>KZ678382.1:297022-357017 GCA_003019895.1 Coniella lustricola | reverse complement strand
TTTTTTTTTTTTTTTTTTTTTTTTGCTGGGAATACCGACTGGCTATTTGGACAAAAGCTTACGGAATTAGCTCGTCCTCAAAAAAGGTTTAAGCTGCGTAACACATTCTGCCACGTCGGATCCGTTTCGCTCTAGCGAGAGGCATAATTTGGTTCGGCAGCCAGCCAGCCAGTATTACCTCGGGTTGCGACGGAAATGCGTATTGGTCGAAATAGCGCGGGGCGGTCATTACATAAGCTCGTACTATAGCTGCATTTCGGGAGACGGTTTGACCAAGTACCCAGGTACCAAGCCTATCTAGACCTCGCAAGTTCTTTTTGGTCCCGCTCGTTTGCTCCCAAAGCTCAACAAAACGGCGCAAAAACAGGAAATTGACATGTGATACTGGCAAAGTATGGGGAAGGAGTGGGGAGAGAAGATGCGTGCGTATTGGTTGTATTTGAACCACGTTACTTTCCCACGCTCGGTTTGCACTGAGAGATCATCATCACATGGCCTAGAAGGATAAGATGCTTTTTATGCGATGCTGAGTTGTTGCGCAGCACGGAACAAACCTTGCTGTATTTGGACTGGGAGCAGGAAGGGGCGGTTGCGGCTTAAGCGCGGCAATGAGACGTAAGAAGGCAGGACAAAGCCGCTGCTGCTCCTGCTTTTTAGCAAGCATGCATATGCCAGATTGCCCCTCCCTATCGTGCTCACCCAAGGCTCAACAGAAGATGGAAGGTCCAACCCGATATCCTCAATGCCAACAAAAAAGGGTGATTACACAGAAAAGAATACCAAAATCTGGGACCTGCCTCGCATAGGATCAGCAAAGCAAGGGTGACGACATACCCGCGCTGCCTTTGAATAGCGCGCCCTTGGCGGCCCCCTGCCACTTGCCTGTTTGGGGTGCCTGCTGTGGCCCAACCTATCAACGACCAGCTACAAGCTACAGCCCAAATTCTACGTATTTCTACCACGCAGCTTCTTTCTTTCCAATCGCTGGCTCGGACCGAAGTTAGACATCAACCAAGAAAATATTGATCCGTTGCCTGTGATACCCGCGCATGTGACGTCCCACGTTTCCTCAATCTCTCCCTTCTCTCCTCTCTCAACGATCCCGCTCCGCAGACCTTGACTCCAACCTCAAGGATGAGCTCTTCTGCAGACATTCCTGGCCCCGAGGCCTCCTTGCGCCAACGTGCGCCTGGCTCGGCCCAAGCTGTTCCCGCCCTTCCACAGCCGTCCGGTAACGACCACGATGATGCTCCAGTCGGCAAGTTCGATGCCTCCAAGCCCACTAAGACGTATGGACGTACGCCAGACGGCACAGGTAACGATGAGCCCCCTCTTAGTAGGCAACCGTAGCCCTCGCGCAATATATAGCTAACACCAGCCTCGTCCAGTTTTTATCGTCCCAACCACCCATGATATGGTCACCCAATTGTTCGATCCCCGCGAGCCAAAGAACCTATCCGATGCCATTGTCCTCGCGATCCTGTTTCTTCACGGCTTATTAGCCTATTTGCTTCCAGCCGAGGCCAAGAAGCCCGTTTTGGCTGCCATCTTCATCTTCTGGAGAGCTTCCTATAATGTTGGCATTGGCTTCCTCCTCCACTACCAGTCCCATTCCCGCCTGATGGTAGCTTGGGCCAAGCGTTGGAAGCTCTTTGTCAATCCTGTTTCAGGCGACAACCCGCGACCATGGCTGTACAAATTTCTGAAGAAGGAGCTAGAGGCCAAGATTGCGGAGGACTACATGTTTGAGGACGCCCCGCTTGAGTACAACACCTGGCTCGTCTTCCGTAGACTCGTTGACCTGATCCTTATGTGCGACTTTGTCTCGTACTGTCTGTTCGCTGTTGTCTGCGCCCACGTACCCGACGCCGAGACCAGTCTGCTTTTCGTATGCCGCTGGGCCGTCGGCATCGCATTGTTCCTCTTCAACCTCTGGGTCAAGCTTGATGCTCACCGCGTGGTCAAGGACTATGCCTGGTACTGGGGTGACTTCTTTTACCTAATCGACCAGGAGTTGACCTTTGATGGCGTCTTTGAGTGCGCCCCACATCCCATGTACTCGATTGGATACGCGGGATACTACGGCATCAGCGCTATGGCCGCTAGCTACGAGGTGCTCTTCATCTCAATGGCTGCCCATCTGGCGCAACTCGCGTTCTTGGTTGCTGTCGAGAACCCCCATATTGAGAAGACATACAACCCTCCGCCACCCAGACCTCGCTCTGGATCGGACCACGAGTCTTCGACGCAGCCTACAGACGATGTCTCACGGGAAGCTTTGGCACCAGTGCACGACCTTTTGGGAATCAGGAACCTGGATCTGTTTCGGTCTACAGATTACTCCATGTAAGTGATGCATGGATGGTATGAGAATGGGTGATATTTCAAGCAACCCTCTTGATCCACCCTTGATACTCTTGATTCTTTTTCTTTCAAAGAACTCATGTAGCTGATTTACTTTCGCCAGCATAATTACCTCGATTTATGTGACAATCCTGACCTTGGTGACGCCTTCTACCCCGATCTGGCAGTTCGCATTCTTCATCCATGCCCTCACTTGGCGACTGTGGTACTGCATCGGAATCGGCATCATTCTTACTCGGCAATCCAAGGAGAAGATGGTCACGCGGCATTTTGTCAAGTACGGTGATAGCGCTGGAGAAGCCTGGCGCCAGTGGAAGGGACTATACCACTTTAGCATGTCCGCCAGCGTTGCATCTTTCTGCGCGGCATGCTGGAAGATGTATTGCCTTCCAGAGGATTGGACGCATGGATGGGTCCTCTTGCGACATGTCATTGGCATCAGCCTTATCGCTCTTCAAATTTGGACGTCTGTCAGCGTCTACGAGTCGTTGGGTGAATTTGGGTGGTTCTATGGAGACTTTTTCTTTGACCACAAGGCCAAGCTCACCTACAAGTCCATCTACCGGTTTTTGAACAACCCAGAGCGCATCATCGGATTGGCGGGTCTCTGGGGTGCAGCACTCATCTGCTGGAGCAGATCGATTGCTCTCTTTGCTCTGCTGAGCCAGATTCTTACTATGGGTTTCATTGAATACGTTGAGAGACCACATATGAAGAAGGTGTATGGATCCAGCAACATTCGTGAAGAGGCTGGCTTGACGAAGTTCATCAAAAAGTCTTTGCCGCCTCCAGTCAAGACATGGTCGTCGAGTGTTGACAAGGTACTAGACGAGACGCGCAACTTTGTGGATGAGGTCCTTGAAATGGCTGGACCCATGCTAGCCAGCGGCGTTTCAAGCATTGTTCGGGATACTTCTGCGCTGTTCAACACATATCCTGCTAGACTGACCATTACCAGACTGTCTCCCGACTTGGCTGGCTTCAACCCCGAGGACTATTCTCTCAAAATTGAAGGCACTATAGCAGCAGTTGCTCTCAACCACCGAGCGACTGGAAAGGAGAGCTTGACTGCACGTGTTCACAAGGACATCAAAACATGTGTCTTCGAGTATGGAGCGCCCATCAAAGTCAAATGGAATGCTCCAGCGAATCACAGCAAGCAGGACTGGGTGGGTCTGTACATGGTCACAGACAACCGCTCGCGTCAGGTTACGGAGGTATCATCACTCGGCCGTTGGATTCCTACTTCGCTCGGTTCCTACGCTAAGACCGACGGTTTGTTAAAGTCAGACGAACCTATCCCAGGTTCCAATCTTGTTTGTGGAGAAATGATCTTTGAGGGAGACATGTTATGGTGGACCCAAGGCACATTTGAATTCCGGTATCACCACGACGGCACGCACAATGTCATGTCAATTAGCGAGCCCTTTGAGGTGCGAATCACCCGCTTCGACGATGAAGAAGATGAAGAGAGTGTCGCAGAGCATGCCCATGATACCTATCAACAAGTTATTGCACAGGCTCTACTGCCCGTGGTACGCAATTGTCTCGATCGCGACCCGGATATCGCACCAAACACGATCGATGAGCGTTTCGGCAGCCACGTGGAGAGAGATTCCAAATACGCTAAGCGCGTAGTGTATGCAATCAGCAACATGTTTGGTATCGAGTTTGCGCCGGCGGTTGTACCGGCGGATGGAAATGTGCGGAGGCTGGCTTGGAGACTTTACAATGCCAAGCAAGTCCTGGTAAGTCGTTTATCCACCGACTATTCCGTTTGGTGTTCGCTTTACGCAGGAGAAGGACATTGTTAACACATAATTGCGATTAGGCGCCTTACTCTATGTCCCATTCCAAGGGACCATCGACCCCCGTTACCGACAAATTTCCGGACGAACTCAAGGACTGAGTGAATTGCACTCGCCATGTGAGATTATATCCATATGTGGTTTGTTTTGAACAAAGGGAGGACGGCAAACGTGCATTTGTGTGTGTGTGTGTGTGTGTGTGTGTGTGTGATATCGAGTCTGTTTCATTGGCTCTTACAGCGGTCAAGTTGATGTGTGAGGAGTTTGTGGCTCGATTTGAAATGTTGAAGGAGATACCACTGTTGTTTTGTGCTTACCGAACTTATGTATTAGCATGCATTTTCACGACAAGGATGTAAGAGACGAAAAAAAAGGGCTCTATATTGGGGATAGACGTTACAGATGTTTCTCTATATATATACAATGAAATATAGGGTCTTTCCGTCCGATGAGCATGAATTGAGCCTTTCGCCGCACATTGTTTGGTTGCTGGTAATTACCCCATCAATCGTGCAGGAGACGATATAGACGATTGAATAAATCTGCAAATTGACATTTTTGTGCTTTTGGGTATCTCGAGTATAACCTGTCGAATCCGTCTCTTGTGCGAAGAGACAGATAACAAAAGACAATCAAAATCTTCTCGCCAACGGTAAACCAAACAAACAAGTCCCTTCAGCAATTATACCACTGACATCTACCGACCAACCATCCTCTTAACCTTGTCCAAGAGCACATGGCTCTCCCGACCCAACTTATGCGGTCCTTGCTTATTGTTATAAAAGTTATTCCTCCTCGCTGTGCCACCAAAACCATTGTTGGCATCGCGACCACCGCCACCAGTCTTGATGCCTCTCGCCTTCAACATGGCCTTGCGCACTTTTTCCCGCTCGGCAATCTTGGCCTCGCGCTCCTCGGCGCGGCGCTGCTGCTCGGCGAGTCGTGCTTCTGCTTCTGCCTTTTTGCGGGCGCCTTGTTCGAGGGCTTTGGAGTAGTAGTCTGGACGGCGGGGTCTGTTTTGTTTTTGTTGCTGGTGGCGGTGGTGAGGTTCTTGGCTAGGATCTTGTTGTTCGCTGTCATGAGAATCTGTGGGTTGGGATGGTTTGTTGTTGTTGTCGTCGTCGTTGGATGTCTGTTGCTGGGCTTCGCCTTCGCTTTGTTGTGGTTGAGGTTGTGGCTGTCTTCTGCGCGGTAGCACAGCGCCGCCGTCTAGAAGGACCTGGCGATCTGGATGGATCTGTGGTCCTTGTCCATCCTCATCACCAGCCTCCCCTCCACCACCAGCCTCGTCTTGGCCCTTATTACTCGCAGCAGCAGCGGCAGCCAAAGCCCGAGCAGCAGCCCTCTCCTCTTCTTGTTTCTCCTGCTCGGCCTTGACCTTTTTGTAGGCCTTTTTCAGCTTGGCCTTGTGGATGAGGTCTTCCTTGATTTTTGTGTTTTTGCGGCGCCAGGCGCCGTCGGGGAGGTTTTCGGGGCCGATGCGGAAGCCTTTGCGTTTCTTGTGGGCGGGTTGTGCGTTGTTGGAGTCGGTGGATGTGGTATTGGGCGTGGATGAGGTTGAGCCTTCTGGATGTGGTCGTTTGGATGCCATATTGTATGGTTGAATGATTGACTGCTGGCTGGCTGATTGGAGATGTTGGACTGATGAAAGGTGGTTGATGGCAAACTTTCGTAGGTACCAAGATACCGCAGGTGGAACCTTGATGCGCGCAATGCTTCGACCAGGATTGTCTTGCAAAGCGGCCTTTTTTTTTTTGTCTTATCGATTGTCCTGGTTCTTTTCATGTCTTATCGATCCCCCCCGCTGCGGTGACGTTAGCGCGGTTGCCAGATCCGAGGCAGTGAGCTCGGCGTCAGGCAGGAGCGACTGGGCCGACCCGAGTCGGCAATATTCGGCCAAGTCGGAGAAAGAGCTCAAAATAGCGCATCCATGCCCTGGCGGGTGAATCTTTTTAGCGGGCGGGCTGGCAAAGCACGGCTGTAGCACAAGCAGAGCAAAGCAAAGCAGGTCACGACCGACGAGGTTCCAGCAGCACCACCACCACCAGCGCCCAACGCAAAAGAAAGCTCCTCCTTTCGCTTTCCACTTTCTCGCTCCGACACCCACCTCCACGCCATTCTCATCATCGGCGACAACCACCAATTCCACCAACCCATCTCTCGCCTTCAAGCAACAATCCTCGAGCCGTCGTCGTTGCTGTCGTCCTCCTTGTCTCGCTCGCCCGCACTCCACCAAAACACCAATCCTCCAAAGCCCCACACACATACACAAGATGCTGGCTGTTCGCTCCATCGCTGCCCCTGCGCGGCGCCAGCTTTTCACGGCTGCTCCTCGCCTCTCCCTCGCCCAGACACAGATGCAGAGCAGGAGATGGAACTCGCAAGACTCCAAGGTCGCCAAGTACAACGGCATCAAGGACAGCAACGGCAACTACCCCGTTTCGCTGATTGAGGGCGACGGTATTGGTCCCGAGATCTCGCAGGCTGTCAAGGACATTTTCGCTGCCGCCAAGGCTCCCGTCTCATGGGAGCCCATCGACGTCACCCCCATCCTCAAGGACGGCCGCACCGCCATCCCCGACGCGGCCATTGAGAGCATTGAGCGCAACAAGGTCGCCCTCAAGGGCCCTCTGGCCACCCCAGTCGGCAAGGGCCACGTCTCGCTGAACCTGACGCTGCGCCGCACCTTCAACCTCTTTGCCAACCTGCGCCCTTGCCGCTCTGTCGCTGGCTACAAGACCCCCTACGACGGTGTCGACACTGTTCTGATCCGCGAAAACACCGAGGGCGAGTACTCGGGCATTGAGCACACTGTTGTCGACGGTGTTGTTCAGAGCATCAAGCTCATCACCCGCGAGGCTTCGGAGCGCGTTCTGCGCTTTGCCTTCCAGCACGCCCAGGCCATTGGCCGCACCAAGGTGCGCGTTGTCCACAAGGCCACCATCATGAAGCTCTCGGACGGTCTGTTCCTGTCCACCGCCCACGACGTGGCCAAGGAGTTCCCCGGCATTGAGCTCGACTCGGAGCTGCTCGACAACACCTGCCTCAAGATGACCACCGACCCTCTTCCTTACAACGACAAGGTTCTCGTCATGCCCAACCTGTACGGTGACATTTTGTCCGACATGTGCGCCGGTCTGATTGGTGGTCTGGGTCTTACTCCCTCTGGCAACATCGGTGACGAGTGCTCCATCTTCGAGGCCGTCCACGGCTCTGCGCCCGACATTGCCGGCAAGGGCTTGGCCAACCCCACTGCTCTGCTGCTGTCGTCCATGATGATGCTGCGTCACATGAGCCTGAACGAGTACGCTGACCGCATTGAGAAGGCTGCCTTTGCCACTCTGGCCGAGGGCAAGATGCTCACAGGTGACCTGGGCGGCAAGGCCAAGACGCACGAGTTCGCCGGTGCCATCATCGACAAGCTGTAAAGAAATATTTGTTTGACAAATGGGACAAAATAAACTCTGCTCAAGCGCCTATACGAGTTTACAGAACCTCAACCGATTATCCAACCTACCCTTCCTTTGTATACTCGATACCCTTGTTCACCTTATATATTTTACTACTATATGCAACATGAAGTTGTGACGAGGGAAAAAAGAATCTCTGGGGGCTAGAAAAGGAAGTCGGCACGGTAGGGTCGGTCCACCAGGAGGAGCACGCATCTGGGATAGATGGGGTGAAAAGACAAGGAGAGGAACAGAAACATTCAGCATCTTTGTTTTGGCGCCCTTTTTCTTGTCTTTTTGCTTTTGTATTTGTTGCGTGGTATTGGGAAAGGGGAGGAATACATTGATTATCTTGCAAAACCGGGGGCTATTTGAAAAGATGAGAGTTAGGATGGAAGGGGAGAAGGCGAGAAAGAGGATGTGGCATAGGCAGCGGAGAGAAAGGAAAAGGCGAAACATGAGCAACAAGACAGAGAAAAAAAAAGCACAAAATATTGAAAAACCTCATGGCCCGCATGTTGTGGGCGAGGAGTGTGGAAAGAGAAACACAACTTTGACTTTTTAAAAAAAAAAGAGGATGTTATTGTTGCTGTTGTTGAGGGAGGGTGGTGAGAGGGGACGAAACACAAACACGTGTAGACTGTACATCATGTAGTTCTACAATGCATTACCTTTTTGAATATTATTGCTTGATCTCCGGATGGAGGACGGCGTATATATGGCCGAGAGTTCACTCGGGTGGTTCCTGGATCATGCATGCGCCTTTTGGAGAATAGTCCTGGGAGGATTGATTCACTCGAGCAAAAGAAAAGCCATGCGTGCTTGCTTAGATGTATATACGGCACCGTAGCAGAGAGAGTGGGACATTATCTCTTGGCATGGTCAGGGAGACTGCGCAAGTACTGGTATTGCTCGAAGTCGACTATTGTTTCCAAGACCTTCCAAATCGGTGGGTGGGTGGTATTTTCCCCTCTTGTCAACGCGGACCGCGCATTAGTACTCTGCTTTTGATCTCCTTGGGCGCACGTGGGTGCCCGAGACGGACGTACGGAAACCGAGGACGGGGGATAATGTATCTAGATTGGGGTTGATAACGCAACCAAGCAGATATGCAATACCACTCTGGCATACTCATGCAGAGTATACATGTGATGTGCGTGAGGATGGGAAAAGAAACATGGCATTGCATGGGGTATTATTGCTGAGCGGGTTTTCTTGGGAAAGTGGTCTGTGGTGTCAGCTTTCAGATAGTGCTTATCGGTGGATTGGTCAAGATAGATAGCGAGACAGATGGCAGCACTGGGGTCATGCAAAACCACCTCCGTTTCCGGAACAAACGCCTCTAGGCTCATGACTGAACGCTGCAATGATGGTTGTACACCTCAGACCCGCCCCTGTGGTCGTTGGTTGTGAGCGATTACGTTGTTCATCCCAGGGCCTTGACTCACCGACTTGTCCAAGTTGCAATGCGAACGAGTGAGTGAGTTTTTTTTTGGATTTTTTTTTTGGATTTTTTTTTTTTGGATTTTTCCCATGGTGGGAAGAAGGGAACAAGATGGCCATGAGCACAAGATAAAACTGGCTCTTTGGTGAAGACTACTGATTGATGACCGCCGTCGTCTTGGGCTTGCATCAATCAGTTTCATGACTCTTGTTTCCAATCCAATCAAATATAGCCAAAGCCAGAGCCAAAGCCAAAGCACTTGCTGCGGCCCATTCGGCCAGCCATTTTCTTTTAATACTGCTTTGCAGGTACCAGAGTACCTGATTGCTGTGACCAGCCAGACCGTCACTTAGCTGGCCGCCTATGATGTTATATTCTATCCACACGCCGACACATGACATCTGAATTGACTTTAACAGCAGACGACTGGGGCGCTCCGTCGCAACTTTGTTCCTCTTTCTTGCAATTTGCAAGTGCGCCTTCGCCAGGACACCATACCACCGTCAAAGCTCCAAGATCTTGTTCTGTTTTCGCGGCACCAACGGCCAGCCATTTACAGTCTCTTACAACTCTTTTGTACTTGCACATTTCCTCTCTGGCTCTCTCCCTCTCTCGCGCGCGCTCTCTCTCTCTCACTCACACACACACTCTCTCTCTCTCTCTCGTCAACGTCTCACGCAAAAGACCAAAACCGACAGGCCACCTTCCCACCAGTCGACTACAGCACCCAAAAAAGCAACAACGGGGGTCTTTGAGGGATTGATCGAGCTTGTCCAGACCCCACCTGGCGACCACCTTGGCGGCTTCCCAGGCTTATCACAAACAAAACGCCGTTCTCAGATTTCCGTTGGCCAGGCTTGTAGGACGCTCACATCTGCACCATCGCTCTGACTGATCGACTGTCGGTTTAATTTGGGAAACTTCTGTGTTTGAATGCCCATCCACAGGCCTGAAGTGACGACCGCGCACCCTCCGTCTCACCCTCCAAACGGCGTCTGAGAGCACACAACCTTGACTGCGACGTTTTGATCATCCACCAAAGCACCACCCGCGGTTCTTTTCTCTTTTTGAAAAGGAGCCCTGGGTGGTCAGAAACTACCGTTGTCTGTATCGACTGCCGACGCCATCTGCCATATACATGCTCATCCATTTCCCATCTGCAGTTTGAAACGCCATTCTTCGACTTGAACCGGACAGGACTGGACAAGACAAATCGATTCGGACGAGACCCAGGGTAGCCGCCCGACAGTGCCCACTCCAACATGCCCTTCTTTAGCGAGCCGTTGGACCACGACGGCATCGCCGACAGCAGCACCACGACACTCTGTCCGTCCGTGCCCGAGCCTCAGGTTCTGGTGTCCCGCCCGCTCCCGATTCTCCACCAGCAGCCCAGGCACAGAACCTCAGACGAGAGCATTCGCACCGACTTGTGCGATGGGCCGATTGCTACTTCACTCGCTTCTTCGCCCAGCGCGGCCTCGGCTATTGCTCGCGACATGCGCGTCACCGCTACCGAGTCAGACCCGGCCGCCAGCCATCCCGCGACCTCGAATCGAGCGGAACTGATTGAGCGGTTGAAGCGGGGTGAGAGTCCTACCTGGATTCCGAACCGCAAGGTGAGTGGCCATGTTGGCTTGCTGTTTGATATCTCGTGGACTTGTTTGAGAGTCCATTCCTTTCTAGAAGCAGGTGCTGACTGTCCTTAGCACGATGGTGCCTTCCCCATCCGCGGCTCACGCGACCTCTCGCCCAGCACGCCATCTAATCAAGAGAGCAGATCACAGCAAGGCCGCGATCTTGAGCGTCCTCGGTCCGCATTGCACAGCGGTGACTTCACTCAACACCAACAGCACGCGCCAGGCGCACCGCGCCGTGGCCAAGCCGTCGTTGAATCTCGAAACAGCACCAGCAGCAGTGTCAAGACAGCCCCAGAAGCACGCAGCGCTCCTCTTGGTCCTCCACCTCCCCCTTCAGCCTCTTCTTCTTCACACCCAACCCAGCCCTGGTTCGCTACCTCTCCTCCGAGGAATTACATGCCGCCGGGATCAGACGCCCAGGTTGCCTTTCCAGACTTCTTCGCGCCGCCCGATTACCGTTCCTCACCGCCATCACTATGCTCGTCGCTATCGGCCAGCTTCGTCTTCAAGCACCCCACCAGCCCGCTGGTCCAGTCCGAGAGCAATGACGACGAGAAAGACGTGAGCCTCAATGCCATGAAACTCGATCCGTGTCCTGCTAGCAGCCCCCAGAGAATCGTGCCGCGCAGACAGACACTCCACACCTTGCGTTCCTCTCACAATACGCTCACGTCCCTGCCGATGCCTTTGAGCGCCCAGAAGATTCCAACAGCAGCCACCATCCGCCGCGAAAACACCGTCCCATACCAGGCTCATCAGCCACGACGCTCACTCACGTCCGTACCGACGGCCGTGTGGTCGGCCCAGGTTTCCGCCTCAGAACCTCACAAAACAGTCACGCCCTACGCCATTTCTTCGTCCTCGTCTACTCGCAGACTCTCTCTGGCATTTGACTCCTACTCATCATCCCTATCGTCGTCATCATCTTCGCCATTGCTCCAGCGCACCTCCATGGTTGGCTCATATGAGGAGAGCATTCTTCGTGGCCGCATGTCAACGACACCGTCCAAGCCTCTCGACTTTCTTGCACAAATTGGCGTTCTCGGGCTTGGCGGTAACTGCAAAAGCAGCTTGCGGTGTCCAGCTCACGTCACGCTGCCGTTCCATGCCGTATTCTACAGCTACTCGGCCAGCGGTGCTGGTATTGGTAGCAGCGCCATTGGAGCCACAGATGATGGACCAAGTCCGTATGTCGGGATGATCGACTTGGAGAATGGCCTGACGCCACCAGTGGACCGAGATGAGGCCCGACACCCTCCCAGGCGGAGATCTGGTCGACGCGGCAGTGCAGGGAGGCGGTCAAGAGCAGGCAGTGTTGCAGAAGACGGGGATGTGAAAATGTCGGGCGTGGACAAAATTCCTGACACCAAAATGACTTCCCAACCAATGCCTGACGCTCGCGACATAGCCAAGCACCACCGCCGACAGCGCACCGGTGGCTCTTCTTTTTCTGCCTCGAACATGCCCAAGGCTCCGCCTGGTGGCAGCTATCGAATTCCTGAAAAGGGACAGCTGCAGATTATCATCAAAAACCAGAACAAGACGGCCGTCAAGCTGTTCCTCGTGCCGTACGATCTGGCTGGTATGGAGCCCGGCACAAAAACATTTATTCGTCAGCGGGTCTACACTGGTGGCTCCTGTGTCAACAGTAACAATAAGACGTCCTTGTCATCTTCTTCTTCCGGGAGAGCAGCATCAGTTGCACCAGCAGATGAGAAACCTATTCTTCGCTACCTGGTCCATTTACACATTTGCTCGCCTGCCCGCGGTCGGTTTTACCTCTACAAGTCGATCCGTGTTGTCTTTGCCAGCCGCGTTCCAGACGACAAAGAGAGGCTGCGCAATGAGATCACCCTGCCGGAGCCGCGCTTCACGCCCTACAAGGCGGTGCGTGTCATGCACCCTCCAGTGACGGCGGCACCTCCTCATCAGCCTCAGCATACACAACATCACACTTACCCTCATCCGCACCACCTTCAGCACAGCAACACTCCCAGTACGAACCTAGCAGCTGAGATGGCTTTTCGAAGGTCGACTTCTGGCTTCTCATTTGGATCTCAGGTGGGAATCGCTCACCGACCTGCACCTAAGGCCTCCAGTGGCGTTGAAGCCTCACCTTATACCTCCCGCTCCTACTGCTCTTCCTCTTCTGCCTCCATGACCATGTCAGACGCGTATGCTTTGGAGCTGCGGCAGTGGCGCGCAGCTGCAACGAAAGCTGCGAAAGATCGAGCGGCCGGCCCAGCGGAAACATCAGCAAAGGAGGAACGAGCATCGGCTTCTTCTTTGCCATCTTCATTGGCATCCGCAGGAGCAGCAAACGAAAGGCTAAGTTCTGTGGCAGTCTCCTCGGAGGGACTTCTCACGCAGCGGCTGCGGTCGTTGGGGATGGGGACGGGCTTCGGCATGAGAGTGCAGAGTGAGTGGCGAGGAAGCGGCATCGAAGATGAGATGGTTGTGTCGCCCGGGTGGCTAGCAGATGGGGCGATGATGAAAGACGGTGAGGGCGATCGGTGAACGTAATTGGAGCTGTATATTTGTTTCTCTTGCGACTTCGTGAAGAGGTGAAAGATTTGTGGATCTCACAATTTGGTGTGGCGTTGGATTGGAATGCTGGCGCGGTTCGTCTTTGAAAGAGGACAACCCCATCTCATCCTGCCATTTTCTATCTCTTTATCTGTCAATTTCCTTTTCTGCTCTTTTATTCTCTTGCCATTCGGCCTTCTTTTTCGGTACTCACAGGTATCTGTCTGGTTGGCCAGATAGGTGAGAACCGACCCCTGAACGTCCTAGACGACGGTTCTTGGGTGTTGTCCATCGTGCCTGGTTGAACTTTTCATTGGAGTTTACTTCAGGAACTGGGGGTTTATTTCTTCTTGTTCTCAAGTCCGTCTTCATCCTCTTCTACATCGACATTACTGTTCTTGCTTACGGTATGGAAGGGCAAAGCATTCTAAGGGCATACGGTGGAGTTCTCATTCTTGTTCAATGTTTGAAAGATCTTGTTTGCGGGATTGATATGTGGAAGTGGATGGAAATTGAGATTTCAGGGTTCAGTACTGGTGTTTGTGCTTGTTTTGCGTGGGTGTCATGGTTTGATATGGTCTAGGGTATTGGTCTTAGGTTGGGTAAATGCTTGTGTATAAAGATGAATTCTACTCATTCATGTGTATTGTTGATCGAGTCATTTGTTCTGTTTATGTGGGCAACATTGCGAAAATGTCGAGTATCAGCATCAGTATCAGGTCTTTCAATTCTTTCACAGCCAGCATATTCTTGATCCACTGACCCAAGTACATATTTTCGTATCCGTCCGAATAATTATACATATTTTTCACTTCTGAGTTTAACCGATTTGAGTGGCCGATTTACATCTAGTCCAATTACCTAAAAAGCTTGCTGGATCAGAAGAGCTCGGATCAGAAGACTCTCGACCCAACGATGCGCTAACATACAGCAAAATATTGCTATCCGGATTTGGATACCCAGAAATACATTAAAAGCCCCCGTAACATGAAACTGTGGCGTGTTGGTCATCCGTTGCTGAAAATATACGATGTGGTAAGGCATAATTATGTTGAATGCATATGTGTGTACCAGCATGACGATATCAGGGATGCAGCCCATTTGGCAATAGGAGATACAGAAACTTATATCTGCAGATCCAAGGCAAGACGCTGGTCATATATATGCACAATATCCTCATAAAAGGAGAGACTTCGCTGGATACCCCCCCCCCCCCAAAAAAGCTAAAGTTCAACAAGACTTTAAATGTTATCATGTCGCGGAAAAGTTAAAAGGCTTTCCAAGAGCCGGTACTTTCACGCGATCCACATGTGCCAGCTCAGTGAATTACATCGGCGCTCGGATAGGGCTGGGGAAAAGGCGGGCTACTTGTGGGATACATACAAATGCCAGTATGATGGTATGTACATTCCTGGAGTAGCAGTGCAGCACTGCAAGTGGAACAGGCTGCATACAAGATGACCATATGTATGTGCGGTATCATGATGGGTACAACCAACAGGCTGACTGCATCCAACTGCGTGGGGCGGATATTTGCAATGCTCGTTGCTCCGTCAGTGGAAAGGTTGGCGTGGTGTTCTTTGTCTGTTATTTTTGCTGTACATCTCTCATGTCAAGATATAGTCAAGTTCGCTGAAGCAGCACAACACCAGACATCACAGTATCTCGAGACATTTCGGCGGGACACACACATCAAGAGCTCGTGGCGTGAAGGGTACGCAAAACAGAATTAGCATGACAGGGGCTCGAACCGTGGCAGTGGGATCTGCCGGCCCCAATGTGCCTTTGCAAGTGGTCCCCCAGAAGGCTCAGGCAATCCTGGCACGTAGGATCCTATGCATGCAGCATGCGACAGCAGGTCGAGGCAGACCCCTTTCTGCAGAGCTTCCCCTGCTTTCAGCCTCGATCAGACAAGCCTGGGAATGCGGAAATTGTACTACATATTCCCATTCTGACAGCATCGTGTTTCGCAAAGTATTCCGCATCGCTTGAGGCTCTCTGACGAGTACGGCGCCTCGTGAGTTTAGCACGAGAACCACGACAGCCGAGCGGCGGTATCACATTCCACTGGGTCGTGGGTCTGCGCGCTTAGAGCTGGGACCAGACGGGGCGTTGCCCTACCGTGAGCCGCATCCTCTTGCTCCCTGGGTCTTGACTTCTTGAAACGAGACTTCCCTCCAGAGTGGAGGTCTGGAGGAAGAAGGCGGGTAAGTGGCAGATCATGATGGAGGACAAGGGGGCCGGGGCCAGGTCCGTCCATGCTTTCTTTCTTTGCTATGTTGCGTTGCTCAAGTGTTGCCATCACAGGGCTCCATTTTTTTTTTTGAAATGACACTGGAGAGGTTCTTTTCTCGAAGGATTCGCAAAAGAGTGTGAGCCGCCTTCGCCGCCAGCCAGCCCACGCAGCCCACGCAGCCAACAGCGTGCGGTGGCCCGTGAGCAACAGGACCAGGACACACAGGAGCAGGATGAGCATATCAAGTTGGACCAGAACCCAGCTCTGTTCCCAGACCTGCTCAGCAAGTCCCGGACAGTTGACAGCTGTGTTATCAGTTCTGGCACTGGCTCACTTGGTCGGCGCTGTTATCCGAAAGCCAGTGGCTGATCCTTTCTCGCGTTGGTCCACAGAGGGAGAAGGTTGTGCTGCGGCGAGAATCGAAATTCGACTGCCGACCTGTGTGTGTGTGTGTGTGTGTGTGCTTATACTTGCGTCTTGACGAACAATCAAAGTCCGGCGTGTGAAGCTCCTTGGGCTGCGACTCGCATTTGGTCCCCACCGAGGACGGCCCCGTTTTCCATCCTTCAGCTTCTTTGCTACACTTCTCCTTTTCTCTCTCGCATGTTACCGCTTTTCCAATTCATGATACCCGTTTCTCTTTTGTTCCCTGCTGCTGTACTACATGGTCAAGTTCGATACCGTCTGGACGTGGTTGTTCGAGCGCGATTCATCGACAACCGTACCTGATCATACCGGTTGACGTTGACAAAAACGGATTCGTTTCTGAGCATTGGCTGGCTCGGCATCACCTTACTTGCCTTCTCCCACCATGACGACGACATCGTCGAGCTCAATCATCTACACAAACCTGCCGCGGACAATCCTCGGCTCTCTCACGACGACGTTTTCTGCGCCGGAATCATGCCACTATAATTACTGGGTCGGCAACTTGAACAACCCTTACACAGCATGGCAGGGTGTCGAATGTGTCGCGAATGTGGTCAACAGCAGTGAGTTATTCTCTGGTTTGATTCTGAATTCGGAGGCCTGGCAGCCTCGCATCAGACGACATCTCATCCGGATGCCAAGGGCGCATTCTTTTCCGGTTGCGATTCCATGCAGGTGACTGACTGTGCATGTCTACTTTTGCAGTGTTGCCCGCCGAGGTGTGTTGGCCACCGACGACGCAAGGCGCACCGTTGCCGACGCCTGAATTCATGGGCTGGGGATTCTACTCGCCAGGTCTAGTGTGCCCATCCGGTTACTCCAGTGCTTGCACGGCGACTGCTACGGGGGCTGCGGAATGGAATGTTCAGTTTTCTATGCTTGAGAGCGAGACTGGTGCGTTGTCAACACCCATGACTTCCCCTTGAGATGATGCAGTTTCGGACGATGGATCGTCATGGCTGACAGTACAACACCATCTACAAACAGCTGTTGGATGCTGTCCCACGTATGTATAACATTCTTGATACTGTCCAAGATCAACATCGCCCTCGTCGAGGACTTCCCGTCACCCTGCTCGATACCCTGGACGGCGGCCAATAGAGTTAATCTTGAGAGACGTCAACATCACTAACCCTTTGCTTCACCCAGCGGTTTTGCATGCCATAATGCCGTGAGCGGCGTGCAGCCAGCCCAAACATGCACCAGAATCTTTTCCGACACAAGCCTCACCACAGCACTGTGCACTTTTGCCCCCGAGGTCGGCGACGGCTCCATGATCGGAGGCGAGGCCACATACCCGATTACCCTGACCGTGACAACAACCACACACTCGAACCTCTCCACCATCACGGCCACCATTTCCGCCCTTATCGTCTCGGCCCCCATGATTCAAATCAACTGGCAGCCCTCAGATCTCGCCGTCGCCTCCGGGTCTACTGGAGCCACCGGGGCCATATCTTCGTCCGGCTCAGCTGCCTCAACCTCGACCTCTACCGCTGGTTCTTCAAATCCATCATCATCATCTGCAGCTGCAGCAGCAGCAACGGGCCAAGTCTCGATAGCCACGCTCGCTGGCGCAGTGATTGGTTCCGTCCTCGGTGTGGCGCTCATCGCAGGAGCGGCTTTCTACATCTGGCGCCGCAAGAGACTGGCAATGCTGGGAGGCAGAGGCCAAGCCGCCGGCGGCTCTGGTGCACAACTTGCAGAACTGGACCACGCGGGCATGGCGGCGGCCGCAGCGCAACGAGGCAGTCAATCTGTTGCAGGCGACCAAAAGCAGCCACAGCAGCAGCAGCATTGGTATCCGCATGATCAGCAGCAGCACAGTCCTCTACACAACCGCCATGAAGTATACAGCGAGCCGCCGAATGCGTACTCCGAGTTGGGCACCGACCATGCCATGTTGTATGAGCTTCCGCACGACGGGTACAGCAATGTTCGGCCAACGCCGCAGGTTTCGGACGATGTTGCGCCATCCTACTCGAAATGATAGAAGAGCTCTGGCTGAGGCTTCAATGTGTACCATCAATGGGGAGTAATGTATTATGAGAAGCAGGGGACAGCGATTATCGAGGATGAGCGAAGAATTGGGAGTTGGATTTGAGCGCCTGTGATTGCTAGAAACGTCAGCTTGACAAGATTAATGAGATTGAGCTCTTTGAAGCCATTAGACATTTCATGTGGACCTCAGCTGGTCTTGTGACTGGCATTGGACAGAGGCCGAAGGCGTTGCTCCTACTTTTACACGCTGATGATCTCTGAACTGCCTATGTCGCCCGCTGGTTCATACTCTATTTGGAAGGAGAAGTCCTTTATATTCCGACACATGACAGCACGATGAAGACGAGTGGTAGAACCACTGAGACGTGTCGTTGGGTGCTTATTCACTCGCGTGAACTTGATCAACGTTCGACACAGAATATGGCAGAGCTCTTTTGACAGGCTCATTTATAGTATGGAGGGACAAAATTGGCCCTCGGGAGCTTTTCTGATGAATATCACAGAACCTATTCTGATTAATGGCATGAAGAGCGCATTGGCTATTCAGATAGAAACATACATCTACATAAATGCTACTCCGTACACTGCACACAAAAACATATATACAAAGATGGATGTTACGGAATGATTTCACTTGTTGAACAATAGAGCTGAACAAAGTGGTGTCACCAAAAATGACAAAAACGTACAACACCGGGTATTCGCTAATGGTCACCCACTTAACTACTAATCCGGCCCTTAGTGGCTTATTTAGGGGAGAGCGGACGGGATCCCAAGTTTTCCACTAGGTATGGTCGTACGTGCTGGTACAGCTGCTTTTTGAGATTATATATTCAGTTTTTGAAGCGTCGAGCTTTATATTGCTATACTCGTTGAGGTAAGAGGCTGGAAATCTAATACGAAGAGTGGTGTGAACATCGTAGAAGAATTGAAAGTCACTCTTCGTTGTTTTGATGGGAGAAAAGGCTTCTAGTTCTAACTTCAAAATCTCAATTTCAGTCGCTTGCGCTTGCGCTTCTAGTTCTATTCAGACCCGTCTCATACAAGATAAGACTGTTTCTGCCCGTCTTGTCCTACCAGCATTTCGATCGACAGAGCACCATCCGCAATCATCAAGGAATTCCTATGGCAAGGGCCCGGTTCTTCCATTCAGCTGCCCGATCAATCAAGAGGGAAGATGACATTGGAGCCACAACATGTATGACAGCCGCGTGGGTTCTCAAACATGTTCTGTAGTGGTCATGGCACTGTTGGAGATTTCCGTGCTAGAGTTGATGAGCCGCTTCTGCACTTCATTCTATTCTGACAGACTCAGCTAGACTTTGAATCTTTCCCAGACAGACCTCTTATATACAAGGTATTGTGCACCGCCGGTAATCAAGATGCATGGCGTGTGAAGCATGGGCAGGAATAGAGGCGTGTGGGAATTACGTAAGGAATGGATTGTGGTTGCAGGATCTCAAGTCTTGTTGCGAGTTTGCATCAACATATTTGTCGATGCAGTGACGATGCTTCGCCATTCCACTTGGCTCTGAGTTATTCTCTATTGCGAATAGACAGAAGAAGCGGAAGATGAAGCCGGGTTGTTTGCGTCTCCAGTGTTGGTTCTGACAGGTTTCGTCCGCTCACTATGACAACACTTGTTAGTAGAGGCCATGACTCTCAGCAGAACAGATCCATCTTCCAACCAGTTCATCTGTGAAAATGGAGGAAGCATTCAGTAAATCAGAGAGGCAACTTACTAAGTGGCACGGTCCGCAAACATTTGGCATTCGTAGCTCGCACCGCCGGTCTTGATGACGAATTTGAGTGGTTTTGTGTTGAGAACGGACTTGATGTTCTTCTGAGAGGCCGGAGCGGGAGCGGTGGCAGCTGAGGATCCAGACATGATGGCAGTGTGTGATCTCAAAATTTGTACAAGACAGAGGGAGAAAGGGGTTTTTTCTTTCTTTTTTTCTCTCTCTCTTTTCTATTGATGTATGATAGCCAGGCTGTAAATTGAAGTGAATATATCAATGCTGTTGGAAGAGACGAGACCAGAATTTGAAGGGTGAGCGAATGAGGTTGGGAATTGGATTTTATATTTCAGCAGCCAAATCCAAACGCCTCATCGGACGTTTGAGTCCTGGGGATATCTTCCGGGAAAACAAACAACCCAGTCACAGCGAGCCTATCTAGCCGTCTCCAACCAAGCAATATTTTGTACATGCTACAATAGGTAGAGACTTGCAACATGCTGTGCAATTTGACAATATCAATGGCCAAGATCTGAAGTAGTGTCCCCACAACGTTGAACGGTAGGGACTCAGGATTGGTGCTCAGGAAATTGCAATTACCACACGCCTCAAAGTCTCGTTCTGCTTGGCCGCAACAGCCGCGGCCCATTTCTTGGTCTCTCGGAGAAGGGGTCCAATTTGGAGCAGCTAGTCATGCACATCGTTTAGGTGTTTCTTCATCTGTGGCATCAAGGTTCAGGGACGGTCATCAGAAGTCGCGCGAGCCGCCTTGACAAAACTAGAAAAACAAGTCCCGATGATTAGTTTTTTCTTTTGCCCCCTTCCGCAGACTCGCCGTTTCGGAGCCGATGAGGCGAGTCTGTCAACTGTCTTACCGATGTCTGACTTATGACGATACCGATGGCTGTCGCATCAGATATTCTTTCTCTTGGCACATTTAAACTGCCAATCAGACTGAAATCCTGCCACATGGAAGCTGGCTGTCGCTTGTTGTTCCCAACCCGTCACCAAAGACTAAGACACCATGCTCCTCTGAACTTCTCGCCTCGCGGGCCTTTCTACTAGTGCTTGAGGAGTTGATCAGCAATGCTTCTAGAAGTTCTTTAAGAAAACAACTTGTCAGCTCATTCCATGAAACCATTGGGAAGACAAGGACTTTTCCTGGACAGCGAAACTGTGGACTGACGCCTTTCCAATAGCCACTGTGAGCTTGGCAGTTTGCATATTCTCCTTGAACTTGGACTCTCTTCACAAACCCGCCCAGATCGCCACTGGCACATAGATATCGCAAAACTTCACCCAAGCCTCGCCGAAGCTGCTTGAGAGTGATTGTTGGAAGACAACCTTGACAAATAATTCTAGAAGCCCGCGCTCTAGGCTGTGGGGAGGTGCCAATCTGTACTCCAAGGAGAATGTTCTTCCGAACAAGCCGCCGGTGGCCTTGGTCTTCCATTTACTGTCGACCATTAGTGCCCGGTAATTCTCGTGGCTAAAGCCGTACAGCCAGACTGCCAGGATGACCCTATCACTAAACCAAGCCTTGTATGTAAATCGTTCGCTGTGGTGGCAATGCGAGCCAGCCAACAAGTCCATTCTGCACGTGGGTATGCTCTGTGCTGAGGAATGTGGGGAGGTCAACAGAATTCCCCAGACCGAGTCAATGCTTGGCTTCCTCAATTCTGGGGTACGACCCAGGAGATGCGGAGTTGATCTTGGTTTGGCTGAATACTCACAAAGAGCAAACATTACCACTGACGGGCCGGCAGAACATACCATTTTGGTATACCCGGGGCCCAAGTGAGCAGTTCTGCGCATGAATCTCCTTTATGGAATCGAAGGACTCTGTTAAGCATACAGGCCCAAGAGACGAAAAAGAATGAACTGCAGAATTGGTCACAACATATGAGTCCACTATTCGCCTTGATGGCGGCACATAGAGGCAAGACTATTGCAGAAGGTCACGGAGATGGTCCGAGCTTGAGAAGCAACAAAAACCAGCACTACATGTCTACATAGAACATAGTTTTGAGGTTTTCGTCCTGCCCTCTAAATCAGATTCGGTGCTAGTTGGATTTCTGAATTGGAGCCCAGTGCTTGTCACGTCAACCTGAGCGACGGTGTGGCCTAAATTCTGTACTAGAACTCTCCCGAAGCATAACTTTCGGTCAAAATCGGAAAATTGATCTGGCGTGCTGGCCAGCTGGGTTATAGCTTGCTGACGGCTATGTGAAGAAACGCGAGCATTGGCGCGGATAGAAACTTTCAAACCTGAATGTGTTGGAAACTTGGTAATGTGGCCAGAACCCCATGGGGAAATTGGCTGTCATGTTTGTCATGAGCTTACCAAGAAATGCATGCATGACCGTACAGGAATACTCATGCTTGTTAATGTATGGATATAAATATACACATGTTGTTGCCTACACTATCAATCTGCACTCCTAACACGACGGCGCGCTGGCTGACCGGTGAGCTGTTGAACTGAAAGCGGAAATGTGCGGTTCGATGGCTTCAAGGATGAACTCAAAGCCCAGGTCGATCTACATGCCCTCCTTATTCCACTGTCGAGGGACAAAACTGGAGAGGGTTGAATGTTTCTTAGCAGGAACTGGTGAAGATGGCCATGATCGGGCGATTTTCAGCATAGAAGTATCGCATCGAAGACGTTGCTTGTAAGTACTCAGAGTAATTTCATCAGCCATATACTTCATGCATCTCCCGACGGCTACGATACTCTCTCAAACCATCAGTATGGGACACCTTGAATGAAGCTTATATGGCGCACGTTGAATTTCTTTTTTGGGGGTTTAAAAAAATAATTCAAAAATAAGAAATACTCTTCGCGATAAACAAAGAAAGCGAGTAGAGCATGCTTGATGCAAGGATTTTCACGCACAGTAGACACCAAATTAAAGACTCCGCGAGGATCATAAACAACTCGATAGATCGAGCCATCTTGCAAGAAATTGCGGCTTGCACATTAGTCACATGGCAAAGGATTGACCAAAAGTCTCGTGCACTAAGTATTCTGACGAGAGATTACATTGAGCCTTTCTGAGTCTCAAGTCTAATTGAGTAAGCCTCATCACATTCAATGATTGGGCACGATCAAAGTGCTCGACTTTGCAAACAGCAATTCGCAACCTTCGGTTGCAGATTTTCACAGCTTGCAAGTAAGCACTTATGATCTCAGCAGTCACACCGGTGTGATCATGACCGTTAGCTGGCCCCATTCAGGCAACTGCTCATGGCTTGTTGACTACGAAGTTTGGGGTGCTTCTAACGAAACAAAAGCGATCTACTTGAACCGTCACTAGATATAGCCTTGTATGATGAGGATTACGATGACAGAAATGTGGCTCAAGTTCAGTATGGACAACCTCTGCGCCACCGCGAAATGGTCTGTTCTGTGCGTAGACATCAAGATCATGCAAGTCTTGAACTGCTACTTCAAGTCACTTCTAAACCTTCCTCTCCATATACCATCATAAACAATTTGACTGGGCCAGCAAAGCGTCGAGTCTTTGCAAGCCATGATGCTTTGTCGATCATTTCCTCTGTACTTCCTGTCAGCTTCATTAGCAGCCCATGCAAATGACAGACGCCACGCACATTGCAGGATAGAGAAAAACTTTAGCTGCTACCGGAACTGATGACGGCGTCCGGATACTACTGGTCATTTATTCAAGCACAGGTGCAAGGATATGTGAATATAAGCAGTACTGGGAGCACCCTTTGAGATAGGGCCGAGGAAGGATGTGGTTCCAAAAACCGGTCGGATGACTTCCGATTCAACGTTGGAGCTTCAGAGGCTGTATTCGGCTCGAATTTATGGAACTGGTATTCGGCCTTGTCAGTCTAACCGAGAGTGAAGTTCTTCATGGGAGGCGGGAGGCTTGCTGCAGAATCTTTGAGGTACACCTCATACGTCTAAGAAGAAGCATCCCATGAGAAAACCATGAAGGTGATCCATTTATAACTCTTTGTTTGCTGCAAGAATCAAGACATGAATGATTCTGTCGCGCTAATATCACATTTCCGAGCCCTCAATGGCCTGATCATCTGTCTATCAACAGTGTTGACTTGCTTTCTCACTCGCTAATGAGAGCGAGGCTACAAGTAGAAAGTTGATTGATTCCAAAATACAAATGTCGCAGACATGTACAAGCGCTTAATCTACTGAAATAATAATCATTATTCATACTGAGTTATTGTGATGATCCTAGATTGACTCCAAGCCGGCATTGGTTCGGGGCCTTTCCAGAGTCCGGAAAAAAGGGTATTGACCAGCTCGAGAGTAATCAGCCACATGATATGCTCACCCGCAAAGGCTGACGATTTTATCAAGGGATGAGGTTACGAGGATTCTGAGGGGATCTCAAGACATGGATTGTACCTTATCCGAGACTGTCTAGTCTTTCGCAAGTGTGGAGCGAATGTTCCTCTAGCTGACAGACTTGTAGACTCGTAGAGTTTTGACTGACGCAAAAAATATATAAAGAGGCCAGGTCTCCACCATCTCAACACAATAACAATCCCCAAAAAGTATCCAAGAAGCACAATCATTCATCGAAACAACAATCGTCTCCTCAATCAGTGTCAGCATGTTCTCATACCGTGTGGCCTTTGTGCTCTGCACAGCCTTCTCAGCGTAAGACCGAACCCAATTTCACACTGACTCTGGATATCTGAATTCAAAGTCTAGAAGATTTTTGTTGGATGGCAATCATACTAACTTCGAGCATACAGTGCGCTTGCTTCATCAGAAGTCACGAGCCTTGGAGGTGACAAAAAGTGCTCGGCAACCACCACCATTACCTCGCTGTCGATCAACACCACGCCTCTGACATGTGCTTGTGGTGCTGAGACAGTCTGCACTGGAGGTGCAACACTGACCACCGGTCCCCTCCCAACAAGTACGCTTCTCGAAGGTTGTACACTCGAAGTCGTTGTTGGACCCGCAAATTGCAACCAAGCCTGCCCGACTTGCGTGACGCCGACACCAGTGGCCCACAGAGAGAAGCCCAGAGCTGATATTGGCGTCGATTCTTGCTCTACGCCCACGACAACCACTACCGTATCGATCCCGCCCATGGAGCCTCTCTGCTTTTGTCCCTTGATCACAGCCTGTCCAACCAGCTGGAGCGTGTCCACGCTCGTACAGCCCACATCAACTGTTGTCAGCGGCTGTACAGAGGAGGTGCTTCACGAAGAGTGCGGTTGTGATGAGACCTGCGTGCCTCCTACTGATGTGATCTCGGTGGTTACGCCGACTATCACTTCATTTCCTGGGCATGAAGTTTGCTCGCCAACGGCCACCGTGACCATCAGTTCCTCGTTCACGGCCCCCTGTGCTTGCCCTCTATTTGCATCTTGCTCCGCCGGATCGACTACTGCAACTGCCCCACTACCTACCACAACATTGATTGAGGGTTGTACTGAGGAAGTCGTCGTGGGTCCTGGATGTGGATGTCTTGAATGTGTGGCAGAGAGTGCTTAGGCTTTTACATGCTCAATCCACAATTTCATTCCTCAAGGTTCCTGTCTTGTTAATGATCAACTCAATTTCTGGCTGTCTGGAGATGTCATATAAGCTCAAAGATCTTGAAATACTTCCCCTTCAAGTACATCCAAGATCCATGAGTGTATTTGTCGTACGCAGTGTCTTTGATGCATCCGTTCGTACTGACCGACCTCTTAGATCTTGGAATATACATGTATAAGCGACCCAGTCTATCACTCATGAACTCGCGCGTGACATCTCTTGAGATTGTCTGAGACATTTTGTACCACGTATGATCAGGGCAGATCTAATCATCGTATTTGTAGTGGCCTTGGCGTCCCAGGTAATCACATACGTTTGATATCAAACGCGGTTCTTCAAGTCCCGATTGATACTGCATATTTGGGTTCTAGTTCGATTGAGCCTTGAACGTATCTACGTCCAGAGTCTGTACAACCCTGTAGTCCGTTCAGAATTGTAAGACAATCAAAGATTGAAATCATTGGCTCAAGGCGTCAGCTTCATTCACTGACCAGTCAGAGTCTTGCATCATTGAAGCCGGGACATCCGCATATGCACATTGATCCTTCCCGAGTATTTCGTATTCTCCACGGGTATTACGCGGCGTGCCGTTGGAATCCGACAAAAGACGACTGGTTTATTCACCAGTCACGGCCCTTAAGAGCCAGTTTGCGTATCAGTGGCAGTATATCAACGTGTATCTGAGTTGGCCGGATACATGGATTGTCTCGTATCCAGCCCAAGTGTCAGACTCAACTCAGCCTTACGCCGATCCGATACCGCCTTTCCGAGCGATGCGTATAGTCTTCAATATTGGCCCTGAACTGAAAAAGTAGATAATGGCGGGACCGTCTCCTACTGCTGTTGATGACCAGATCTTAACCATATGGCTTTCAACTTCATCAGAGATACTGGAAACCTGATCAGCTCGTCACTTCTCATATCGGCGCTGAACAAACGCCGGCTGAGCATCAATATGCATTGCCAACAGATCTTCCTCCCACTTTTCATTGGTGCTGCTGCTGTGAGCGCCGCCTTCATCGCACAACGAAAACCCAACTTCAATATTTTCAATCTCACCACGTACGGTCTGCAGGGCTGCGAAGATGACTATAATGGATTCTTCACTTTTGCGCGCTCGGATGTCAACACTTGCATAGAGAAGGACGACATTCTTGAGGTCCAGTCGTTGGTGCTGGATGACGCATCAGTCGCTAATGGATGTTCATGTGAGTCACCACCCGACTTCATTTCCCAAGGCTTTCTTTATTGTTGGTCCCCTTATAAATGGACTTGGCGAGTTGACAATGCCGCTGGACAGTCTGGATATACCAGGAGCCTACTTGTGAGCTCAATGGAATCTCGATACCAGTGAATGAATGCTATAACACGATCGGTTATGGTTGGTCTCGGATAACATGCGCTTGATCTCTCTGCGGCGAAATATGTAGGCCGATAGCTCCCGCTGAAGATCAGAGATCACGGCCATGATGGAGTGTTCGGCCTGGGCGGATGGCTTTTTTTTTCCTTTCCTTTCCTTTCCTTTTTTTTTTTTTTTTTTTTTTTTTTTTTTTTTTTTTTTTTTTTTTTTTTTTTTTTGCCTTTCCTTTCAGATTATACTTCGAGTTAGACTTAATCTCTGCCACTGACACGGACTCTTCATAAAGAAGATGTCGATTCCAAGAGGGGTACGGCAGCGAAGCCTAACACATCTTGCGCATATGGATGTACATGATGCTTTTTCTTCTGAGAATGCGCTGCTCAAGTGGAACGTGTTCACAATTTGTCCAAAAACGTTGAATCAGAGTATTAACACTACGATGCCGTAAACAAGACAAGAAGCGGTGAAAGCGCAACAAGGCTCCAAAGGATGGCATGAGACAATCGTGTCAGGCTTAGGCACAAGGCGTGGTAATGAAGACGCAGGCTTGAAGGCGGTTGTGGCAAGATTTTCCCTTTCAACTTTGTGAGAAACGTGAAGGGTTCGAGGCTCGGGCAAAAACATTGTGCCTCATTGAATTCGTTCGCGATGTGCGAGTAAATTTGCCCTTCGATGGGTAGCACCTCAGAAGAATTCCAGATTGATGATGGAGGTCGTGAAGTTAAACTGCTGTGGGGCGCTTTCACACTTCCTGGTCCATGCCAATTATGTGTGTTGACCCACTGTATAGTACTGTGTACAACAAATCGGTACGTAACCAAGTACGTACTGAAGTATCTAAGTACCGAGTTCCTGACTCTGTGCTGCTGCTCTAGCTGTACGTAGCGGCTGCGCTCCAACGTCTATCCGCTTCAACACTGACACATGTGAAATTGCATCTTTCCAGCTCCTTATCACCTACATCGCCGTCTGAACCATTTACGAGGCTCGATCTTTCACCTACTCGCGGGGTCAACCCACTCGACCGCCTGGATGGCTGACCTCGAGCGGACTGTACTGGACTTCTACCAGTTGTCAACTCTTTACCCTGTCGAGTGGCCCACCGAGAAGGACATCAGCGATGGTTCCGAAGACGAGAATTCAGCGAAGAAACACAACAGACGCAAGTCGCGATATCAAGCCCTCGAGAAAGCAGTTAGCAACAGAAACAGCCAGCTGCCAGGGCACGAGAAGTCTGCCAACGGCGTTGGCAACATCGTTCCAAAGGATGAGCCAGACCCCCTGGGCACGACGGACAGCGTCGTGAGAACACTGAGGCAGCTCGGTGTGCCTGTGCAGGAGGACCCAAGATTGCGTGCGTACAGCAGAAAGGATCAATACAAGAAGATAACCACTGACTTGTTTTGGGCCTGCAGGGCAACGCTTCCTCATGTCTTCCACCACCTTCTCGCCTGGCCTCTTTCTGTCGCAGATGCATTCCACAGCAGACACTCAGTCCCTCATGACAGGCCTCGACCTCCTTTCGCAGTCTATCGACCAGAAAAGTGCTTCTCTCAAGGTTCTCGTCGAGTCCAACTTCGAACGCTTCGTCCGCGCTAAAGCAACCATCGATAACGTTTACAAGGAAATGAAATACCGCGGCGCCGAGCCACCGCCTCCAGCTAATCGAGCTCGCCCCCATAGTAGGCATGCCAGCAGAAGTAGCTTTAGAAGCAGTATTGGGCCCGGCGTGGCAAATCCGATAGCGCCAGACCCCAGGAAGAAGAATGCACTGATCAAGGAGAGCGAATATGGTATCTCCGGCATCAAGGCGCCGTTACTAGAGGTTTCGGCGAAAGCAGAAGATGTTTGGGGGCCAGCACTGGGTGGCAGAGATAAGGAAGAGAACCTCAAAGTGGTTGCTGGCGCTCTGGACAAGTACCAGGAATATATCGAAACGAGCTCGTCCATTGCAGACAACATTAAGCGGAAGGATTACGAAGCACTCATAGAGGACTACAACAAGGCAAGAAGATTCGCAGACGATGCCCGAAAGATGGCACAAAATGCGCAAGAGGGCAAGCTGCCTGATGACCAGCTTTATAAAGTTCTTTTAGCTGCTCGCATGTGGCACGACGTACACGAACAGATCGAAACTTTCAAGCGCGACACGTGGAAGAAACTCGTGAATCTACACAGTGCACCCAAATCAGAAGCAGCTGGGCGGCGGGACCAGCATATGGAACTCATCAGTCTTTTGCTGGAGCTCGGCGTGGACGAGAACCCCATCTGGATATGGCTCCTTAGTCGTTATGACTATTTGAAGGCAAAGGTCAGCTCAACTGCTGATCGCACCAAGGTCGAGATCGAAGTTGCAAGGCGAAGGATCGCCAATGCCGAGAGACCCGGACCGCAAAATATTGCGAACCACGTCAAGGCAATTGCACGTCAGTCAATAGAGAGCCGTTCTCAAGCCTTCGACTCTGCTGATATTGTTGAGCTATGGGAACGGATTGTAGCATTCTTGTCAAGTATGCTCTCCTCTCAGGGGATCATTGGCGAAATTGTGGAATTTTGGCAAACAGTGCAGGATTTCCTGGATGGCAGGACCCAAAGTTCGCTACCAGCGGGTTATAACGGGGAGTCGGTCAAGCATCACCAACTGTCCCAACAAGGCGTGGCAGACTTGCAGAAAGGAACAGTAGAGCTCGTGGATATGATCCGAGAGCACGTATTCCTCTTCTTTGTTGGACCGCCTCCGGACGATCTTTCGATGCTCGTTTCTCCTATGATTTCGGAGCCAGGCACACCTTTGCCGCCATCCATCGGCGGCAATGGAGCACTTACACCAAATACACTGAAGACACCTCGTATGAACCTCGACCCTGGCAGCATTCCTCCTCCTTCACCGAAGAGAGGTGAGGCTTGGGAGAAGTTTGCTTTTTGGCCGCCCTGGTCCAATTCTGTCAGTGGTGTCCACTATCTAGCCAAGGCGCTCGTTCTCGTCGGCGCGGGCTCCTGCGATATGGCGAGTCTCGCGCCCGTTGCGGGAGGTGATGGTTCTGTGCTTGAGAAGCTGAGGACACTTGTCGGCTCCGCTCGAGAACGCTGCGTCACAGCAGTCTGCGCAGCCTGGAACAGAGATGCTGAGAACATTAAATATGTTGAAGACTGGACCAGACCGGCAGAAAGAAAGGATGTCACCAAGATGCCAGCCGGCTTCAAAGCATTTGAGAGTGCTCTTCTTACAGGCATGCAGCAGATTTTGTACATTTCCAGTGCCATGTCGAAGCCTGGCGCGGGGGATATTGTTCAACCGCCACCAGCTAAGCTCTTGCAAATGGTTCGCAGTCAATATGTCACCACTCTTTATAAGGCATTGAGTGGCATGGTTGAGAATGCGGAGCGCTCTTCTCACAAGGCAGACGACGACTGGACGACTGGAGAGGGCTCCGTCGTCGTTTCTGGAAGTGGCTCACATGCATCCAGCATGAGCAACACTTCAACGCTCAACGCTGGCGACAGGGTGAGTAAAGTTGTAAGATCTCAATCTCGAAAAGACAAGGCTGACCTGAACTTTAGAATGTGCGCATGCTACTGACGCTGAGTAATCTGCAAGCTCTGAAAGCCGAAGTTGTGCCTGAACTCAACTCGCAATTTGAGAATGCGTTTTCCGTCAAGTTGACAGACGAGGAGAAGAAGATTAAGGATGTACTGGGCCAGATAGACGCTCGCCTGTTTCAGACGTATACTCGACCATACCTCGATACCCTCCGCAGCAGCATCCGCCAAGGCATCGCTGCACCGGACTGGGCACCCGCTTCGCCCAACGATAAGCCTCGTGAGGCCCGACCTTATGTCTACAATTGTCTGCTGGAGTTGGTTCTCGTTCACTCCCAGGTGTCGACGACTGCTGCAACTCTTACCAGTCACGTGCTGTCGTACCTGCTAGAGCAGTCATCACGGGAATTGCTCGAGGCCTTCAGGTCGCGCTCCAAGTACAGTCTGTCCGCGCTTATGCAGGCAACCCTGGACGTAGAGTTTGTGGCGCAAACGCTGACGCAATACATGACTGAGAAGTCGTCGGAGATCCAAGGGCAAATCTACCAAGAGCTGGACTCACGTACGGATAACGATGCACGAGCCAGGCTTCAGGGCGAGCTGTCTGAGATGCGCAGCGTGCTCAAGAGGCTGCGAGAGGCCAGCAAAAGTGAGTTTGCGTGTTTCCGTAAGACGCGCAGCGGCAGACGCGATGGGGCGCCAGGTGGTGCGAACCGCAGCGATCGGGCGAGTGTGTCTACCACGACCATGTCTGTCGCTGGGTCGCTATGAGTATATCGTTAGGGTGAGAGGAGTGGGAATAAAGCCTGTGACCGTAATGCTACATAAAGTCTTGTGCTCGAAATGCCAGCTTAGAACGCAAGTGTTCGGACAATTTATTTGATGCCGCGAGGAAAGGTGTTGGTGAGGTCTCGTTGCACAACTATAGCAGCGATTATTAGGCTGAGTTATGGGCCCTGTAGCGTTGTTCTAGAGAGTTTCAGGGAGCTGCAGCACTGCAGCAACAGGCGCATTCGAGATAACATAAGACCACCGCGCGCCCGCGTCTCGGCCGTCACTTCCCATACCGCCTTTGCAGGACCCTGCAGCAGGCCCCACTCTGGAGAAAAGGCGGTGTCCTTTACGCCGGCAGATTTTTTCCCCCAGTCGCATTCGGTCGCAAGTCGCATCATACCCGCCGTCGCAGGGCATCGCATCGCACCGTGGCCCTCAATTGATCTTCCCGACACCACACAACGGGCTACGCTCGATTCGACTCGTTGGCAGGTCCGGAGTGAGAACTACCTGCTCTCTGGCAGTCCCGGTTGTCCACAATGGGTCGTCTGCAGCATCCTGTCATCAAGGAGTACTTTCATCGCGGAGAGAAACTGAAGGACAATTCTAACCGGTAAGTCGAAGTCGCCTCTCGAGTCCTGTCTGAAGTCTGGTGATGCCCTCCGCCTCAGCAATGTGATCGCCACCAAACAAGCCTTCACAGTTATAGCAGTGTTCTTGTGATATCACTTGTTGTCGCAATCATTTGTTAATCTCCAAACCCGCTCTGGAGCCTGCTGGCAAGCTGGGCAACTATGGCGCTCTTTGTCCCAGTTCCTGCCCAAGTGGGTGTCCATCCCAATTGGTGCCTAATAGCTAACTCATTCTGCACAGATATGTCCATAGCTGCAAATTATGTGGTGAAGTGTTTAGGAAGGGAAGATCTGAAAGCTTGAGAAAGCACCTTACCAAGAAATGCACAATGATCTCGCCCCAACAGCGCGTCGATGCTGCCCTCCGCTTCGCCGACATCGATCCCCAGCGCCCCATACAGTCCCGACAACGGCAGCCTCGACAGCAAGCACAAATGCAAGAACTGCAGCAGCAGCAGCAACAGCAGCAGCAGCAGCAATACCCCCAACACCAGCCGCAGCAGCAGATGCAAGAGCAGGCACATAATGGCATGTCGCCCTTGGACTTGGAACTGTTACAGTCGCAGCAAAATTGGACTCGACTGGAGGCTCTGGCAGAGGTGTCTCGACGCATGGACCGCGATGATCGAGAGTTCATTGAGGAAGATGGTCAGACTCAGCACCACCTCGACGGGCCAGACCCGATGCCTGAAATGATTCTTTCGAATCCATCATCTGTCGGTCCCCCACAGCCTCATGGCTCGGGCACTTTGGTACATGAGCAGTTCACCTTCTCCAGTCCACAATCTCAAGCACCACACGATCATACACAACTGCAGACACAAGACAAACCAGGTGAGTCAATTCTCTATGTCTGCCTACAGTGCGATCTTCTCGCAGCCTCAAGGTGCATAATTTGACTTTACTACATTAGTTACCGCTGATTTCGGCAATTCTGGTAAAAGCGAAGAGCCAGAACGTGGACCGGTCGAGACTCCCGTGTCTGCCATTGAAAACCCGACCCTTTCGGTAGCCACTGCAGCCACTGCACGCTTAAATACGGGCGCACTCTTGGACCCTACACTTTTCGAAAGTTATGACAGCAATACCGACGAGAACTTGCGCCAGGAGCTCGCGCGAGCACTCGGAGAGGCGTCCGTTGACCCTACCACACCTCCACCACCTACTCACACACCAACGCCTATCCCTCAATTCCTACCTAGCGACGCTGGCGGCGAAAGACAATCGTCAGCTCCGTTGAACACACCGCCTGCTTTCTCTGCACCACAAGCAGCTGCCGAAGTGCCCTCTGCCGCATCGAACCCACAGACCCATGTTCAGCAGCTGGACCAAGCGATTCCACCCTCCCTTCCTGAGTTCCCACGCGAGAGCCCCCAGCTACCATGGGGCCAGTATACCTTTGGTACTAACGTGACTGCTCCAACAATTTCTAGCGATGTTTCACCCATGCTAGGAGAACCATCTCGATCTGTCTTTCGTGTGGATCAAAATGGCACCAAAGGACGTCACGCACGATCGCGATTTTCAGAGCCTCGGCGAAAAGAGGTGCAGAATATCAGGAAAATTGGTGCTTGTATCCGCTGCCGAATTCTGAGAAAGACGTGCTCCGAGGGTGACCCATGTGAGACATGCCGCAAGGTCCTCTCACCTCGCATTTGGCGGTCTGGCTGTGTTCGTACCAAGTTCACAGACAAAGTGGACCTCTTCAATGCTCGCATCCATGAGCACCATCGCAAAGCGCAGGTTGATATCTGCAAGACGAAGTGGAATACCAAGTATCCCATTGTAGTCCTCGAAGCGACGCACTCCGACGTTGGCATAACGCTTGCCTGTGAAGCGCTTTTGGGAACCGAAGTTGGAGAGATCTACGACCCAACTCTCACTAGAAACTACCAGTCAGTCTTTCCCAAGGTCGTCATGATTGACCCTCACGATGATCTTCCCGACAGAATGCAGCAATACGTCAATGAAGTCATGCCAGAGCTTGTCGGTAAAGAGAGATCGGCCTTTTCGCGCATTACTCTTGAGGCTGCGCTAGAGCTGGCCAACAGAGGTCACAGACCAGAGAGGAACTTGAAGTTGGCGCTGGAGTTGTGGACTTGTGTGGAGATCATTGAACGTGAGCTGGAATGGAAGTTCAGTGCTCAACCTTCTCCCACAGTCCGACATGCACTGTCCGGCCCCATCACGCGAGAAGCTGAGGACGAAGTTTACAAGACTCTTGGCCTGCAACTCACGGCAGCGGCCGAGCAGAGAGCTGAACTCACGGCAAAAGACCTACTCAAGCACATGCAACGCGACCTCCAGGATGGCCGAGCCGTTATTGATGAGCACATCTTCTTTGCGATACTGGTCTTGCTCATCAGTGTTGAAAAGGCTACTTGGGCATTCAAGATTTGGGAACAAATATCGTTGCAGCAAGCTTGGCCTCTCACGACCCAGCAACCGAATTACTTTATAGGACAAGGTGACGAAATTGCTGAGCTGTTGCGTATGCTTCTCAACATCCGCAAAGCGATGCCCAAGGTCGAGGTGCGAGAGAGCGACGGCACACTTGTTGTTGAGGATCCCGAGTCCATTTACAGCTCGTACTTTGAGCGAATCAACCTAAAAGGTGAGCTTCTTCTTCTTCTTCTTCTTCTAATGTCTTTTCAATATCACTTTGCAATGCTGACCTGCAATAATGTAGCCGACGACGTCATCGAGCGACGACAAGATCCTCCATTCACGCCCATCAATTCCCGTACTCTAGAGCTTCACTTCTGTTCCGTCATCCTACTTCCCGAGGACTTGCAGCCAAGCCCGGAGCAGGACCAGGAGCAGGACCAGGACCAGCCATTGGATGAGACGACAGCCCAAGATGCGACCCTCGAGGCTGTCGCGGCTCCTCCAGCCTCTGAGCACAGCGCTCACCACAGTCCCCAGCCGTATACTCAGGCGATCAGCAGCCCGGCGGTGACTCACCAAGAGAGTCCCCAGGTTGAGCTTGCAACACCGCAGATGACTCAAGCTGAGGCTGCAGCAGCATCGTATACGTTTGTGATTTAGTTCACGCACGTGAACACGAAGTCGTTCTGAAAGGCGCAAAAACGGAAATCTCAATTTCCTAGCCAACACACACACATTCAAACTTGATTCTTTGATGCAACTGCATCTAGAGTCGTCGGTGAGCTTTTGAGCATTGCGAAGGAAAGGCGTACCTGGAACCTTTTCCTTTCTTTTACATTTCTGCATCTGCATATTGCACGGCGTCAAGGACCTTTGGCATAGATAATAGCATGGCATGATACGGCATCATGTGGCGGGAGTTTTATGCAATTTCCTTCCTCCCGAGGACGCGCAACTAGGGAAATTGCCACAAAATCTAATGCGTCCACACGACGACGACGAGTTGGCCAGGGCTAGTCTTGGACGTTCCAGGCAAGCCTTGATCTCTCCCGCGGCTTTTCTCTCCATGGCAAGCGCGATGAGTCGCGGGAGGTACAGAGACAGAACAAGAGAAGAGAAACTTATGGTCCCCTACACAGAGGATAAAAGTAGGTGCATTTTTATTTCCTGTTGTTTGTTATCATTGCATATATCAGGCGCGCGGATACCCCCCGAAGAGGCTAGCATGACTGGGTCCCAAGAAAGAAGGGCCAATTGTATTTTCAGACAGAGAGAGTGAGGGGAAAAAATAAGGAATTGATGAAGTTTGCGATGATTTTTGTTGCATGAGATTATTTCGTCCCAAATTGCTATGAGTTTAACACACATATGAGTCCTCATTACGTAGTTTTCAGTCCATCGGCACATGGGTAGAGGAGACGCTGAAACATGTGGTAATGTTGATATGCTCATGATTGTAATTATTGGCCTGGACCCCCATGCAATGCCGAAGCTAGAGGCTGAGTTTAGCTGGGTGTGTTAGAAATGTTATGACCGATATGTACATGACTATCTAATGTGTTTTCTGTCAGAATTTAGGAAGCGGTATATGCGAGAGTCAGTACATATATAACTAGGAATTCACAGCAAGATCGAATACGAGGAAAAGAACAGATCATATACGGTATACCTCAGGTACAAAAGGGGGTATCAAGGGCTCTCATACAAAGTGTACTTGCTAACCTCCATCCACACGCAGCAAAAAAAAGAGAAGAAAAAAGATGAAGAAAGAAGAAGAGACGCTGAAACAATGTTGCTGATCAAAGATTCTCCCAGGTCTCGGCTTCGCTTCTCTCTTTAGCGCGCCCATATATTTCGAAACTCGTCCGTCCCTTCTACAGCACCGACCGGTGTGGTAACTGCCGACTTGTCTTCGTCCTCCTCGTGCGCCTGGTCCCAGGCCTTGGAGCCCTCCACCAGTGGCCCTTCATTCTCAACGTCCTTGACCCTTCCGTCATAGCCTGTGTGCTGAGCGGCCTCGAGATATTCTTCGGTCAGTGTGTTGTAGTCTTCATTTGCAGTTCCAAAGCCCGAGGGGCCTGCGTCCTCCTCGTGTGGAAGCTCTGGTGACTTGGACTGGTGCTGAGCGTGGTGCCGGTGATTATTGTCATCATGAGGGGGCGAGGTATGATTCGATATCGATTTGGCTGTGGTCTTACCCTTCTTCTTTGATTTGGGCTTAATGATATCGGCGCTTGGTGTCCTAGATCCTGCTTTGGGTCGCGTGGTCGAAGAAGATGATGAGGGAGACCGCGGCGTTGTGCCAGGTAAGCGGGCAAAACTTGGTTGTGGTGTAATCCACATGTCATGGTATGGTTTGTTGGCGGTTATGACGGGGTACTGATGGCAGAGTCAGGCAACTAAATCGAAATGGAGGATAGAAGTGGACAGCAGGGGTTGCACTTACGTTCCAATCTCCAAACTCAAGCTTCTTCGCTTTTCGATAGAGATTCTCCATGTCTGCGTCCATCATAGGATCCTCATCCACGTCTTCATGCGTCATCTGCGCTCTGTCGCGGCTCGATTCGCCACGAAGCAAGGACGTCTGTTCATTGATCTCGCCAGGGCTGGGTAGCCAATATTTCCCTTTACCGCCTCTCTCGTAGCGCATACCCGCTTTGAGCCTTGCCAGTCTCGACTTTGAGTCTTCGTGGGCCATGATTCTATCACTGGCATCAAAGTGGCGATATTTGTACTTGTCGCCACTGAAAGTCTCCTTCGAGTCCTCGATCAAGTCTCGAGGACCAAAAGCGTCTCGACAAGCGTACAGAACTGGCATACGAGCTGCTGAAAGTCTGTTGTCCGCAAAATCGTGCCACGAAAAAGCGTACCAATGTGCGACGGCAAAAATTGGCATCTCAATACAAATGAGAGCATCTTGGATAGCAGCTGCAAGGTTGTCTGGCGTGTAGCCCTTGACATCGTCTGGAATGGCACCCAGCCAAACCAGAATCGAGAGAGCGAATCCCTGCCAGTATGAGGCAAAGATGACAAGCTTGATGCACAAAAACTTGGGAACAGGCCGGAAAGGTTTCAGATCGTCGTGCATGCACACCCAAAAGAGGCCCAGAGAGTAGAGGCTCAGAGATACACTGATGTTGTAGATAAGTCCGCTCCAAAAATAGCCAGAGCTAACGCCAATATATCCCTCTTGATATGTTCCTGTTGCCTTCATGACGACGGCGGAGATGCCCAGGACAGGCTTCAACCAAGCATATTGCAGAATGCCGCGCTTGATAGCTAGAAATGTGTAGGGATCGGAGATATCGACGGGATTGAGGACGTGGTTGAGAGGCCACAAATGGCTGACTGGTGCTCGACCATGGGTCATGATAATCAGGGATCGCTCGCCGCCGAGGTAGTTGATCAGTAGCTGGAAAAAGGTGTAGATGGTAAAGGCTTCGTAAATGTCACGAATCGGATCGACAAACTGCGCGGCTGTAAACGAGACGAGACTAATCCATGACGAGATGGAGTAGATTGGCACCCTAACTCAGTAGTCAGTTTCCTTTCCTTTCTCTTTTTCAGTCTTTTGCTACCACAAGCAGTACGATAAAACTCACATGAGCAAAATGCGCACCACATACCGCTGCAGCAGCGGCTTTCTGTAGTTCTTGCTAGAGGATTGTCAGTAAGAAGGGCGCGACGGGAAGGGCAAGTCGAGGACAACACACGTTTGGAGCCATATTGACCTGTCAGACAGGAAGGTTAGCCATTGAAATCCCAGCGAAGGTCGTTTGCAGGCTTTGTTTTGAGGGCTTACACAATGGAGACGAGGGTGGCTGATAGGGATGCGACGCCAGCTACCACGGTTGTGGCATAAGTGAGCTTCTGGCCTGTGCCTCCAGACATGGCTGCGCACGTAGAGCAGTACGAACCAGGACGTGGTGGTAGAGAAGCAAAGAGAATTTGCCCTAGGAGCTCATCATCCTCGAACGATGGCGATGGCGATGGCGGTTCGTGTGTGCTTGCTTGTTGGGAACATGTGGAAGATGGATGGGGGCAACGGGCAAGTGACGATGACAAACAATAATGCAAGAGGCACATGCCTCAGTGCTGGCAGCAGGGATCCCAGCTGCAGGCCTAGAGCCACTGGCGAGGTCGCCAAGCTCAGTGCTCTGGACAGTCCGGGGTACGCTTCCAGGGTTCTCGTCAGCACCGCATGACGTGGGGCCAACGCTGCAGGCAACTCTGTAGCATTCACGTCTAGGTACCCTGTCAGTCATCCTTGCAGCGGGCTCAGAACGTCAATCTTTCTGTAATTACCGCCACAACCTCCTGAACGACACTTGTTGGAGCGGGTGCGAGCGTCGACCATTCCAAACCACACACAAACACAACACTCTAGACACTTCGAACTCGAGACCGAGCCCACCAACCAGCCTTAAAATGGCATCGCCCTGAGCATGGCCAATCAGACGGCACAGACGGCGGACAATTGCATGGGAGCAGGTGACAGAATTTGGGGCGCGTGGAGTGCCGCGGTCGGCCAACGACAGAAACGAGGACGAGGACGAGGACGGCCAGTGTGAAAATGAGCGACCACAGCCCGATCGAGAGGAGTCCCTACGCGAACTCAAGGTTCAGCGGGTATGTTGTTGCGTTTGGAAGTCGAAATATGTACAACTTGGCGGCGTGCGCTGACAGTCTCCTCCTTGCGGCAGTATATTCCTAGGCTACTGCATCGTTGCGGTCGCCATAGCCGTCTTCTTCATCGCCTACTTTAACAGAGTGTTGGCGTCGCTCATTTCCCTCGCGATCAGAACGTACACCTGGAGAGCATACGGAATCTATCTCGACATCCAGGCCTTGCAGATCTCCCTTCTTGGCGGGCGTGTCTTCTTCACTCGACTGCGATATCACGGCAATAATGAGACGATTGTCATACAAAAGGGCTACATCACCTGGTCATACTGGCAGTGGAGGGTGCGCGACGTTGGTCTGGCAGAGGAAAGGGAACATGCCAAAGCTGCTCCATCCGACTCCCAGAAAGCTCGCAAAAAGGCACAGCTACCGTGTCGAGTCAATGTTGTTGTGTCGGGCGTAGAATGGTTCATCTACAACCGCAGTGCTGCTTACGAATCTGTCCTCGAAAGTATCATCAGCGATGCTGCACAAGCTCCACTGACGGACAATTCTGGACAGGATGAAGGCCACGCCAAGTTGCGAAGGCGTCATGAACGAGCGTCGAAAGATCCACAGGGCGACGGCTCAGTGCCTGAAATGAACGTCAATTCTGGACCGTCCGGGGCGGACAGCACGGACATGGGCTCTGGCAAACCGCAAATGACTTGGCGAACCACCGGCTTCGGCGAGGATGGCACAAAAAATCAGAACAATGATTCTTCAGAAATCCCTCTTCTGCTACAATTCTTTCCAGTCCATTTGGAATGCTCGAAAGCTGCTATTGTGATGGGCAACGAGAATACAAAGTCGATTATGATTGTCAATGCCAAGGGTCTTACAGGTGAAATCGATGCTCTGGCCACAAGAGCGCCAGATCCATACCGACAAGTATACAAGGTCAAGATCGACTCGCCCACAATCGAAATGAGAGAAAATGATGACTACAAGGAGGACCAGATCGATCGCGCTTTACACGAGCAACAGGCAGCTTTGGATTCTGAACCTCCCCTGCGACGATCTACATTCCGCTTGTACCGTCGCAGGGCCTGGACCAAGATGCGGGACTTGGTGCCCTTCTGGATGTCTTCGGTCGAGTCCTTCTCGATAGACGGCAAAACTCCCATCAGCATGGCAGATCGACAGAGGCCTGGATCTGAGCACTGGCAAGGGCTTACGAGGTATCTCGATGATATCGAACGGAATGAACATTTCCGCTGGGCCTCGGTCGATTACGCTGCGGTGAACACAATCTTAGATACGCCAGAAGCAACAATCACCCTTTATTGGGACACGCCTGGGATGGTCAGACAGCGGCCAGTGGAGGGCTTTGAAAAGGCAGCAGAGCCACGTTGGGCAAACAACATCAATGGCGAGCAGCCACCAGCTTGGGGTATCAAGATATCGGTTAAGGGAGGCTCACTGAACTATGGCCCATGGGCCGATCGTCAGCGTGCTGAGATCCAACGCGTCTTTTTTCCAGGACTTTGCAAGGATGCCCAGCCTGCGACAGCGCTGGCCTCAGGAGCCTATCGTGTACCCACTCAATTTCAACTGTTTGTGGAACTTGAGGATGACGTGACGCTTCGAATACCAATCAAGGAAGATTCTAAAAACTGGCGTTTCAGAGACAAAGATCTGCCCTGCAAGACTGATAAAATACGAGATGGTCGAAAGAATAAACGCCGCTCGAAGCAGACCGATCCCGCCGCAGCTGGTGGCTCTGGGCGCCAATATGGATGGCTTGATGTCAATATCGCGGCAAACGCTACAGTGTCATATCAATCTGACATGGTGGCGGGTTCTCATGGCTTCTCCAGCTCCTTAGACCTTGACTTTCCTAAGACAGAGATTTCCAGCAGCATCAACCATGAACTTCTCTGGAGGTCTGGTGCCCAGCGCATTACTTGCGACTTGTCCACTCCGTTGAAATGGAATGCCTTGCGGCAGTGGAAATTCGATATCACAACCGATGACCTGGATCTCTTCATCCTTAGGGATCACATCTTTCTACTTACCGACCTAATCAACGACTGGTCAAGCGGGCCTCCCGTGGAATACCTTGTATTCACCCCTTTCAAATACCATCTCGACTTACACTTTCGGAACCTCAAACTTTACCTTAATGTCAATGATGCCAATATTATCAACAAACCGACCGACTTCGATGATAATGCTTACTTGATCATCAAGAGTCCTCTGCTTGATGCTAGTACCTGCATAGCGACTGATAAGTTCAGGCCAGCCAAGAACATGATTCCATTTGAACTCAAGGCCGAAGAAGCATTTATCGACATTCATGTACCACCATGGAATACGCAAGCCAGTTTCCTCAAGTCCAAAGCCATTGCTCACCTGGAAAATCTCGCGGTAGACGGCAAATATCATTATAATGCCACCACGTCCGCAGCAACAACAGATACGCTTGTGCTTAACATCAATGGCCAGTCTCCATCGGTATATCTCTACGGCTTTGTTGTTCGGTATTTCCTCAAGTTGAAAGACAATTACTTTGGAGACGATGTTCATTTTAAGACGCTCGAAGAATATCGGGATTCATTACAACTGAAAGATACCGACCCCGAAGCTGAGCAGCAGTCAAAGCCGCCCCTGAAGAAATCCAATGATATGGATGTTATTCTCAGTATCAGGGCAGATGATGCAAGAGTTCTATTGCCCGCGAATCTCTATGCGTCCGAAAAAAATGTACAGATTGATGCGTCAAGCATTGCTATAGATCTGCGCTTCACGAATTACTATATGGACCTTGACCTCGTTCTCAGTCCTGCTCATCTAGCATTGGGACACGATGTAACCGGAACAGCAAGTCCCATGAGTACGAGCGCCACAACTGAACTATTCATCGACGGTGTGACAGTCTACGGCCATCGTGACTTTGGATTACCTCCCACGGAACCTACCTACCTATGCAACTGGGACCTCTCTGTAGGGGCAGTGACAGGAGAGTGCTCAGCCAAGTTTTTGAAAGCCTTGATTTCAGGTGGGAAAGCATTTGGTCTGACACTCGATGACGAGGAGAATGCTCTTATACCTTCATCTGCAGTCGTTTTGTACGATGTCACTTTTCTGCGCGTGTGCGTGCAGTCCGTCAAGCTTTGGCTGCACGTGGAGGAGGCCGCGTTTCTCTTTTCCACCGGTACTATTGACGTAAACTACAACGATTGGGCAAGATCGCACTACTCTAAGAGGGCCAATATCAAGATTCCTGATATCGAAGTATCCTGCGTAAACGCCGAGTCTGTTTCCAAGCACCGTGCAAGGCCGCAGGAGGTCATCGACCCTGATCTGTTAGTACGCACCAATGTGCATCTGGCAACAGTGGGACGCAAGTACGACTTTTCGTCGCAACGCAGATTGCAACAAGAGCTTGTGAAACGTGAGGACCAGAGGACGTTCCGAACACCATTCCTCGTTCTGCCAGGCTTTGTTGAGGAACAATTTCCTGTTCCAGTGGAGCCTCCTGCGCAGTCTGTACCTCCAGTGCCTCAACCGGTACCCGCAGAAGCTTTAGCTGATGACAAAACCTCTCTATCGACCAGCGGTGCGTCACGGCGGTCGAGACGTATTAAACACACGAACTCATTCTTGAATATAAGCAGTACGGCTCGGACCAATGGTTCGCGGCCAAACTCCATTCGTCGCGTATCTGGCCATTCCAAAACGTCTCTGGAGCAACAGGAATTAACACCTATCGAATCCCGGCGGGCAACACCGCGAAGCCTTCATCGCAGAGAGCTGTCAGGGTCGACAGATCATCGCTCGGCATTTTACAGCGCTCATGGAGATTTTTTGGATGGCAGAGACCCTTTACATAACACTGTTGCGTTCTCCAGCCAATACTTTGCTCCGTACTTTCCTCTCGAGACGATACGGCCAGATTCGGCAGAAACTCTTGTGCCCAGCATTGAAGCTGACGACGCAAGCGAAACGGCATACAACGAATTTGATTTGGAAGATATTGATCCAGACACACTCAAAGAGGATCGGATATATTCAAGCCTTTTGGTTGAGCTTCCAACAGGCCTCACTGGTTTTGTTAACCCGACCGCGATGAAATACGTATCATCATTGCTATTAGCACTACAATTTTCCGACCCTGAGGATGTCCTCGATGCTGTGCAAATTGAAACATTGACAGACATATTTGGCAAGCAGAGCAGGCGGAGCATACAAGGTTCCATTAATGACCTGCACTTGCGGATTCCTCGAGCTAATCTGCGCTTTGTCAACTCGTCTCAGCTCGACTCGTCAGAACCGCCACAGGAAGAGCAAGACCAGTATGACTTCCATTTGCTTGACTTAGCTCTGACGACGCGGGCAGAGAGATCGTGGGATGATCCATTCGATACCAGCAGTCTACGAGAACGGAACTCCTTTCATTCGAGGCTCGGTCAATTTCAAGTTTCAGCAGCGGAAAGATTGGCCTCGCGAGCCGACACACATGCAGCGTTCAACGCAAAGGTCGATAACATCGTTGTTTCCATGGGCTCCAAGGACGTCACCTATCTTGATGGTGAAATCGAAGCGGTGAATTGCAGTCTTTCCTCTGAAAAGATAGAGTACCTGGCTTCGCTAGTTCACCGCACCACGAGCCTGGCCACTGAGTTGGGCAAAGTCTTCTCGCCGACATTATCTAGAGAAGAAAAGCTGAGGAAATATTTTATATATAGCCTCATTGAAGAAGGTCGTGATGCCATAGATCCTGCCTTCTTGATTCGGCCGTCCGCAGTTCTCCGAACAGCACCTGATCATATTCGAACACATGATTCTTGGAAGTTGATGGGACGGCTTCGACAGATTTGGACGACTTTGGACATTTCCAAGCGCGACCATTTCCGGATTGAGTGTCTTGCGTCCGTCTTTCGTATTCCTGATAACCTCCACGAGCAGGTGGCCAATGGCCTCCAATCCTGGCGCAGCTGGGACCTTGACAACATTGACCACACTCAACTCATACAACATGTCTTTGGCAAATCTTCAGCGGACAAATCCGATTCGTCTAATGCAAGCTTGCCAATGCTTGTTGTCGTGCGTCTCCACGATATACGGTTCTTACTTGATCCTGGCGCAAAGCAGAATGAGGTCATGTTTGGTGATATCACAGCCAGATTCCATGATAGAAGCCCACAAGATATTCAGATCGGCAATCCGGTGAGCACTGTTGAAGGCGCAGATGTCTCATCAATGATGGTCCTGAACACTTATTGCGGTGAAGCTGCCATAAGGCTCAATTGGGATCTCCTCGAGCTTGTGGATGATGTGCTCAGGCTCTACAATAGATTGCAGCACGACAGCAGTACCCCGGCCAAGAACTCGTCCAAGAAATCTGCCATGCCTGCTACCAAATCGATCCATATAGCTGTTGCTGTCAACCGTGGAGAAATTGCTTTCGACACCGTCAACATCAACACTGTCACTTTGGCAAACGGCATGAAGGCCTCATTACTTGTGAGAACAGGTGTAAAGGAGATCATGGATACAGATTTCGTCTTGGGTTGTGACGCTGTAACGTCAAGGATGCGCAGTCATGGTCAGGTTCTTGGGCGGTTTCAACTCCGCGAGCCGGCTGTGATTGTATCTCATACGTTGAAGTCCACAGATACTACCGATCGACATACGATCAAGGCCTCTGCGAGTAGCAGACAACTCGCTTTTACTGTCGAACAGGACCCTATCGGTCTTCTTGAAGCAGTTGATCTTGTTGTCAAGGACGAAGTTTCGCAAGTGCATCGTTTGCTGCAGCAACTACCAGCTTCGCCTAAAACCCCGCGGCCAGAGAGGAAAATCACAGACCGCCTCTCCTCATTTCGGGTCAATGTCGCCATGTTTCTTGATGGCTACTGCATCACAATCCCACTGCTCCCGTCACTCACATATCGCATCTCTGGTGTTGTTGCTCGCGCTGCAATGGCAGCAAATTTCGGCAAAGAATTGGTTTTTGACTTTGACATCAAGGAAAACTCTCATGAGGTCTTCGCCAAAGTCAATACTCAAATGCGATCTCTTTCCTTGTTTCAGATTCCTCCAGTAAATGGCAGGATCAGCTATCGCTTGAACGATGGCGAAAAATCAATATCCACTCTCGCATCGGTGGAACTTATCAGCTTGGACGCATCTGCGGTTTACAGCCTTTTGAGCGCATTCAACCGTCCTGAGATCTCCAGCTCTATCAATGACATTCAAGAGCAAGTCAAGGCGCTTCAAGAGCATGCTGGAGAGATTTTTGACACGGGCAGTCGTGCAGCAAACCCACAAGAAACGTTACCAGATGACGAACCGAAAACGCCTATGACTTATGGAGTTCATGTGACCATTGAGGGGCTGAGGGTCTTTGGAAATTCCCCGCTCAAGTCTGAAATTGAGCCCTGGGCACATATTCTCTTCGACCTGGGTCGTATTCACCTCAATTTGATAAATCGCCCAGAGCCCACAAAGCCAGTGTTGGGCGCCCCCGAAATCCACGTCAACCTACAGCAAATCGAATGGAAAGTAGCCAGGGGAGTTGAAGGTAAATTCCGGACTTGTGGCAGACTTGCTTTTGGGGCCCTCATCACAGCGACCGCGACCGTGGCTGAGGACGGCTCAGAGCAACGTCATTTGAACATCAGCACTGACGGGTTTGACGTGATACTCTCGCCTGAAACTATTTCTACATTAGTAGACGTTGCTGGCTATATGAACGACAAGATTAAGGACCTTGAAACATCACGCGAGCTCGAACTCCTGCGGAAGCTCAGACAAAGCAAGCCGAAGATCACCTTGAACGATGATCAAAAGGTTGAGGAATCAGACTTGTTCGATTCATTCCTCTCTTCGGCAAGGTACACATTCGAGATCCGCAGGATGCAGATCGCTTGGCTTGTTCTTCCAGACTCGGCATCAGCTCACAAGCCTTCGGAAGGCAAAGAAGATTTGGTATTTTCCTGGGACAAGATAGAGCTTGGGACCCGCACAAAGACCTCTGCTAGACTGTCTGTTGAGAATTTCCAGGTTCAGACGGTCCCTCTGCATGAAGACAAGAAGTGTCGTTCTGCCAATTCTGCACTCATGCCTGAGGTCGTGTTCAATGTCGCGTATGTCTCGACAGCCAATACTCGTCGAATGGCATTCCAGGCTGTCGGCAAATCCCTCGATTTGCGCCTGACGTCTGGATTCGTCATCCCGGTGATGCATGTGGTCGATTCGATCAAATTATCCATTGACAACGCGAGACAAGCAACGCAACACTGGGCGCCCCCGAAAAAGATCAATTACCAAGTTGAGGCTCCAACACAACAAGACAAGAATAGTGAGCCCCGACGCTCGCTCCTGGGCAACAAGCGTATGGAGTCTCTGCTTTTGGATGCCGATTTCGCTGGAGCTGTAGTATACTTGGCTGCGAAGAAGGACGTTGAGGACCTATCTCGAGCAAGTCGAGGTTCTCGCGCAGGACTGGCGGGCAAGTACGGCCAATTTACGTCAGAAGACAGCAGCAAGGGAACGGTCATGAAATCTCCTGGAATTGCCCTCAAGGTCGAATACAGAGACCCTGGGAAGGAGGATCCTTCGCTTTATGGCGAGTTGATGATTGATGCATCCGACAATACCTTATATCCGTCATTCGTCCCACTTGTCATGGACCTTACCTCAAGTATCAAAGAGGTTGTTGGCAACGACCCTAAGGAAAAAGCTCAACAACAGCAGGCTCTTGCCAAGGCCAAGACCGCCCAGGAAGAATACCTACTTGCTCCAGATGCTGTGATTGGGCGGCTCAAACTCAATCTTGGACTTCGGATATGCAAGCAAGTCTTCACTCTTAGCTGTCAGCCTATTGCACGTGTTGAAGCTACAGCATCGTTCGATGATGTGTACTTTACTATTAACACTGTCGCATCTGCTGACGAAGACAAATTCTTTGCCGTGTCGGGAGCCGTGGCCAACCTCCACGCATCTGTTCGCCACGTCTACTCACGTGAAGAGACTGGCCAGTTCAGCATCAATTCGATTGTGCTATCGCTCATGAACAGCAAGCACGTGAGTGGTATCAGCGGCCTCTCTGCCATCCTCAAGTTCAGTCCGATGGAGGTTTCGGTGAACGCGAAGCAGTTGCAAGACTTTTTGCTCTTTCGAGAAATCTGGCTGCCACGCGACGTACGCGAGTCTGCCTCGACGACGCCCGTGGCTAAGTTGCAAACAGAAACCACTCAGGGTCATCTTGTGCAGAGGTATCAACAAGTTGCTGCGACTGCAGCTTTCCCATGGACGGCAACAGTCTCGATCGAAGCTCTAGAAATTAGTGTAGATCTTGGTCAAGCCATTGGCAGGTCCAAGTTTTCCATCAAGGACTTTTGGGTGTCTTCGAAGAAGACGACGGATTGGGAGCAGAATCTCTGCATGGGCTTCTCACGCATCGCCATTGATAGCCAAGGTCGTATGAGTGGCTTTGTAGCCTTGCAAGATTTCCAGCTGCGAACTTCAATTGAGTGGCCCGAGAGACAGCAGGCGCTTGTTGAAACTCCCATGATCCAGGCATCAGTCACTTTCAGCCATTTCCGTGTCAAGGCTGCCTTTGACTATCAAGCCTTCCTGGTCGCCGACATAACATCCCTCGACTTTCTCATGTACAATGTTCGGCGTTCACAGCATGAAATGGGAGACCGACTTGTGGCCACGCTTGATGGTGAAGCTGTGCAGGTCTTTGGCACTACGACGTCTGCTGCCCAGGGTGTCGCACTGTATCAAGCCTTCAAGAAACTCGTGGCAGAGCGCAAAGCCAGCTTCGAAACTTCCCTCAGAGAAATTGAGAAGTTCATGAAACGCAGCTCCATTGCGTCAACAGTTGCCATGATTCAAAGGCCATCTCTTCCCAAGAGCCGAGGCGATGAGTTACTGTCCAAAGCACCAATCTCCCTGGATACCGATGTTGTGGTGACTCTCAAGGCACTCAATTTGGGCATCTTCCCGACCACATTCTCAGACCATCAAATCTTCAAGGCAGAGGCATTGAATGCACAAGCACGCTTCGCAGCGTCATTTGATACCGGCCGCATCCATAGTGTGCTTGGCCTGACGCTCGGCCAGTTACGTATCGGTCTGGCTGGTGTGAGGGCTGCCGGCGCACCCAAAGCTTTGAGTGAACTCTCTGTCGAGGACGTGGTGGATTCTGCCACGGGATCGCGCGGTGGAACGATCCTCAAGGTGCCCAAGGTCGAGGCCGTTATGCAGACTTGGCAGTCTCCGCAATCACCACAGATCGACTACATTTTCAAGTCTGCTTTCGAGGGTAAGGTTGAAGTCGGATGGAACTACAGTCGTATATCTTTTATACGTGGCATGTGGGCCAACCACAGCCGGTCTTTAGCACAAGTGTCTGGAAGAGAAGTTGCAATGACGAGCGCCATCAAGGTGACTGGTGTTCTGCCAGAGCCAGCACCGTCCTCAGCATCATCGTCTGCTTCTACACAGCCATCCAAAGATGTGCAAGGCAAGGCAGCCAAGAACGAAGACAAAGATGGCAAACGACAAGGCAAGATCACAGCAGAGGTGGACATACCCCAGTCCAAGTACGAGTATCATGCTTTGCAACCTCCAGTCATCGAGACACCTCAGCTTCGAGATATGGGTGAGGCGACACCACCGCTTGAGTGGATTGGGTTGCATCGAGAGAGACTGCCCAACGTGGTGCATCAGATTGTGATTGTGAGTTTGCTCGAGCTAGCAGGGGAGGTGGAGGATGCGTACAGTCGTATCTTGGGTAGCTCATAAGACACACTGAGGCAAAGGAGGATTAAAAAAAAGGATGGTCAAGCATCGAACAGATGGTAGACGGTAAGGAGGTGGCGTGCGCAAAGCATGCAAATCAATTTTGGTGGGGGGAGGTTGTGGCATCATCTCTTTGTAGGGGCTTTCTAAGCATTCAGACTGTCATCGGACAGCACTCCTGGTGATTTCGACCAGGTTGAATTTACTGCCTTTAATTTTCATCGACTTTCATGGTTTCAATTCTTATGTAGTCGAGCAATGTGTGCCCCTTCACCAATCAATGGTATTGCCGTATCGATCGACAAAGCGCCCACTCGCCAGATCCCCCGTTCCCAGCTTCCCAATCAACGGCAGCAATTGCTGGACAACCTCTCCTATTTTATCCTCGTCTCTTGCCTTGATATTGAGATCTGCTAACCCCGTCTCTACAGTCGCAAAACAGACCTCGGGTATATCAACGCTCAGGCTCTTGATCACGGCATTCAGCGCCGCTTTGCTGGCACGATAGGCATACCCGCCTCCAAAAACATTTCCCTTGATGCTTCCCATCTTGCTTGTGCCGCTGCGCTTTTCACCATTCTCTGCTTCTGCGCCTGCTTCTTTTGTCCCAGCGGCACCAAAACCACTGCCGCCACGGCCACCACTACCACTGCCACCACCGGCTCCTAACATGACAAGCCGAGGCGGTGGCTCAGAGGGCAAAGCAGTACTATCCAGCAGTCCAGCCTCCGTCGCATCAACAAGCAAATCCTGGCCGCGCGCTTGAGAAAACTGCGCATGCAGCTGCATGTGCGGAATAACAGTCTGCGCGAGCTGCAGGGTGCCGACAACGTTGGCATCGTAGGTGCGGCGCATCGTATCTGCGGTCATGACATCGAGGGTTTCGGCTGCGGCGGGCGAGAGGGAGATTGCCGGTGGCTGAGGAGTCTTTGTTGTTGATTTCCTCTTTGATTGCTGATGTTGCTGCTGTTGTAATTTTTGCAGTTGTTGGAATTGCTGTTGTTCGATTTCTGGTACGAGGCCGCGGGCTTCGGCGCAGTGGATTACGAGGGAGATGGGCCGGGGGTACCGTTTTGTTTTGTTCTTGATGGTTGTGGTGCCGCCGTTGACACCTCTTGTTGTCGTTGTCGCTTTTGATGAGGAGGGAAGGGCGGTGGTGGCGACTGGCACGCTGGCATAGAGCCATTTGTCTGCCCAGGCGTCGAGTCTTTTGGCGGTTGCCGTGGTGTCGACCTGAACGAACTGGCCGCGGGTGCCGACTTTGGTCTGCCATTGGAACCCTTGGCCTGGGAGCCGCCAGGGGACCTTGTCGATACCGATTACGTCGTATGGGACGTTTACTTTGGCGGCGGTGGTGGCGGTGGTGGCAGATGAGATGATGGATGCCGAGGATGAGGCTGGTTCTTCTGGCGGCGGAGTGGAAAAGTGCTCAAAGAATGCAAGACCGAGGCCCGTGGTTGCTCCCGTGATGATGATCAGCGGTGGGAGTTCAGGGATGTCGTCGTCTTCGTCGTCGTTTTCCTCTTCTTCGTCTTCCTCGTCATCGCCGTAGGGGTTAATGGTGGTGGCTAAGACATCTGGCTCTTGCTCGTCTTTGTAAGGCTTGTTTGCCATCTTCACTATTTGCGATGGACGTAGTGATGTGGACCTGGAAACAACTGGCCTTGCCACGACTGGCGGCGATGGCGACCGCGATTGCGGTGTCTTGGTGGAAGGCACAAACGGCTTTTCGTCCGAGTAGTTCAAATCGGCCGCAGACAGCGAGGGCGGTTCTCGCGGCGAAGCGCGGTCCTGCACACCGCCGCCGCCAAAGGACGCGGCAAAGGGCGAGTACAGGACGGCTGGGGAGAGAGCAGAGCGGCACGAGGAGCCGGGCGAGAGGAGGCCGTCTGCCGAGTCGCGCGGGCTGCCTTGGTCTGCGATGGAAACATAGTGCGAGACGCTGGACCAGCCGCCGGCGTTGAGCCCGTTGAGGCGGGTTTTGATGGGGGGTGGTGGTGGGGGCCTATTTGGGGCGAGGTCGTGGAGAGCGTCCATTGTCGTGGGTGTGGGATGGTATGTTTTTGGTGCTCGTTTTGGTGACTTTTAGTGTTGATATCGGAAACGATGGCTTCGAACGTATACTTTGGTGTGAGTTTGTGAGCAGTTTGAATATCACAGGCCGCAGAAAACAGGTCTTCGTCTTTGGAGAGCGGTTCAGTCTCGTGTTGAGAGCGGCAGGCTAAATATATCAGTGCCAACAATACTCATCAATATGAGGATCTCCTGGCTTTCATAGTGCCTATAGCATGAAGCCGGCATAGTACGACACCAGCACAGGCCCCGTTTCAAAACAACACAAGCCAAGTCGGTACTGTCGCAAAGCCGTCTCCAACCAATAACAGACACGACAAGGCTGGGGTAAAGAGACTCAGAGAGTGAGAGCCACAGCAAAAGATCGGACGAAGAGCCTCGTATAAGCCCAGTGCTTGACCACCCACTTTGACTGCTGGGGCCAGAAAAAGGGAAAAAGGCAGGGCCCGCTGAGGTTGAAACGGGTTTCAACATTCGAGTCCCAAACTAGCGCATTGATACTGACTGATTGATTGATTAATCGGCTGTTGTTGGTTGATTTGCATCCATCATGCACAGAGTTCTACTTCATCGGTTTTTGGTTTTGGTTTTTGGGGGTTTTTTTTTCAAGAGGTCGTGATTCGAGTGTGTCGTGGTGCTGAGTGTTGCTGAGCATGGTCCAACCAAGCTTGAAACAAGGTGAGTGAGTCTGAGCAGCGCTCTTGTTTCGGAAACAACCGAGTAGTGCCATCTACGGCCTCTACTTCTTCCATTCCTGACCTTTTGTGCTCATCAGTCTCCATGCTCGGTCAAAGGTTGAGAAGTCTTGCTCGAGACAACAGGCTAAAAGCACACACCGATTCACCTCTGGTCCTCGATCTTGATATCCGACTTTATGACCACGGGGTTCCTGCCATCACCCCAATTGCTTGGCAAGAACAACGCCCAAGTGCAACGGCATCTCAACCCAACATGGCAATCTGCAGCATCACGATGTGTCAACCAGTGTTTGTCCACAGTGGTTGAATTTGGCTGCATGAATTCCGAGCCAAGACGGGAACGCTGTCCGACGTGGACAGCTGCCAATGGTTGAAAACCAAAAAACCCAAAACAAAAGACAGCGTCTGTGTCTGCAAAGGCCATTTGCAAGGTTGCAGAGAAACGCAAAGTCACGATAACGACGGCCCAGTCACGATGTTTTTTGTTGAGCCAAAGATGCAGGGCAAGGATACTGCGTCCAGCGGGCCGGAATGCGGCGTGGACTAGAGATCCATTTCCCCTTGCGTGCTTGCGTGATGATGTTATGTAATCAAGTGCACTATGACGGTATCTTGGGAGGACGCTAACCAAGGCAGGGTGGCATTGACGGTGGGAACAGAGCCCGAGTACCCAAGTACTTGCGTCGATCACCCACCCACGCACGAATACAGTATGCGCAACCCCTCGTTGACGCCAACCCCGCTTACTTAGCTGGGGTGAAGGGGTCCATCGAGTCAGTGGCCAGACATTGCGATTACGGACAGAAAAAATATTGTCTACGGGGGTGATGCAGGTCTGACGTATCGTGGAAGTAGCTTTCGATTCACTGTTATTTACAAGACAAATACGCGCAACAATAAAATAATGGATGAAGCTGTCCATCTTTACTGTATCTTCAGCATGTACGGTGACGGTGGCACAGAACACTGGACTAATCTAGCCTCCGTCCCGCCACCAATGGCTGCATGCTGCGACATTGTCACTTCAAGGGCTGATATACCCAGGTACATCAGCACTTGCCTCTAAACCCTTCTTTTGCTGCGCGACTGGGGTGATCCCTGCGAGGCCGACTAAAGGAAACTACTAACCACGGCATGCCGTAGTGTGGAGGAAGGCGCTTTCTGGGGAGCGTGAGACGCTGCCATCGCCGAGTCGGAGCGAGCTAAAGTCTTCTGGCCGGTCACTTTTTTTCCTGTGCAGCTCTCTGTGCTTCTCGACTTCTCCCTTCTCACCAACCTACGAGTTGCGCCCTCTCCGCACCCGATTCTCTCTCTTCCACCTCCTGCGGCGCTTTTTCCCTGTGCAAAGGTGGACAACCAGCTCTGCACGTCCTCTCTCTGCTCGCTGTGGACTCGCTCTTGTCTTGTCTTGGAAAGACACGACACGCCTCTGGCTGGCAACTGTCTTGGGCCCTCGCCACGACAGGAATTCTGTGCTTTCTCCCTTGTCAGTCAGCTTCCCAGCCAATCCCCGACCTGGCATGCTTGACCGGTCTGCGGTAGCCCGTCTCCTCCTTGCTCCGGCCCTCGGCGTCTTTTGAGAAGTCTCCGAACGGCGAGCCTGGCCTCCAGTTGCCTCCTCTCTGCGCCCAACAAGCAGCGACGACGAATACTCCTACTGTGATGTTCAAGCTTGACCGGCCACAACTGACCTTGTCCTGTGTCTCCAGACCATACGCCTTTCTCCTGTGCTCCCTATCGATCACTATCGGCCTGATTTGACATTTGCGCCAGCTCAACAGAGCTCCCAGCCGCCAAGATGCACGTCAAAGAAATGGTAGCCGAGGCTGAGAGGACGGGCAAGCCCTCCTTCTCCTTCGAGTACTTCCCGCCCAAGACCCTCACTGGTGTCCAGAATCTCTACGACCGTATCGAACGCATGGATCACTTCGGCCCCAAGTTCATCGACATCACCTGGGGCGCTGGTGGCCGTGTTGCCGAGCTCACCTGCGAGATGGTCAACCAGGCTCAAGCCTACTTTGGCCTTGAAACCTGCATGCACTTGACCTGCACCGACATGGGTCTGGAAAGGGTCGACGACGCGCTCCGCAGAGCTTACAAGGCAGGCTGCACCAACATTCTAGCACTCCGCGGCGACCCGCCTCGCGACAAGGAGAAGTGGGAGGCTGCCGATGACGGTTTCACTTATGCCAAGGACCTGGTGGCGCACATTCGTAAGACGTACCACGACCACTTCGACATCGGTGTGGCTGGCTACCCCGAAGGCTGTGACGACAACAAGGACGAGGAGTCTCTGCTGGACCACCTCAAGGAGAAGGTCGACGCTGGCGCCGGCTTCATTGTCACTCAGATGTTCTACGATGTCGACAACTTCCTACGATGGGTCCGCAAGGTCCGCGCGCGAGGCATCGACATCCCCATTCTCCCTGGTATTATGCCCATTGCCACCTACGCCAGTTTTCTCCGAAGGGCCAACCATATGAACTGCCGCGTCCCCGACGAATTCATGGCCGCTTTAGAGCCTGTCAAGAACGACGACGTTGCTGTTCGTGACGTAGGCAAGTCACTGGTGGCTGAAATGTGCCGCAAGATTGTCAGCGCTGGCATTCCCCATTTGCACTTTTACACCATGAACCTGGCTCAAGCCACGCGCATGGTGCTGGAGGAGCTGGACTGGATGCCCACAGAACAAACACCCATCCGCCAGTCCCTGCCTTGGAAACAGTCTCTCGCTCTCGGCCGACGACAAGAAGACGTGCGTCCCATCTTTTGGCGCAACAGGAACAAGTCGTACATTTCTCGCACCATGGACTGGGACGAGTTTCCCAACGGGCGCTGGGGTGACTCACGCTCCCCTGCTTTTGGCGAGCTGGACGCCTACGGCATCGGCCTGACTGGTACAAACGAGCAAAATCGCAAGAAGTGGGGCGAGCCAAAATCCATCAGAGACGTGTCGAATGTCTTCCTCAAGTACTTGAACCAGGAACTGGACAGTCTTCCTTGGAGTGAGGCACCACTTACTGGCGAAGCAAGCCCCATTACCCACGACCTTATTGAGCTCAACAAGAGAGGCTTGATCACCATCAACTCACAGCCAGCTGTCAATGGTGTCAAGTCAGACCATCCGGTGCACGGTTGGGGTCCAAGGAACGGCTTTGTCTACCAGAAGGCTTACGTCGAGCTTTTTGTCTCTCCAGATGTGTTTCCCGAGCTGATTTCGCGCATCGAGAAGAACCCGGACCTGACATACTACGCTACCACCAAATCAGGCGAGTTCAAGACGAACACACCCTCAGAAGGACCTAATGCTGTCACATGGGGTGTCTTCCCGGGAAAGGAGATTGTGCAGCCCACTATTGTGGAGTCGATTAGTTTCCTTGCGTGGAAGGACGAGGCGTTCCAGCTCGGTATGGACTGGGCAAGATGTTTTGATGCCGGAAGCCCTAGCCGGATTCTACTCGAGCGCATGATGAGGGAATGGCACCTTGTCAACATTGGTGAGTCACAAACCCAATCCATGGTCAACGTGTTCTGTGTGGAGCCTAACCCAATCCTTTTTTTTACTAGTGAACAACGATTTCCACCAGCCGCGCACTATCTTTGAGATTACAAGCGATCTCCAGGTCCAAGACATTGATGTTGAGGTGCAGTCCGACGGACCCGTCTCTGCGAAATAATCCGGTCGAGTCTCACATCACGCTTTCGATTAACCCAGGACACACATGTATATGAACAACACTTCAACACCTACCAAACAATAGAGCCACAACAACCATTCTTGCCTCCTCCATGCAATGGATGACGACTGACACGACCTGAATTTAACACGACGGAGCGGACACACAGTTTCCCTAATACACGCTACTGGCGGCCCTTGGCACGCTCGAGGCGAATTTTTACTCACACACATACACACACACACACGCCATGTCCTTAACGATATGGGTATTTGCATGAAAGCGCGGAGGCAGAGAGCGCTGGACATTGAGGCGTTTTAACACTTTGAGATTCAACATTTCTTATTTCAACAAACCACGAACGATTTATCATGACATATTTGGGGAGTTCGCTACATGCTAGATAACTCTCCAAATTTTTCTTTTTCAACAACAAAATTTAGGTACCCAGCACAAACTCACAACGGAGTTCTCTTGATTTCCCGTGAGAAGCTCCTTTGGCGCCTCCCCCCCCCCCCTTAAAACAAGCAAGGGGAAAAGCGCTGCAGCGTCTTGGTTTTTTCATCTCAACGATCGATACCCAAAAGGAAAGCACAGAAATTTAGTCTGATAGGAAGAAAAGAATGTCTTTGCAAATGAAGATTGGCAAGGCAAGGCAAAGGGGGCAAATTACGGAGTTCAACACTGCTCCTGGAGAGCTGGCTTTTTCGGATTGTTTATTTCAGACACAGACGAGAAGGGGATGAATTGATGAGGAGACGGGCGAGCAAGCAGGTGAATGGATAGTACAGCCTCGTTTCAACAGAGGTGGTGGTTCTTTTCCAGAAACAAGCTGTTGTTGTCGTTGATGTTGTGGTGGTGGGCCATACAGCCTTGAGCAGAAAGTATGTATGCATAGACGCATAGATGAGGAGAGTAGAGAAGAGGAATGGAATATTGTGGAAGACGCAGGGCAAATAAGGAAGAAAGAAGTTACAGGACAAGAAATCATATTACAACCAATTGCGGACTGTGTTCAAATTCATACTTGAGGCGAATAGTGATGAAAGCATGCTCTCACCACGAGAGCACAAGCACAAGTCGCAACACAAAAGAGATCAGTGAAGTCAATGTGAGCGGCATGCAATGTTGCTTGATACTCTATACGCATGAAAGATGTACTGGATTTGATGATTTAACCAGAGAACAAACTCTAACTACTGGCATCTGTCCTGTGCTTTCTCTACTTTGATATTTCAAACATGGTTTGCCTTTTCGAGTTTTCAAGCTGACGAGGTAAATGACTGTGACCCACCAGAATCATCGTCGTACAATCGATGGGTTTCGACTACTTGGCATCTTGGCGCCTTGAAAGTTTCCACCGATGTTATACGACCACTGAATCAGGAACGATAGACGCAGAGAAACAAAGTCAAGGTCTAATAATCCATGTGCCGTCACCACTGCCCATCACCATCCTCCGTCTTTGCAACGGGCAAAAGTTCCAGCAACGATGTCTTGGTGTTGACGTTACAGACCAAGGTGTACGAATGCATGTTACTTATCTATCAATGGCTTCAACTACAATTTCTCCATACTTTATACGACGGCTGAGGATTTCTGGCTTCAATTTTTTTAATTTTCTTTTTTTAAATTTAAGTTTTCTTGAATACCCCTTCTTTGACCTTGCTGAATTTCTTTTCCGTCAACTATAGCTCAAAATTGAAATTGTGAATGAAAAGTTAAAAAACTTGTCGCTCTTTCTTCCCCAACTTCGTCAAAGCAATACATGCACACCGCTCGTGATCAGCTTCTCACTGCAAGTATATCTCGCTACCGGGCTGTGAGCCTGCGACCGTGACAAGTATATAATGATACGAACTCGCTTACTGCGCACACACGGCATGTGTACACAGTCGTACAACCAGCAAAGACATTTCTCAATCAAAGCCAGCAGCATATCGTAGCCCAGCAGAATTGTTTTTCACGCCCAGTTGCCGTGCGTGCATATCTCATCTACCATTCCCGTTCTCCTCATTCAATGCCCAAAATTTCCGAAATCTATTGAACAGAACAGCAAGGTAAGCACTACCTGCTCTTCTAATCGAACCAATCAAGTCATAGCACAGGAGGCTTTCTTGTTGAGGATCGTTCCACGCTATGCAATATCCCACTCGTTCTCTCCAGCAACGTCGTAGTCCATCTCGGCGCCCTGCTGGCTGCCTCCTCCACCAGTACCAGCACCAGCACCGCTGCCAGCGCCGCCGACGCCATTCTGCGCCACGACCGAGTCGGCTATACCAGTGGCATCGACCCCCTCCTCGGCCATAGCACCACCTGCATCGCCGTTGTGGATGTTGGTAATACTGTCGGAAGTGACAGCAGCAGTCACAGCTGAAGGGCCAACCTTGACCGTCGAGCTTCCAGGCAGTGGTCCAGCTGTGTTGGAGACCCAAGACACCTGCAGCTCTTCGCCGGCGGCAGCTAGGCCCGGTAATGGCGTCTTGTCGACGCTCTGGTAAAACTTTTCGGCAGCCTTACGGTCGTTGAAGCTGATATGCGCGACTGTTGGGGTGACTTGAATTTCGGCGGTGAATTCGCCGAGGCTCTGCAAAGGATGATTGTTAGTGACGATTGAAGCGCAGTGCTGCAAGCTGAGGCGTGAAGGGATTGCAAAAGGACTTACAAAAAGATGTTGCCTCAGCGCCTCATCTTTTTCAGGCGCTGAGAAATCCACACCCTCCAACGCAACCTTCCTAGGCCGATTGTCGAGCGAAAAGGCTGCGTACGCGGCGTGAATGTGGCCTCTACCACCACCACCGTGCGCAGCGCCTCGATACGATCCTCGTGGGACATAACTTGCGCGACCTCTGGAGTATCCGCCACGGCCACCACGGGGATGATAGCTCGGCGAAAACGTCGTTGATATTGTAGCATCCTCTTCCATGTGTGCGTCAGGGTTGAGACCAAACTGCTTGGCCTCCTCTTGCAGCCTGGCCAATGTTGCTCGCAGAGCTTCAGTCTGTGAAGCAGATGAGTTCTTGGCATCTTCGCCATTTTCAGCCTTGACGCCGCTTGAATCTTGCGCCACGCTCTTGTGCGATCCGCTCAGCTTAGCCAAAAGTCGCTGCTTCTCTGCTTCGTGCTTGGCTTTGAGCTCCTTCTGCCTCTTCTCTAGTTCTGCGCGTTGCTTGTCGAGCTCTTGCTTGTGGCGCTGCTTTTCCTCATGAAGCTTCTGGGCTTCTTCCTGCTTGCGTGTAAACTCGCTCATGTCGAAATCCGGGTCTTGGCCCTCTGTCGATCCGGTGTAGGGGCCTCTTGATGTCTTGAAGCCGTTCTTACCCTCAGTCGACCCTGGTTTCCCAATATCGGCGTGATCTCCTTCCCTGTACCAAAACACCTTGACAAATCTATTGTCGAAGATGACCTTGGGCGATTTGTACGCCGCATTTGCAGAGCCCCAATTGTCGAATTTGATGATCGCTAGTCGCTTGTACGGCATCATAGTCACTTCCTCAATGGTACCAAACTGCGAGAAAAAGTCGCGCACTTGTCCCTCGTCAAAATTCTCCTCGGGTATGCTTTCAACCACCACCTTTGTCTTGGTCCGATCGAGAACAGGTCCGGACAAGGAGAATGACGCCCGAGGATCACTGTTTCTTAGCGGCCGTGAACCCTGGCGTTTGTCTCGACGATGGCTGGGAAAGCCGTTGCTCTGTTGTGCTTGAGAAAGTTGTGGCATTACCGCATTGGTTGGGTCGTATTCTGTTTAAGAGTCAGCCAGGTAAAGTTGCTTGTGGTTCATCACATTGTTCGAGGGTGTGGCTTTGGGAGAGGAAAAAAAAAAAGAAAAAAAAAGGCAAGAAGCAGTGTCAGGAAGGTGTCGAGAGTATTTCGGTTCAATCGGGGCGTCTCAAACCAACCTTCAGGCGCGAGCCGTATCTGACCAGACGATTGTGGCATGGGCAAGTTGAGCATGGCTTCAGTACTATTGCCGTGCTCGAAGTGACAATTCGGTCCTCTGGCGCAATAGCCCTTTGTGTCATAATCACGGCACCGACCCCTCTTTTTCTGTGGTCCTCCACGTTGAGGACCATAACTTGGCGGCTGTTGCTGCTGGTTGAACTCGGCGAACGGAGCCATCTGCATCTGAAGCTGCTGCTGAAGCTGTTGCAACTGCCTCAGCGCTTCCAACGGGTTGCTAGCATCCAGAGGCAGCATCGAGCCCGCAGACGCAAAGCTCGGCGGCGAGCCTTGACCAATTGCGTGGGGGTAACCATACTGAGGCTGCTGCACCGGCCGCGGCCTGTCTGGATCTATGTAGCCTTTGCGCCCTGCGCGACGCGCTTGCTTAAATGGACGCCCGTTGTTGCCGCCCTGGAACTGATCTCGGCCGTTAGGCGCATCAAAGTCGCCACGGTCGTGAAAGCCGCGCTTGCGCGCGCCTACTGCTGGTGGCACGATCGGAAATGAGGGTTGGAGGAGCGTGTCCGCGCCGAAGGGTGGGCGAGAGGCAGGGATGCCAGGCTGCGACGGGGGCGGCGGAGGAGGTGCGCCTGGGGTATAGGATTTGTATTTGATGGCTTGGGTCAGGTCGTTTGCGAAGAGATTCGTATCTGTATGTGAGTGACCCGCTGGGTTAGCCATGGACCACGGTGAAGTAGCGAGCAAGGGTGCCCACCTTCTTTGAGGAAGGGCGTTATTTCATCCTCAAAGACCTTTTGAATGTCTACATCGTCGTTTGCGTTGTGGAGGAGCGCAAGGACATAATCGGCGAGAACATCGGCATCGGCATCAGAACTGAACATGAGGTCTGTCAGTTAAAAAATTGGCGCAAGCCAATTTGTGCTGCCAGGGCAGCAAGGTTGGGACGTACGTATTTTCGAGGCGCTTGACGATCCAGTCTTTCAACACAGGCGAGTCCTCCTCAGGGAACAGCATCTTTCCCAGTGACGCACGCAGGGCCCGAGCATCAAGTAATAGGGAAGCTGAGGGCGCGGACTAGAAAATCAATAGAAGATGTTGGTTTGTAGAGACTGCCTTTAAGCGTATGTTGGGTGACCGTGCAGCCTCGACAGGACTGGTAGCTAAAAAGCAAAGGTTCATTTAGAATCGGCATTAGAACGTGAGAGCTGCTTTGGCTCACTGATGGTCTCGACAGATGACAAGGGTTAGGGCTATGGGTCCAGGTCGCCAGCGCTTGCCCAAAGCCGCTCCTGCTGCAACTGATATCAACCAGAAATTGAACGTGGAAGCATGGATTATGGCTGCAAAC
>KZ678382.1:127152-297012 GCA_003019895.1 Coniella lustricola | reverse complement strand
AAAAAAACAATGCTCTGCTGTGCTATCACGAGGTGTGTAGACCACTTGCACTTTCACACATGTAATTAATTCTCGAGTCCTGCCTACAGTAACGAAGACATTGGCCAGTACATAGTAGCCTCAGTGTGAGACTACCGTTCTTATACTTGAGGCGCTGTGAAAGAATAGCACGATATCATGGCTCAAAGGCATTGCACGGAAAAGGAAATTCTTGGTTTGTTCAATGTCATAAAATTGCATAACTACAAGCGTATAAACTTTGGCTCTTCTTGATATATTCCGGTGCTTGCTTTTGAACACCCGCTCGCCTTCACGTCTCCAGGCTCTCATCATTTTTGTGATAATCATAGACTGCTTTCGGGCTCCACGCTGGGAGCAAGAAAACAGTCTCTATGTAGTGCGCCATGGCAGGCTGCAGAAAATGTCTATGAGTTTCCCTAAGAGGCGTTTACAGCTTGTCGTAGTACTAAGAAAGTAAACAAGTTAGCAATGGCAACCTTCTCTAATCGGGGTTCAAATGGATACTCACGTTCTCAACACCAGGCACCTCAACCTTGATACCCTTGCGCTTACGCATCTCCTGGACCATCTGACCAACCTTGGAGGTAGGGTCGAGAGGAGAACCACCGGGCAGCAACTGCCAGTGGTCGAAGACGGACTGGGGGAAGGCCTGTCCAGAGGTGGCGGCACGCAGGTCACCGTTGAAGCCGAAGGACTCGATAACGGGCAGGTAAGACTTGATGGTGAACAGAGGAGTACCAGGGCGCTGCTCCTCACCGAAGACATGACCACGTCTGCGGGTAAGGACACCGTAGACACCACCCATAGCCTGCTCAGGCACCTGGATCTCGCAAAGGAAGACAGGCTCCTGGAGGGCGGGCTCGGCCAACAGGGCAGCGGCGTACAGGACACGACGGGCAGTGGGGATGAGCTGACCGCCACCACGGTGAATGGCATCAGCGTGGAGAGTCACATCCATAATGTTCCAGCGAACGGAACGCATGGGCTCCTCACCAACGGGACCCTCACGGGTAGCCCACTGGAAACCAGAGACAACGGAGTCCTTGATTTCGTTGAGGTACTGGACGGCCTTGGTCTGGTCAACCAGCAAGTTGGGGCCGGTGGTGTCGGGACCGAAGGTCCAGATCTTACGGGCGTCAGTGACGTCCCAGCCGAAGTCGTCAGCCAGGACACGGGCACGGGCCTTGAAATCGTCACGGGGTCCGATCTTGCCGGCCTCAATGGCCAGGGACAGCTCCTCGTCCATGGGCTCAGCAACCATGTACAGACGGTTGTGCTTGTTGGGCGACTTGGACAGGGCAGTCATGCTGGACTTGGCGCCAACAGTCTCACGGTACTGGACAACGGGGTCCGAGATGATCAGAGGCACACCGGCGTGGTCGTGCTCGAGGTCGTGCAGGCAAATCTCCAAGTGGAGCTCACCAGCACCAGCAACAATGTGCTCACCAGTCTCACCAGTCAGAGTCAGGACACAAGGGTCGGACTTGGACAGACGCTTGAGACCCTCAACCAGCTTAGGCAGATCCTGGGCATTCTTGACCTGGACGGAACGCTGCACGACGGGCGAGACAGAGAACTTCATGACCTTCAGGTTGTGGGCGGTCTTATCGGTGGTGATGGTACCAGACTTGAGCAGGAACTGGTCAATACCAACCAGACCGACAATGTTACCGGCTGGGATGTCATCAATGGCCTCAACCTTGCCACCCATCATCAGGACGACACGCTGGATAGCCTTCTCGTGGAGGTCCTCCTTCTTTCCGGGGACGTAGTTGGGACCCTGGATGCGAACCTTGACACCGGACTTGACGGTACCGGAGAAGACACGACCGAAAGCGTAGAAACGACCCTTGTCGGAGGTGGGCACCATCTTGGAGACGTAGAGCATGAGGTCGGCCTTCTCAGGGTCAGCCTCGCAGTCACGGATGGAGGCGAAGATCTTGTCGTCCTGGGGACCCTCGTACAGGGTCTCAGCACGGTAGCGCTGGGCGGTCTTGGGGGAAGGCAAGTGGAGAATCATCATCTCCAGCAGGGAGTCGGCAGCGGGCAGGAAAGTGCGCATGACAGCCTTGAGCAGCTGCTTGCCCTCCTTGTCACGGTCCTCAGGAGCGAGCTTGAGCTCGAGCTTCTCCAGAAGAGTCTTGGTCTCCTCCTTCTTGAAGTTCATCACAGCAGCGAAGATCTTGAAGATGGGGTCCAGGATGAACTGGTTGAAGGCACGCTCAAGTTGCTGGCCCTCGTAGGTGCCGTTCTTGGTCCACTTCTTGGTCTTGGGGTTGAAGTAGTTGTCGCCCCAGAGACGCTCCATCATCTTGTTGCGGTCGACACCGAACTTCTTGGCGTAACGGGTGGCGAACTGACGGATGGTGAAAGCCCAACCGTGCAGACCGGAACCGAAAGCGACGGTACCCTTGTCGGGGTAGACCTGGACATCACCGAGAGACTTGTCGAAGTAGGTGGAGATGACGACGTTGACGGACTCGATGGTACGAGAGAAGGACTGGTAAAGGTCCTCCTTCTCAACCTGCAGCTCAAGAAGAGCACGGTCGACCTTGTTGATGACAACCACAGGCTTGATACGCTCACCAAGAGCCTGACGCAGCACGGTCTCAGTCTGGACACACACACCCTCAACGGTGTCGACGACTATTGGAGTACTGTTAGCATGCTGGATTGCTTTCCCAATATTCTTTTTCCCCTTTGGTTATGACTTACCAACGAGAGCACCGTCGGTGACACGGAGAGCAGCAGTAACCTCGGAGGAAAAGTCAACGTGACCGGGGGAGTCGATCAGGTTGATCAAGAAGTCGTTGCCGTCGGTCTCCTGGCCCTTGATGTCCTTGACATCCTCAGCTTCGGGGAGAGTGGCGTACAGGGAGATGGCAGTAGACTTGATCGTGATGCCACCTAATCCAAAGAGTTAGCGCATTCTGCATTCGACCTCCTTTTTGTCTATATCCACAAACGTGGCAAAGGAGAGAATCAACATACGCTCCTGCTCGTCGGGACGAGTGTCGGTGGCACGGGCATCACCAGCCTTTCCGGTGGAGATGATACCAGCCTTGGCCAGAAGGGAGTCGGTGAGGGTAGATTTGCCGTGATCGACATGAGCAATAACACTCATGTTACGAACATTGGACGGCTTCTTCATGAGAGTGTGAATCTCATCGACCGTGAAGCTGGAAGGAGAGGAACCATTAGCAAAAATGTTGCTTGCCTGTGAAAGAGTGATGCCGATTTCCAGATCCTTTCTGCTGAGAACGCTTCCCAGCGGAAGGTTTTTTGGACCATTCGCTTGACCGAGTCAAAGCTTTGCTCTCCCCGCAAGGAACAGCTATATCTAGCCAGGGAAAAGCCCCCAAAAATCCAGCAATGTGGCAGCAGAGGCACTTACTTGACCATTTTGACGGTTTTGACAAAGGAACCTGTCTAAAATAAAGTCGGGTATAATTCAAAGGGTATGAATTGATGCCTCGAGAACGGCAGATATTCTTGTTGGCGGCGAGAGGAAATTCGCACACCGGGTAGACGCAAAACTCGAGAGTTTGGTCTGAGGAAAAAAAGACTGTGCGCGGGGTTCGTTAGCTCTCGGTCTCGCAGACAGTAGCGATAAGCCGTTAGCAAAGAATCTCGAGCACCAAAGACGGTGACAGGAGCGACAGCCTCAAGCTTTATAGACAACTGCAGAAGAGAAGGAGGTGATGGTGCGGTGTACTCACAAGATTCGGCCGTCAAGGCTTGCTTGTGCTGGCGAGAAGAAGGGTCGGGAGGGAGGAAGTGGGAAAGGCGGGTTGGAGGGGAGGAAACGAAAGAAAGTGCGTGCCAGAGGTTGCCCCGCATTCAGCAACAGATTTTGTAATCCAATCCCGGCTAGACTTTGGGCTTTGCAGTGGCGGGCCCGCCCAAGAGTGGAGTTTCAGGCAAAAGCAGGTCGGCAGGGCCAGAGAGGGCACAGAGGGCCTGAGGGCCAGGGCTTCCTGCAGCCTGGCTTGGCCTGTGTAATTGCCTGACAGCCCCAACAGTCTGTCAGGGTTGGCCCTAAAACACCTGCCCAGGTGCTCTTTTAGGTCATGAGCTGACCTCCAATCCGCTGGAGCCAACGGGCAGTCGTCACACCGGAGTTCTATAACGACGGATAGAGATTCACTACCTCTTCGGAGTGACACATACTTGGGCCAGAATGAGATTGTCATCTACTTAAGTGCTGTCTCTAGTCAAGTTATCGACCTATATGCTCAGCTGTTTCCTTTTACCAAGCGCTCGTTTAGCAAGGTCCAGTCTGTGTCGGGGCTTCGTGGCAGTGCCTTGCTTCTTGCCCTGCTTAAATCCACTGACAGATCAGCAGCGGCGATCGTATGTTACATGACCCGGTTGACAGGACGTACGGACGTATTGCTTTTGTCACGTCGACGTCCTTGACTTCATGATCGGGCGCTTTCCGATATACTGCTGGTAGAGACAATCGTCTGGTTCCGCAACCATCCAAGTTCAGTAATAGCAACAGTAGTCTCAGCCTCTCAATTACTCCAGGCCTGCACCTGCCTACCAGCACAAAGTCGATTTTCTGCTCTAAGTATCATTGAATATGATGCTACGTGCGGCTCGATTTTCTTCCCGTGTTGCCGTAGACTCAGAGGCACTGTTTTGACTCATCGGTGATCTGGTAAGCTGGTCTGAGTGTTTTGGACTACATTGCATCTTCGCAAAATGTGCTTTCATCTCTCATGAATAACTGACATTAGACATGGACGACTTGCTTGGGACTTCAAACGCCTGTGTCGAAGATTGTCTTTTGGGGTCTTACACCACCACATGAATTCATACTACTAGGAGCTTGGACCCTGTGGGGCTTCTAAGCAGCCCACCAATCACATGCCTGCCGTTGACTGCTTCTGCCGTGCCGAACATTTTCTCGACGTAGACGGCCAGCAACCTCGAGTCTCATCACAGCTCTCACCCCAGTAGAGCAGCACGTCTCGACCTCGATCCCGCTGCCCGCGAACCCTTCACAGCCCACAGCTCCATGGCGGCAACTGGAAGGACGCTGTCGCCTGGAGGCGCTCTCCTCCGGGCGTCGCGCATGTTCTCCCTGCCCACCGCCATACCCGCCCCGCCTGGCGACTTCCAGGCCGCGACAAACTACAACTCCGACACTGCCACCGCCGCCTTCCCGACCCTGCAGTCCGTCACCGTTCCCGAGAACTTCAGGCAGCGTGGAGACTGGGGCTTCAAGCGCAACTTCCCTCTCCGGTCGACTGCCAACACGGGCGCGCCCTACCTTCGCGTCAAGGAAGTCGACTCGCTGGAGCAAGTCACCGACTTCGACTCCGCCTCTGACCACACCGTCACGCTGCAGAAATGGCAGGAGATGAACGTGGCCATCTCCCTCCCACACGAGTTCAACCAATTTGCATCAGGGCCTCCCGTCGGCCGGTTAGAGTCGGTTTTTGAGGAGAAGTACGACTTCACGGCCATCGATGACGCAGAGAAAATTGGCAAAGCAGGCGACAAGCGCTGGAAGTTCAAGGGCCCATGGCTCGCCAATTTGACGCAGGGCGAGTTTCAGACGTACGTCAAGAGGGAAGTGCGTGGGCGACGAGCAGAGTTCCGCGAGTTCCTGCGTAAGGAGCTCGCACCCAAGTTGACGTTGCAAGCCACGCAGCGGGCCATGGACGAGGGCCTGGACCAGGCTGTACCCGACGTGCGACCAGAGGACATTACAGAGGAGCAGCTCTTGGACGAAATGCGCGTGCTGCGTGAGAATCGCCAAAAGCTCTATGACCATGTGGAGAAGTTCCTCGATCTGGCACCTCTGGAGCCGTCGCTTGACCACGATAGGCTGAGCTATGCGCCTGGAGTGGTCACGCGGCTGGACAAGCAGAGCCCTTATGCCAAGAGCGGCCCGCCAGTCACACATCCTTCGGCTGGTTTATCCTACTTGAGGACTGATGCGTTCCTGGAGAATCACCCTGTCTATGGACCGCAAGCCAAGAAGAAGCCAGTCAAGGGCAGACTCATGATCAACTCAGCACGCCAAAGACCCACCACGGGTGTTGGTGGTTTTATCTCGACGTCCCCTGTCAAGGCTTTCCAGGGTGCCCAGCAGGAGAGAACAGACTTCAAGGCACCTGGCGGAACCAAGGCCTGGGTCAATATTGTGTCTGCGCAAATCAGCTCCAATGGACGGCCTGTTCTGAATGTTGAGAGTGCTGATGGCTCGGCGAGGATGGTGCAGGAGGAGATGGAGGGCAATTTGCAAGTCTACCATCAAAAGGTAGAAAATATCGTGGAGAAGGCCATGGAACTGAGAGGGCCAAAGTCTTCCTCAAAAATCAGGGGTAATTACGCCTTCAAGAATAGCACTTCGGCTTCCTACGGCATCAACTCAACACAATGGTGAGATTGAAGGCCCAAAAGACTAGCCTATGTCGAGTAGAAGCTAGCTAGGCATCATGCATCTTGAATGGGACATGGGTTGCGAACGATTACCCAAATAGTTTCTGACAGACAAACACTCAGCACAGAGACATCATTATGTACGATACGTGTTTGAATGTCAATCATATTTCTTGGACTAAAAGTTCACAGTGTCAAGATTACTGCCAGGCTTTCTGGGCGTTCGGACGTTGCGTGCGATGTTTCCCAGAATCCCCGGCAAGTACTAGATGCTTATGTAAGCGCTTGAGTACCCAAGTACATGCAAAGTCAGCATTCAGTGCTCGAGTCACGTGAAAGCGATGCCCTTGTGCACGGACTCTAAGGTCCACTCGTCTCACAGGGGAGGGGGGGAGAGAGACGTCTGGCCATTCTAGGCAATTTTCAACTTTTGTTTTACGAACCTGAGTCTTTCACGTCAACAACCAGCCATCTCAACCACCAACAACCCTCCCTCCATCACACCTCAGAAGCCGTCAAGATGGGTCGCGTTCGCACCAAGACTGTCAAGAAGTCCTCCAAGGTCATCATTGAGCGTTACTACCCCAAGCTCACCCTGGACTTCGAGACCAACAAGCGCATCTGCGATGAGATTGCCATCATTGCTTCCAAGCGCCTCCGCAACAAGGTGCGTTTTATCAATTTCACATTTACTGGCAATTCTATTCGACTTCCATTACCACACTGGGTTTTGGGGAATGAGGAAAAAGTAGCGAAGGCGAGTGGGGATGTTGACAGTCAGTAAAACAGATTGCCGGATACACCACCCACTTGATGAAGCGTATTCAGCAGGGTCCCGTCCGCGGCATCTCCTTCAAGCTTCAGGAGGAGGAGCGTGAGCGCAAGGACCAGTACGTCCCCGAGGTCTCCGCCCTCGACTTCACCCAGAACAACGAGTCTGGCCAGCTCGAGGTCGACCAGGACACCAAGGCTCTGCTCAAGCACCTCGGCGTAAGTTATCAATCAGACAATAATTGCCTGCATGACACATGCATTTTGTGACCATGAAGAGGCTGACATTGTCTTCTTTACCATAGTTTGACTCCATCCCCGTCTCCGTCAACCAGGTCCACCAGGCCCAGCCTCAGGAGCGTGGTGGCCGCCGCTTCGGTGACCGCCCTCCTCGCCGCGACTAAATCTTTCCCACCACGATACCAAAACAATACCACAAAGGCCTCATGGCTATGGGGATATAACGGCGTAAAAAAATGCATGAGTAATAACGATTCGGATACCAGGCTCGGTTTTGAGGTTTATAAGGTTGTGGCGTCCTCGGCGTCGGCGGCAAAACTACTGCTGCCCCAAATGATGGAAGGTAGTGAGCTTTACCAGCTAGATCCAATGCAGATCTCGTGCTCCTACAAGGTGTCGCTGATTCTCTTGGGTAATTCCGGAGAAAAGGCTCGATTGCCAATTCATCTGTTGCTGTGCTGCGACATGAGTGATCATGTTTTGATGCGCAATACTATGCTGTGACGGCTCAAGGTCACCCTTGGGTACGATAATACGGTCCATGAGACCTGTTGTCCTAGGTATTGCCTGTACACCTCTACCTGCCCATTCTCTCCTGGATCAATTCTTGTTTCTGGGTATCGTAATTTCAACCGTAAACTCCAAAGTATACTTGTGTATCAATCTACAATAAGGTCTGACGCGCAGTCAGGGTCAAGCCCCATCCTCGGTAGTGGTGCCAAATCTGGACTTGTATCCCTCAATCGTATCGTCACTGGTCGAAGGAGCCACTGCTTGAGTGTTGACTCTCTTCTCGCGGATAACGAGATTGAATGAAGGAGCAGACGCATCTTGACCACCGCCATCACCTCTCTCCATGGCTAAAGCCTGGGCTTGTTGTGCAGCCTTACGATCTTGTTCAAGTTGCAGGCGAGCCATTTCCGTAGCCAGCCGTTGCGGTTCCGTCTGACCCACGTTCCCGGCACTGCTCTGTTCTGGAGTGTCGATTTGCATGGCGTCTTGCTTGTTGGCATCGCCTTGTTGGGTCTTCTCGGGATACAGCTCGACCTTCAACTCCGGCAAGCCCACCCTCTCCCAGGCGGCCGTCTCGTTCAGCTGGACCTTGATCCACAATGCGCGACGGGTACACTCCTTGCTGCACCACTTCTCGAGCTCTTTGGTTTCGACAATATCGAAATCCTTGCGCCCTTGGTTGACCAGCTTGTATGTTCCCGCGCCTCTGAACTTGCGGCGCTTGTTGGGACACAGCGTATAACCGCAACGGTTCTCGTTGAGATTGCGCTCCGTAATGAGATCGTCGTAGTCGGAGGGCTGAAAGATGCGGACCATACCGAGGAAGGTAGCAATGTCATTGGGGTGTGGTGACGAGGCCGGATGCGAAGGGTTGGCAGGCAGGTCGATGAGGGCGAGGATGTAGTCGAAGATGAGCGACTCGATGTCCTTGCGATCCTGAATGAGACGCGCATGGTGGAGGGCAACGTCGCGAGGATTGCGCTTTGACTGCCCAGCCTGCTCTTGCTGTTCGGAACTGGACTTGGGCTTCTTGAGGATGCCCTTGACGGGCTTCTGTGCTTGTGATGCCATCATGGACTGGTTTTGGCTCCAGGGGAGCGGTCGTGGATGAGGAGAAGAATTCTGGCAAGATGATATATGTACTTGCTGATACAGCTGACTTGATATTGCAAGTAATAGAATACTTCAGGATCAGATACTTGCTGATTAATCGCGTTCGTCTAGGTAAGATGTCGTCGACGCATGCCGTGATCTTCCAGAGTGCCAACTGATGTCGAGCATCTGAACTTGGGAGGGCAGGGCGCAAGATACAGTCGCCAGCCAGCCAGCCAGCCAGGGTGGGGCTTGTTGGGCTATTTTCATGCGCCTACGCCACAGTGTCCCACGAGGTCATGCACTGTCCACTTTCCTCTACTCCTCTTGTCGCTCCGATTTGGGTCCCGCCATTGCACCAGGTGACGAGCTGCCCTGCCAGCCCGCCAAACACCCTTGGGAAGCAAAAGTCAGAGCCATCCCAAAGCCAGCACTCACTCTCTGGTCGACAGCTGCATTGAAAGGGGCTTCCGTCGTGCGTTTTCGAAAAGCCCATCCTGCGTCCTCTCCAGCAGATCAGACGACCACGGCAGCTGACCTGGAACCGTGTTTCCGAGTACTTGCATCTTGGGTCTTTCACCATCTCGCGCCCCTTGGATCTGGCTCGACACGGCCTCCTGTCCTTGGGCCGTCTTCGGCTGCTTTTGCCTGCCCCTCTGCTGGATCATATTTCTCTCTACTCTCTGCCAGCCCTGACTCCAGATTCCTCGCTGTCCTCCTCCTCTCCTCCTCCTCTGCCTGCTCTCGCACCACAGGCGTCTCCTTCACACGGAGCGGTGGTTCTGCCAATATAGTCTCATACAGTAAGTAAGCCGGACGTTGCTATCGACAAGAACCGAGTGGCGCCGTGGCGTGACAGTGCTACTACGGCCTACTAGTACATGCTGTGCGGGCGGGCGCCTCTTATCCTTATTCGTTCGGGCGCTGACGTAGTCGCAGCTATTAGCACCGCACCAGAGTGTCGAGCACCAGCAGCCAGCAGCAAGCACCAGCGAGCCTCATCCGCGCCGTCCCGCACGCTTGGGTCCCTCTCTCTTCTGCCTGGAAGCTTGCCGACCCCGACCCAAGCCAGAGCCCCAAACCCAAGCAGTCCGGCCCCGTGGCTTCCCTGCCTCCTCCTCCTCTGCCCGACAACCCAGGCCAATCCCTAAGCCAAGCCAAGCTGACGGGTAGCCCGCTTCATCGTCGTCATTGTTCCTTTAATAATCCACCCACCTGTCGTGGCTAGCCGCCCGCTTGCTCTGGTCCAGCCCAGCCTCCTCCCTCCTGCCTGCTTCAGGCCAGCATCGACCTCCAAGACGCCCGCTCAGTCCGGGGTCGCGTTACGTATTACGTGCACACGCATAACACACACGCAGCGGCACTGCCGTCGACAACACCTCTAGTTCCCTGCTCAGGCCTCTGGCCCCTCGACGAACATCATGTCGTTCAAGGTCAAGGCTCTCTACGACTACTCGTCACCCCACGAAGACGACCTCCAATTCGGCATCGGCCAGGTCATAACCGTCACAGACGACGAGGAAGAAGACTGGTACACGGGCGAGTATGTCGACGAATCTGGCCACAAGCATGAGGGCATCTTTCCCCGCAACTTTGTCGAAAAGTATGAGCCTGTAGCCCCGCCACGTCCTACTCGCACCAGGCCAAAGAAGGAGCCCGAGCCCGAGTCCATTCCAGAGCCTCAGTCTGCCGCGGCTCCCCAGGAGCCCGCCGCGCCTCCTTCGCCACCTGCCATCCAAGACGAAGAGGTTCAGCCCATGTCGCCGCCTCCTCTTCAGCCAGCTGCCGAGCCCATACCTGTTGCGTCGCCTCGTGCGCCGAAAGCAGCTGAGCCCGTCCTTCCTTCGTCGCCTCCCCGGGTTTCCGCCGCGCCAATAGCTCCTCAGTCTCCGCCTCAAGCAGCGCCTGTAAAGCGCGGTCCGCCTCCTGTTTCTGAAAAGCCTGCCGGTAATTCCTTCAAAGACCGCATTGCAGCCTTCAACAAGTCTGCCGCCCCTCCCATTGCTCCGTTCAAACCGAGCGGCCTGGGAGGTGCTGGAGGTAGCTCCTCATTCATCAAGAAGCCGTTCGTGGCCCCGCCACCCAAGGGCAACACATATATTCCTACACAGCGCAGTGCTCCTGTCGCTCCCGTGTACCGACGAGATGAAGATCCCGAGATCAAGGAGCGGGAAGCAGAAAATGTCGAACATGCTCAAAAGGCAGGACTGCTGCCTTCGGAGACCAAGGAAGGCGAAGAGGACCAGCCAAAGCCAATGAGTTTGAAGGAGCGCATGGCTCTCCTACAAAAGCAACAGCAAGAACAGGCACAGCGGCACGCGGAGGCTGCCGCCAAAAAAGAGAAGCCCAAGCGTCCCGCCAAGCCGAGAATGCCGAGCCATGAGCCCGCCGCTGACGAGGGCACTGAAGAAGAAGCGACTGCTTCGCATGCACTTGCACCTCTAGAGCGTAGAGACACTGGCGACACTGGCGGAAGGCGGTCGCTTGATGTTGCTCAGCCGAGAGCTGCTGTACCTCCCGCTCGCCGCAGAATGTCCAAAGACCCCGAGCCTAGAGATGGAAATGAGGCCGATTTGTCTGGTGCTGGTGAGACTACAGAGGATCAAGAAGAGATTACTGAGCGCGAGGATAGCGATGACAAGGCACGAGTCTCTACACGCGCTCCCGCACCGGTCGCAGCCGAAGACGAGGATGCCGAACAGGGAGAGGCTGCCGATGAAGAAGGCGAGGACGAGGAACAAGAAGAAACCGAAGAAGCCAAGGAGTTCCGCCGCAAGGAGGAGCTCCGTGCCCGCATGGCTCGACTGGGAGGGGGTATGGGTATGCCTGGCATGTTTGGAATGCCCATGCCTGGTGCTGCGCCGTCTTTCCCGCCCAAAAAGAAGGCGCCTGCTGTCGAGAGACGATCGACTGAAGAGTCTCAAGACTTGCCCTCTCCGCGTGCAGCTCCTCCAATTCCCATGATGATGCCTCTGCCTGGCATGGGCCGCCCCAAGCCGGCCGAGGAGCCTCAAGCTGCGCAAGGTCAGTCAGAGCAACAGGAAGATGAGAATGACGAGGAGTCCCTTGCACGCAGTCCTCCATCGGGTAAGACAACGATCACCATCGCCATATTATGAAAGCTGCGGCAGTACTGACAACATCTTTAGTGCCTACTGCTACTTCTACTGCTGCCCCTCCAATTCCGGGTGGCCGACCCGCTCCTCCACCAGTTCCCATTGATTGTAGGTCGCAAAGCTTTTGAGTGTTCCACGGTCTAGTTACTGATCAAATGTGCAGCGCGTCCTCCACCTGCTACACCAGCACCTCCAAGCGAAGGTTCCGAGTCTGATGACGAGTCCTCAGGTGTCGAGCCATTGGAGACGCCTCGAGGTGAAGAGCCTCCTGTCACACGGGCCCCGCCACCTCTGCCTCCAGTGACTGCGCCTGCACCACCCATGCCTAACTCTCCTCCTCGCGTCCCGACATCTCCTCGAGTGCCGACGTCGCCAAGATTCCACGAAGAAGCCACAATGCCGACCTCACCTCCGAGCAAACGCGCTAGTAGGCTTCCACCTCCTGTCCCTGGCACCGCTGCGGCACCTCCGGCGCAGACTCGGCCACCACCTCCGCCTCCCCCTGGTGGCCTGCCGAAGGCCCCTACTGCCGATGCGCAGGCAGATCTTGAGGAAGACGAGGAAGTGACCGAGTACGAGGGTGACTACGATACCGACATTGCCTCATCTGTTCCTCATAGGGATGCTCTCAAGGCGCATGGACGCGACTCCAGCTACGACGACAGCTTTTCGGTCACCTCACCAAAAGATGTGCCTCCCTCTCTTCCGCCTCCGATACCCTCTGCTGCTGCTCCCCGGGCTCCGCCACCGCTACCAAACCAGCCTCCGCCAGAGCCTCGTTCTGATACTCGAAAGTCTATTGACGCGCCTCGGGCAGCGCCACCTCCACCCCCGCCAGCACAGGAAGGTCCCGAAGACGAGGACTATGACCCTTACAACTACAATGCTGCCGTCTCTCCACAAACCAACGCTGTGCCTACCTTCTCTCCGCCCCCTCCTCCGCCAACTCGCCCAGTCGACGAGGTGTTTGGCGGTAGTGACGCCTCACAGCAGGGTTACCCCGAGCAGAGGCTTCCTCCAGCGCCTCCGGCTGGTCGTGGTCCAGGCTCGGCGCGCGCTTCGATGGACCTTCGTCCAAGTCGTCGATCTGTGGACTTGCTAGGTCGGCCGTCCATGTCTATGGAGTCGGGCTTTGTTGCAAATGATGTTGATCTGGCTCCTCAAACCAAGTGGTGGCTGCAGCCCAAGGGTCTTCCACCGCAATTGCAGGGCCGCAAAGACATTTTCTACGAATCTGACGAATCTCAATCGGCTCAGCGGGGTGTCAAGGCGACTGTAACGCGCGACATTTACGTTCTCTTCCAGGACTACTCGCAAACTGTCATTACTGTACGCTTCGACCCTCAGGATGCAAATGACGTCCACCTAGAGCAGCGTCACGAAGGGCCTCCTCGTAGCCTGCGTCAAGACCAGCTTGAGGAGTCGTATGAGCGATTCGGCCGACCAATCTCTGAGGCTGTGACGGGCAAGAAGGATACAGTCATTGGTGACGGCACACCGCAGGCCCTTGTACTCGAGCTGTTGAAGCCTTTCAAGGATGCTCTCCTCCCCGTTGGCACTCGCGCCTATGGTGCCCTCGTGTACTCGAATCTTGCCAATGCAAGCACCACCCAGACAGACCAGATCCGACCTGGTGATATTATTAGTATCCGCAATGCCAAGTTCCAAGGCAAGCATGGCCCCATGCACGCCAAGTACAGTGTCGAGGTTGGCAAGCCCGACCACGTCGGTATTGTGTCGGAGTGGGATGGCACCAAGAAGAAGGTCCGTGCTTGGGAGCAAGGGCGGGAAAGCAAGAAAGTAAAGATTGAGAGCTTCAAGCTCGACGATCTCCGCAGCGGCGAGGTCAAGATCTGGCGGGTTATGCCGCGCAGCTGGGTTGGCTGGGAGGGCCAGAACTAGGAAATTGGCATGCCTTCAATGCCCATGGAGGGACATTGTACTGCGATACGGTGTCCTTGGTGTGGTGCACGCAGCCCTAGTTCTTCTCTTGTTTCTTCTTCTTCTGTCACTTTTTCTGTGGATGCTGCGGTGGTCTCCTCGCCGAGGTTCATACCACAGCTGACACTAGTGTCACGCAAGTCAATGAGTGCAGGAGAGGCTGGCACTGTCAGGAAGAGTCCTCAGCGCAGTCCACAAAGGAATCCAAGAAGAGGGACATGGATGTAGTACTGCTTGGCACGGTGTTGCAGGGACGATTGTTGAAGATGGTAGTGATGGTGGTTATCACGGAAAGAGGTGATTTCACAATGGCGAATGAGGTTGAAGATGTCCACAGTGGAAGAGGAGAAGCTCCGAGAAAGCTGTAATGATGAGCGGGGGAAAGTATGGCGTCAGAACAGGAATAATGTTTTCCTGGTTTGCTGATTCGAACCACTCCGATTAGTGTATGCTGTTGTATTTAGGACACAAGGAACACTTGAAGCAAGCAAGCAAGCAGGCAGGCAAGGCAGTCAAGCAAGTAGGCTAGGGAACTGAAGCACGCATGTTGCATTTGTGTTTATCCTGAGCATGTTGCCATGCACTTTGCTGGTCTTTGCTTCCAATAGCAGACAGCTCATCTAGTAAGGTACTGGTCCTGCTGCCGAATCCGAGCTATTTAGCAGAGGTATCACCTGATTGTGTTGTGAATAAGACCAAGGTTCAAGTATTGCGTATTCCGTAGGAATCCGACAATCAATGTCTTGGACCATGTGATGCGAACAATTACTTGCTTCCCATATCTCCAATCAAGCAGTTTGCGCACCTTGGCTCGGGAAGACTTCAAAGAGGATATCCATTCCTCAATTGGATCACTTGATTACAACTGATTTTGGGATTCACTCCTCTGCTTCACCTGCACTATGTCAAATCATCAATTTCCATTCCCAGAACCCGCCCGGAACGTAGTCTCCAGAGTCCCTGGTCCTACTCCACTCTGACGTGAGCTGAATACCTCCCAAAGGCTGGCCAGCGATAGCGTCACCGTGCAGAATTGATTCCATCCGGAGCAGCGCAAAGCGGGCGGCGGGTTTGCCTGGTTGGAGGATTGTTACGACCGAAAACACGGTGTAATGATTTGTCAGTAGAGGAGTGGCACATCGGTCATGCCGCTGTACGGGAGCGACTTGGACAAACAATATATTGGTCCTTTGTTCTGGAGCCAAATACATCATCATACATCATCAGCTCGACTGTTCTCTCGGCTGAGTCGGGTTGACAATTACACCATCTCGACAAGTCTTCTTAGCAACTGCGACAAGATCGACTCGATACTGCATGAACACGTCTTGACCTTCACGAGACGACACAATCCACAATGGCCGAAGCAGCAGCTCCCAAGTTTGACATCCCGCCCTCGTCGGCAACGGTCAACGTTCAAAGTAAGTGAGGCTTGGACTTGGTTCCAACGGTGCTCCTTCACACACTCGGTTCTTGGGTCATTCACTCGCTGACTGATCATCATCAACACCACCTCGTGGATCTCAAACATCCCCACGCGCTTCTTCTTCACGCCCGTGACCAAAGGCTACGACCGCATCTCGGCGCCGGCCTACTCGTTCCTCGTCACGCATCCAACGCAGCACCGCGCCATTCTCTTCGACCTCGGCGTGCGCAAGGACTGGCAGAACCTCTCGCCCGCCAATGTAGGCCTCATCAATCACACTGAGGCGCACCTGGACGTCGAGCACAATGTCGCTGACATCCTGCGCAACGCCGCGGCGGCCGCCGCCGCTTCTTCTTCTTCTTCGTCTTCTGGAGCTGGCGATCCCGCCAAGGATGCATCCATCGTAGCCCCAGAAGACATCGAAGCAATCGTCTGGTCCCACTGGCACTTTGACCACACCGGCGATCCGTCCACCTTTCCGGCGGACCGCACCGCGCTGGTCGTCGGCCCGGGGTTCAAGGAGGCGCTGTTGCCGGGGTATCCGACAAAGCCTGATTCCCTGGTGCTCGACTCGGACTTTGCGGGTCGAGAGCTGCGCGAGATTGAATTTGACGACGCGACCAAGGTGGGACGGTTCCGAGCTTTTGATTATTTCGGCGACGGCTCGTTTTACCTGCTGGATAGTCCGGGCCATGCCGTGGGCCATCTGTGCGGCCTGGCGAGGGTGACGAGTGGTGCCAGGAATGGTGGTGGTGGTGGTAGTGGTGGTGGTCAAGGAGGCGACTCGTACATCTTGATGGGCGGTGATGCAAGTCACCACGCGGGCGAGTTCCGGCCCTCGAAATGGGTGCCGCTGCCAGACGAAATCACGCCGAACCCGCTCGGAGGAGAAGGAGGAGGAGGCAAGCTCTCGTCGCCGTCGTTTCCATCTCCTTCTCCGTCCGTGTGTCCCGGCTCGCTCTTCGACCACCTGCTCCAACACGGAGACAAGACCAAGCCCTTCTACAGCATTGCGCCGGGCGGGTTATCGCTCGACAAAGCGGAAGCGGAGCGGACAGTGGAGAAGTTGCAGGAAGCCGATGCGCAGCGTGGTGGTGGTGGTGGTGCTCACGGCCAAGGAGAGAAAGGAGACCAGAACAAGGCCTCAGACGCAAAGGTCCTAGTTGTCATTGCGCACGACGCTTCGCTGCTAGATGTTGTTGATTTCTTCCCAAAGTATGCGAATGACTTTGTGGCAAAGGGATGGGCGGACAAGGCGCGCTGGGCGTTCTTGAGGGATTTCAAGGAGGCCTTGTTGTGAGGATGATGGGGGATTCTGAGACTGTGACACTGTAGCACTGTAGCACTGTGACACTGGCTAGACCTTGAATACATTGTAGTGGGCCTCCATGATGGGACGGCTTCTATCTACGCGCAAGAGTTCAGGTAAACGGTAGCAATACCATGACATTCAAAGGTCCCCGACAATTTGCAAATCTCATCCCGACACCTCACGTCAGAAGACACCTACTCAGCACTGCAGCATTCCCTCACATGTTCAGAAGCTCGTATTTCAAGCGCTGACTGTGATATACAACCACAAGTAAGCACAGATACCATCTCCTTGTATGCCAGTATCCGTAACGGTGATGGTGAGGGAGACTTGATCAACGGCCTCTTCGGCTGGATATCTTGCTGGAAGTAACTTGACAATAGCATCAAGCATCCATCTCCTAAATCCTTAGAAATGTAGAGATTGTGGAGACAAAAGTCTCCATACCATGTATATATAACCAAGTATTATATGCCGTTCCAGTATAGGCTGTGATAAACGAAATGAGCCATAGTCTACATTGATTACACAGACAGAAACACCTGTGCTCTTCACAATCATCATAACATAAAACAATGAGCATACTCCCCATTGTCACCTCACGACAGCTATCCGTGACAGCCAAATCAGCCAGATAACGATCGAAACTCTGCGATGCATCATCATGTATCTTACCCAGAAAACAAAGTATAGAAGAGAAACCTAACAGGCCCGAACAGAGAAATACGCCATAATATGCCGTGGCCCTGATCTGCCACGTGTAAACGCTTCATTCGGTTTTTTTTTTTTGAGGCAGGAATGTGTTCTGTTTTGCCATGCAAAAGCCATTTACTGGCACTTTGATGCCCACAATGTAGTACTTACACAGGACTGGAAAGCCCTCATCACTCTCTCTCTCTCTCACACACACACCAGTCTACGGTCCTGTTATCCCGTACTTGTATGTAACGCATCTAGAAAGCCGAAATAGGGCTTGCGTTACGGAGCGGACTATGCTGGTGATGCTCCGATGAGGTGCGTCGCTGGGTAAAAACTCGCTGCATGAAGGTGCGAGGCCCAGTAGACTCTAAATCGCCCAGTACAGGCGAGCGCGGCTTCTTGGCACTCCAACGCTCTCCGATGCAGTCATCGACAAGAGCCATGAGACCACTAGCCATAATGACACTTTATGATATATTAGCACTCGGATATGCCGGAGTTCATGCAAGGAACGTGTGCCACATATGTGATGGACAAGACTTACTCGGCAACGTCAGCGGCTGCATCAAGGATATCGTGCTCGTTGAACCACATGAAGCACGGTGGGATCCAGCCGCCTGCCCTCTCGTCGGCCTCGACCTGGTTTGGTGACCGCGTCTCGGGGACAATGTGTGCTATGGGCATCGGTTGGCCATCACGAATGAGGTGGAAAGAGACCACGCCGCCAAGGTGCTTCTCGACAACGCGCTTCCAAGCATAGCGATGGCCCCACCACTCAAACTCGTATCGCGTAGTCTTCTTGGCACCTTTTCTCTCGACATCGACCCTTGCGTAGTTGCTAAACTCCAGCTTGATGTCGTTGGTCGGTCGGGGCTGATGCTGCTTGTGATCGCCGTTGGAGGACCGCGAAGACACGCTACCAACGTCTGTGCTTCTGTCCGAGTGGGAGGTGGCTGGGCGCTTGTCCTTGGTATTTTGCGAAGTAGAACCATGCGAGTTGTGGCGTCGCGTGTGTGGCTTGGTCAGACTCTTCATGGCAGTTGACATGGATCGCTGGAGCGTTGGTCGGCTGACGGAGGCTTCCTCGTCGTACCTTCGCTTCGAATTGCAGACCTCGCGACCCGAATCACGGCAGTAACGGCGCAAGGAGAACTCACGCTTGGCCAGGTCGTACATGCGCAAGTGGAAGAGCTGGACGACGGTGCGCTTTCTACCGTGTGCAATGGTGTCCACGCGCAGATTCATGTTGCCGTCGCTGGTAAAGTCGTCGTGTCGTATTGAGAATCGGTCCATGCTGGGGTAGAGCTGAGCGAACTCCTTTGGCGTTGAAGGACGCACATTAGGCTCGGTGATCTCGTGGTTGTAGGAGGGTAATGGCGGGATGTAGTCATGCTTGGGACTGCGGGCAAGCTCGGCCTCCCGCTCAAGAGGACACTCCTCCTCTTCCTCTTCTGAATTGTCGGTAGAAGCATACGTCTCGACCGAGGACCGCGGAACGGTAGCAGTGCTGGGCGATAGGTCGTCGTCATACTCCAGGTACTGTGTGAAGGGCTTCTTGTCCTCGTATGATATACTGGACTGAGCATCCATTGACAGGCTGGGGCGACTCCAGCTCGAGTCTGAGTAATTGTACTGACTCTGGTCATCTGACCGTAACGAATTCATATTGGCGTTGTTCTCGGCTGAAAGACGATGAATTTGGCACGAGTTTGTGGCGTCGTTTGTTCTTTCAAAGACGTGGTAAGCGTAGCCGGCAGACGTGGGGATCGCTTGAATGTATAAGATGGCGGGTATGCGGCCGCAGACGAGGCCTGCTGATTCAACGTGCACTTTCGTGTTACTAATCGGGGCGGCAGTAGGCTGGCAGGCTGGCAAGAATGCAGCACGAGCCGTGGTGTAGCGTGGGGGCTGCGACTGTCGCGACTGCGAATGCGACTGCGACTGCGACTGCGACTGTGACTGTGACTGCGCCCTGAGAGAGTGGGCACGGTGAGGCAGACGTGTAAAAAGGTTTGGAGCCTTGAGGGGGTATGTCTGAGGCTTGGTGGACAAGTGTGTTAGTGACTGGCAAGCGAATGCTGGGCGAAGCACGGTAGATGTACTTGGACGATATTATGGCTGCCATGACAGGCTCTCGCCTGCTGAAAGGCAAGCAGACAGAGCTGCAAGGTGACGGGGGTTGTTTGTGGGCCGGCGGCTGGGCGGCTGGCGTCTGGCAGCGAGGAAGCGAGAAAGCGAGAGAGAGGGATGCTGTATAAAGAGGACTCGGGCGGCTACGGGTGGAAACGGGCCCTTCTAGACTGCATTCGCTTGGGCTGTCGTGACCTGTCACGGCCCTGTCGAGTCTGTGAGACCCGTGCGTGTGTACTGGTTGATTCCAAGGGAGACCTGCTGCGTTCGTGTTGGGTACGGATCGTCGTTCCCGAGGGTCGACGAGCAAAAAGTCTCGGCCCCGTCAAGACTGTCCAGGACAGAAGGTTAGCTGGCCCGATGCGCCAAGGACGAAGAAATGGGTTCGCGCACTCACAACTCAACTCCCATTGGAATCCCAGCACATCGAGCGGCGGCCAGAAGAGGCAAGTGTCGACAGGGCCTCGCACATCGTGCCTCATGCTCGCCAGCCACAGCAGCTGGTCATTGGCGTGGGGAGCTCGAGAGGTGTTGCGCGAGTTGCGGAGAGGGGGGAGGAGTGTGTCAGCCAGTGTTTCCGCGACCAGCCAGCCAGGGTGGTGGTGGGGTGACCTGGGCTGGGCTGGGAAGGAAGGAACAACGCCTGGAAGCTGCAAGCCCTGTAGGAAAGAACCGGTACAATGGTACGGCACTGTACTACAGGTACGCTGGTGCGGCGTGCCGGGGCTTTCCAGACGGTCCAGGCGCTTCTTTCATCTGCTGTGGGTGGTGCCATTACTGCGTCTGTTACTCACCAAGTCCGCCCATGCCGCTTGGGCGGTGGTGTGATGATGGAGTTGTAGTAGGCCAACCACCGGGTGTGACAATTATGCAATCGCAGAGGGCAGATCTGTTCTGCTCGGACTATTACCTCTCTTCATTATCGTGAGGATGAGGATGGTTGGTGACTTGGCATATTTGCTGCTCTTGCATTCCACGGTAATTGGACAAATCGGTCTTGATATCATCAATTGATGCACAAGGCCCCATGTTGTCAGTGTGCCCACTGTAGAGTAGCCCTGGAAACCCCCTACAGGCCCTAAAGGCCTCGTGTCAGGTAGCACATCCACGCGCCCAAGTGCCAAGAGTTCAGCTCCCGACCACCCTCTCTAGCTCCTAGCCTCCAGCAACAATCCTCCCTGACTTGCCCGCCCAAATCATCACCACCGTCATCATCACCACCATCGAGATGCTCCCCCTCGCTCGTCGCTCATTGCACACCATCTGCAGGTGCACCCGTGGAGACGTGCATCGCTACACCAGATCGCCCTGAAATCCGTGGGCCGCAAATGCTCGATTGCACTCGGCGGGCCAATGCTGCGACCCAATTGCCATTTTGCGCCTCGTCTTCCTTCGTCTTGTCCCTCGGCTCGGCAGAAAAGACACCCAGCTGCGATGTATCCCAACACGACCGAACCACCGGTCAAATCACACGTGCCGACTCTTTCTTGCACTTCACGTACAATGACGGCATTCTTGCTCTGCGTCTCTCTTTTCTTTTTCCCACTTTCCCGCCTTGGATACCAGCAGACACGGCCTGTCTTTTCCAATCGGGACATCGGTTTGCTGTCTTTTTTGCCTGGCAGCTGTTCTCTTGGGGACCATGAGCACAGCCTTTGAATCGTCACTTACTCAAATCCAGCCTTTGCATATACTGATATGGATCCAGCAGACTGCGCGTCCGTCGCTGCCCAACGATCTGATACTCCTTTCTGACCAGCTGCTTAACTGCTAGGCAGCAGAACCTCTCCGCCTGGCCTCACCACTGGCCTCGCTGAGGAACCTGCCACGAGCCCCAGAGGCCCCTTGTCGAAGGTTTGACCACAATCCGTGGTATATGACACGGCTTTACATCCAACTGGATTGTCACCAGGGCACGCCATTAGGCAGTCGAGGCAATCGTCCCATTTCAGCAGGCTGGCGAAGCTTTGCAAAGGCAGGCAAGCAAGCAGCACAGCCCAAAGTTCAACCCTCGGCCGGCTCTTCGGGTCAAGTACCTGCCTTGGCTGGTGAGGTCCCGTTGCTATACAACTGTCTGTTGAAGGGTATCTGCAGATAGACAGACAGACAGGCCTCACCAACTGGCCGTTCTCCACGTTGCCTCCAGCAGCCAGTACTACAATGCCTCAGCACAGCCCAGCACGGAGCAGGCAGCAAGCTCCCTTCCTCCTCCTCGCACGCTCGCTCGCTTGCTTGCCCCGAAAGACCATGGTCAAAGGCACCGCCCGCAGTGTTCATACGTGAGTGGATCTGTTATACCCGCCGCACCAAATGCATCAGTATTCAGGCACGCACTCCGTACTTCCGGGCGTATCAGCTCCGCAAGCGCGTCAAGTGTTGTTGTGGCAGGACCTCATAGGCTCGGGTCTATCAGCCGGCTCCTTTCCCCGCGACCATGGTTCGTACTATGATACAAGTGGGGGAAGCTGTTTGCCCAAACAAGGAGGGAATTTTCAAATTGTACAGACTAAACAGGTGGTAGTATAGCATTTGCCATGCGTTGCGGCGTAATTCATTGCCCATTTTGGTCTGCAAGTTCTACCGAGTGGGAGTAGGTTTTATGTATTCAGGTAGCATATTAAGGTGCATAAATTCGGGTATGCTCTGCCTGGACTCACTATCAGTCCTGGATAATGAGCAATACATAGTATCAGAATAATATTTCTCAGCCAAGGACTCTTTCCTCCTGAACTTATCGGAGCTGTGCCTTCGCATACCGTAAGCACCATTGTTCTGGGCAGTGGCACCAAATTCGCGATTGGCTGCTGTACCTGATCCTCCCCCGAGAGGGTTCAAATGAGGATCTCGAGAGCTTGGAATGGACTAGACAATTCGATTTCCGCCTTGTTCTCCAATGCTGTCTCTTCCTTCAAGCAAATGATACTGTAGTGCTTATATACTCAAAGTACACATGCAAGTGTACAGCAATGGCATTAGCGGTAAAAGCAGCTGCAGCAACAACAAAAAAACATTGCTACTGCCACACCATGTCATCCAGACCGCACAAAAGGACTAGTATTAATACCAATAATATGATTAGACTTTTTCTGGGTCACAGAATGCCAAAAAAAAAAGAAAGAAAGAAAGAAAGAAAAAAACCACCGGAACGTGTCCTGTTGCACAGCAGCTGTCACAGTCACGAGGCAAGGACTCGCGTGATGCGAGCAGCGAGGCAAAAGTTCACGAAATTCCAATAGGACGAGTTGGGAGTGGAATCTGTGGCTGCATATCATTCGAGTTGCTTTCTGTGCTTGACTGGACCGGGAGACCTTGAGCTATGTGGATGCGGTTATTTTCGTCAGTTGAGAGCACGAGGTAAGCTCGACGTAGAGGTCAATTGGAAGTGGCACGACAGTAGAGGCTGTGTAATGTAGGAGCAGAGTAGCGGTGGCTGGTTTTTGCACCAGTGGCAGTATCGGGTATCTAGGTTGTGTGTAATATATAGAAGATGCTAGCTATTTCGAGGGTGTGTACGAGTGTCTGTACACGAACGAATATCTTGGACGTTCTAGATTTCAAAGGTGATACGCTGTTGATGAGAAGTCCAAAGATCGACGCAGTTGACAAGAACTTGAAGCTTGAAAAACCAATGACATTGTCGTCGTCCCAGCCCACATCATCACAACCAACCAGCCAGCCCGTCAGCCAGATTTTGAAAGCAGGAAGCTGTAGTGATCACCGTTACTTCTTTCATTCTTACGTTGTTGTCCCTTTTCTTTTTCATTCTTGGACTGTATCTGCGTCTACAATCAACGCACGTCACTATGCATTTACGCAACCGCTTCCACTTGCTTTTGCCTCTTGTCCTTGCTTGCCCTTCCACTATAAAGTGTGTCGTCATCGTGAGCTTCATATTTGTCTATTTGCAAAGCATCTATTTATATATGACTCTAAAATCTATAGTAGGCGGCAAATATCAAACAAAGGAATAAAAATCAAACAGTGTCTGAGATGAACGTGACGATATCTACCACTCGCCTACCACACGGACATGTATATAGAGCCTCGACCAGATTAGATTTACGAGGGATATATTCAAGATTCAACACAGCGTACAGTGTACAGTGTGTACAGCATCACTTATTGTATGGCTACAGCTAGCTTTGACACTTTGTTACTGGTAACAATTAACGAAACGAACAGGACGTCAAGCAGTGTATTCCTTATAAGCCCAGGAGATGTATCCAAGTAATACTATACGACACTGGTGGATTCAAAAACTTCCGGCACCGACTCGGACTGTCGTATCGACAAGACACCTCCATTTATGCTTGTCGTCCGATGCACTCTTGTTGTGTAGCAGAACGGTGTTCACGGTTCATTAGAAAGTAACCAAATTTCCCCAGAAATGATTGGTTTCAATACACGTCGACTTGTCAATACATTTGGAAAGACTCCTTCATACATACATACATACACATTCACGTGAATCAAACACGACCAAAACCAAAGATCCATGGCAAGAAGCAATAAAAGTGTTAGACACAAAAAATCTAATGTGATGATAATCTACCGACCCAAAGTCTGGCTAATCTTGCCTGTCATCTATGTAAATGTAGCATTTCTACCTTCCCATCCTTTCGTCGCCGTCAGAACAGAGCCCACTGTTTCACGGACGAAAGAAAGAAAAGGAAGCCCAAGTATGTATGTCCCATCGAGGCCCAGGGGATAAAAAACGAAAACGAAAACCCTCGAAAACCAAAATGGCAAATCCGATTGCCTGTACGCCAGCTACCATACATTCCCGTTCTTGCTTTCCTCTAATACATGATCTTGCCGTCCGTCAACGCAGAAAAAAGACAACACCGTAATTTAGGCAAACTTGGCCAGAGCAATGGCAAAGCTTTGTCTGTCGGCGTGAGAAATAGAAACGCTAATATCGGATACACCGGCCTTCTTGGCAGCCTCGGCAGCATTACCGTGGAGCTGTCGATTTATATTAGCTAATGATGTCAAGCAAGAGGGATGCAGAGTTCAATCAATACTTACATGAACCACGGGTGCGCCGTGCTCGTTGTTCAAGACCTCAATGTCAATCAAAGGCGCGCCGGCGCCCCTGCTGGGCACGTTCAGGCTCTTGAAGACAGCCTCCTTCGCGCTCCACCGGCCAGCGAAGGAACTTTGTGGGGATGCGCTCTGCTTGCAGTACGCAATCTCGTTGGCTGTAAAGTTGCGCTCAATAAAGGTCTCGTTCTCAATGCTAAAACTGGGAATGTCTTCCACATCGACACCAACGTTCGAGTTCTTCGTCTGCAGCTGCGCGGCCAGCTGCTGCACAGTCTCGTACGTCGTCTTCTTGGTCTCGGCACTGACAGTCTTTTGAGACAGCTCCATGAAGTTGGCAGGGAAGGTGAGCTCAGACGACTTCTTGTTCTCGGTAACGCGAGCGTCAGGGTTGAGCAGGACAGAGCTGAGCTGCTCGTCAGTGTAAGGAGCATGAGTCTTGGCGACAAAGAGGGTGTTGTTGATCATGCCGTTGTGGAAGAAGCGGTAGGCCTTCTTTTGTCTGGCAGCAACACGTGTGCAGTAAGACCTGTACGTGGACTCCTCAAGGGTGGCAAACAGGTACTTGGGGTGGATACCAATGGCCTGAGCACCCTTTTGACCGAAACCGAAAGAGGTGACGGAGAAGGCTTTGATGCCGTCGGTCTGGATGCTGCGGCTGGGGTACACAATGTAGTCAAACTTCTCCATGACCTCGTCAACATTGTCAGCGTTGCGGTTGCCAGGAACCAAACCGGTATTGAGAACCTGCAGACAGCCGTTCAGCATCCATGCACCGGCAGCACCCTTGGGGTGACCAGTGAGGTACTTCTGGAAAATACCCAGAACGGCGTTGCCCTTTTTGCGGCCCAAGTGCTCAAGCTGCTGGCAAATGACAGACGACTCGTTCTTGTCGTTGGCCTTGGTCGAGGTACCGTGGAAAGAGGCAACGTCAAGGTCATCGATGGTAAGGCCCCAGGTAGCCAGGGCTCCACGCAGAGGAGCAATGCTAGTGTCTTGCTTCCAGAAGTTGTTGCCAAAGCTGCGGAGAGCCTCCTTTTCTTGTCGCTGGGCCTCCTTCTCAATGTGGCTGGCACGGTCGGCGGTGTATGACTTCTCGTCAAACTCGGTACCCTGAGACTTCATGGCCTCAACCTCCTCAGCGAGGTACTCCAACTCGCAAGCAGACCACTGCTTGATCTGTCTCTTGCGCATCTCGATCTGGCGCTTCCTGTATTTGATATCAAGTAGAGGCGAAGGGAACTTGCCAGGGTTCTCCCGAGCAGTGGTCAGCACACCCTGGCCTGGTGCAGGCACAGAGCGGCCAATCTTGTCAGAAGCCGTGGTGGTCAAGGCGAGGATACCGTGAATGGGGACACCCATGTCCAAGGCAAGCTTGGCAGTCATGATGACCTGAACACCGCAACCTTGCGACTCCATGAATCCGTTTCTGGTGGTCGTAGTTGGGCGCGACATCTCCTTGGGCGTGCGGCCGTGAGCAAACTCGTCAACCGCGTTGCTGGTGGCCTTCATGTTGGCGAACTCGTAAGAGCCTTCCTCACCAAAGTCGTCGAAACCACCCACAAAGCAGACGCGAGCCTTGCCCTCCATGATAGTCTCGTAACCAATGTCAACGGACTCAACAGCCGTAGCGCAAGCACCAACAGGGGTCTTGATTGGACCAGAGGAAGAGATCAACAACATGTTGACCCATGCGGCCATGGTGTTGATGAAAGACTCTTGCAGGATATCATTCTGGAGTGGTTTGTCAAGGAAGCGGTCCCTGTGCATACCTCGGAGAGCTTCGGTTCCTCCCATACCAGAACCAACGCAGTTACCGACTTCTGAAACATGGACATACTTGTAAAACTCGTAGGGGTCCGTGATACCGGCCGAGATGAGGGCCTCTGCGGTGGAAACGAGGACAAACAAGGCAACAGGGTCGACCTGCTCAATGATGTCGTCAGGCACACCGTAGCGCTTCGCGTTCCAGCCCGTAGGAATCTGACCAGCGACAAGACGGTCGAAGCGGAGAGCCTTGGGGATCCAGAGACCAGCGCCCTTCTTCATGCGGACGGTGTATTGACCAGTCTCGGTAATCTCAAAGATGTCGACCTTCTCGCCATGCTCACGCTTGAACTCCTCAGCAGTCTCCTTGGAAGTCTCAAAGGGGTCCAGGTCCTCCTCAATGACAACTTCGTGAAGTAGCTGCTTCTTGTTGGGGTCGTAGCCACCAAAAAGCTCAGGCTCAATTAATCTGATACCAGAGTGGTCAAGAATCTGCTTCTCGTACTTCGCCTTGACGTCCTTGTCTTCAACAGGCTCGCCAGTCTTGCCATCAACCCAGCCAGAGTAGGGCTTGCCCTTGATGGGACCGTTGTGGTTCTTGATGAGACCCATGACCCAGGCCATCTCGATGCACCCTTCAAGGGAGAATTGACCGTAGGCTTCCATCTCCCATCTGGTGCGCGAGTTGCCCCAAGGTCCAACCTCGGCGAAACCAGTGACGACGACAACCTTCTCGAGATCAACCATGCCCTTCAGAGTTTCGTTGAGAGGAGCAACATCCTGCTTCCAGTCTGGCAGATGAGGGAAGTCAAACTTGATGTTGGCGCGAGGCTCAATCTTTCTCGACTTGTGGAGCGCCTCGGCCTCGGAACCGTTGACGACGGCGAACTCGAGCGCGTTCTCCTTGCTGACAGCTCTACGAATCTCGCTAGTCTCCATAATATCCTTGCGGAGCTTGGTCATGACCTTGTTCAGGTCAGGAATGAACTGCAGCCCTCCGTTGAGATCAGCCATGACGGGCTCCATCTGGCACAAGTCGACGACCTGAGGCGACATAAGACCCAGCAAGTTGAAAGCCATCTCCTGCTGCGAGAAGGTGCGCACGCCGAACTTCTCCACGCCCTCGGCCACAATGTTGTTGGCCGACATGAGACCGGTTCCACGGGTCCAGCCAATGATGGCACCGCAGATAGTGAGGTAGTTGCCCCAGTCCTCGGCGTGCCATCTGTTGAAGAGGGTCTCCAAGGCAAGCTTGGACTCTGAGTAGAGACCGTCGCTGCCAAAGGTACCGTGATTGGGCGAAAGAGGAAGCATGACCTGGGCAGGACGCGTCTCAAAGCCGTGCGCCGCCTTCTCGGTCTTGACACAACCCAGCAGACGAAGTAGGTTCGTCAGCATGATACGGTGGGCCAACTCGGACTTGGAGTCGATGCCATCAATCTGGCGACCATTCTCAGGAATGGCAGCAAAAGGCACGATGAAATCCAGATCCCAGCCTAGACCGTTCTTGGTGTCGTAAATGTAGTCCACAAGCGCCTCAACATCCTGCTTGCTGCCCTGGTTGAAGGGAACAACGACAAGCTGCGAGCCACGAGAACCGTAGCGAGCATACATGGCCTGGTAGTACTCTGTGACTTGACGAGAAAAGCGACTGGTGGTGACAATGACGTGGGCACCTCCAGCGATCAAGCCTTGAAGAACCTCAGCACCAATGGAACCGGCACCGGCACCCGTCATGAGGGCGTACTTGCCGGCGAAGCTGATACCGTTCTTGGCTGCGTCCGCCATAGTGTCCAGGTAGACGTTGCTGAGCTTCTTGTTGTAGTCCCATCCGTTCATGGATTTTTGCTTCAAGTGGAGGAAGGGGATGCACTCGGTCTTGCCCTTAGGCTTGGCCACCTTCTTGGAAAGCAGACCAGACTTGGAGTCCTCCTTGAGGATCTGGTTCTCGTTCATGTTGAGGGAGCGAATGACATCGCTGTAGATGTTCTTGAGCTCCACCTGAGAGCCCTTGGCCATTTTATGCTGTGCCTTGATCAGCTTGTAAAGGCGGCCCAGCTCGCTTTGCACCTTGGACCGTGCTGGGTACTCGGAAATCTTGCCACCCTGAGCCATCTGCTGGACGTATGTCTCCAGCTTGCGGCAGTCCAGGCGTGCCACCTCCTCATAGCTAAGGTTGCCCTTGTGGTCAATGGTGGTGTGAGGACCAGTGGGGAACTCAACATCTTTATAGACGGGGTCCACAGCCAATGCCTCTCTGCAGTTTTCGAGCAGTTGAGTAGCAAGCTGTTTGGCCAGCTTGTAGGTCTCCCCACGCTCAGTCGGGCAGTGGTCAATGTGATACTGCATGAACTCGAGCAGCGTAGGGTTGGACTTGTTCATGAGGCGGATACACTGGCTGACAATCTCGCGATCAACAACCTGCAGCTTTCCGAAAATGATGTCGTAGTACATGGTCAGGGCGTCTTGACGGGCCCAGTTCCACGACGAGTCGTACGTTCTCGCCTTGAGAGCGCTGAAAGAAGGCTCAATGCCAGCGGCGTAAAAGTCACCGTGCTCCGTCGACCACAAGTCCAGCTGGGCTTGCAGAACCTTGGTAGACTTTTGCTCGTTGATGAACGCCTTGTCACCAGCGCGCAGGTCCAACTTGAGGTAACGAGCAATGAGCTCGAGTTGCTGCTTGAAGAGCGCCCTTTGGTCCTTGGTCAGGGCATCGAGGGCCGCGGGGTCCATCATCATGCCGCCACCAGTAGCTCCAGCGTCGGCCGCCGCAGCGGTCGTCAAGCTGACGCCGACGTTGGAAGCGTACTTCTGCGTCACGTCGTCAAGGAATGCCTTGGCATCAGCTTCAGAGCCCAGACGAGCAGCTGGCTCCATTGTGATTCCGAGCAGCAGCACACCGTCCTGGCGACCAGAGGCCAGGCCCCAGCGAGTCTCGAGGTATTTACGTGCCGATGTGACGTTGAAGCCACCGGGCATCTTGGATGAAATGAGGCGAGCAACCAAGCCCTGGGAGACCTTGCCTAGGTTACCGTCGAATGTGGCCTGCATGGACGCACCAAGCTCGTCGAGGGGTGTGTCTTCTGGCTTTTCTGGTGTAGTTCCGAACTCTTTCTGAAGGTCACCCAAAATTTCGTTCTGGAGCGTAGATTTTCCTGTACAAAAAAGAAAGGGCAATTAGCGCGAAAGTCCTCTTGCGACAAAAGAACAGATTCTTTTGATTCTCTAGTGAAAACTTACCACCAACAAGATCCTTGATGGCCTTGCTCAGAGGAATGTCGGCGTATGACTTCTTGAGCTTCTGCGCGATCAGGGACCTCACAATGTCCATAGCAGTGACTGGGGCATCTGGTACTTGCGCAGCAGGGCCAGCACTGGGAGCAGGTGCCGCAGCAACCGCAGGAGCAGCAGCTGGCGCAGCAGCAGCGCTGCTTGAGCCAGAGGCAGCGGCTGGTGTGGGTTCTGGCTCATCTTCAACGGGGTCGACATCGTAGTAAATCTCCTTGGCGTCCTTGTTGTAGCAGAGAATCTGACGCTGCACGGACTTTGCTGCGTCGAAAGCTTCGTACTTGGAAGCCAGTGTTCTCTTGGCCATTACACCGAGTGTATCGGCAGGACCGACCTCAACGATCCGCTCAGCCGTCTTCTCAGCCAGGAAAACATCTTGTGTCTCAATCCACCGCACAGGCGAGGCAAACTGATATGCGAGGAGCTCAACAAGGAGCGTGTGAGCGAGCTCCTGTTCAATTTCGGGTCTCATTTTGGCGGGTTTTCTTTTTTGGAGTATGCTTGTAGGGTGTCGGAGGGGGTAGAGGGGCTCAGTCGTGCCAGTTCTTGATGGAGCCGTTGAAAAGTGCTCAAGAACTGAAAAGCGGGTATCTTTAGGGGAGAAAAAAGGATGCTGATGCACGCGAGAACTCGATGATCTGGGCTGGATCAACGGGCTTGCGAGACGATGAGGAAGGGAGGATGGCGAGCTCTCTTCACAGTATGTCGAGGCGGGAGGCAGAGAATATTGCTAGCTACTGCCGTGATATTAGTGAGTGGTGAAGAAGGGTTTGTCGTGAGGATGCAAGAGACGCAAGTCCTGCTGGAGGAGGAATGGAGGGAAGCAGGAGACAAAAGCAAGAGCAGGACGGCTAGGTATGTAGCAGGCTCCAGGGTCACCGTGCTAAGGGTGTGCCGATCTAGGGACTTGGGGACTTCTCAAGAAAAAGATCTAGAGGGTCAGGCCAGGAGGAGCAGGGCAGCAGGGTAGAAACGCAGCAAAGGGCCCAGGAGAAGCGGGTTCCATTGCCTTCAACAAGTTGGCTTGGTCAACCGGAAGCAGAATTGGCAAAATTTACCTGCAGTACACGATCCAGGCTGGGCCAGTTGTCCGTTCGTCCGCCACGCGCTGCTCACTGTCTGGTCTGCCGAGCGACTTCAAGATTTGGAGGGACCAGAAAAACGACGGACCTGCAATGGCATTGTTGAGGTGCGTCTACGATAGTTGTCTCTCGAAGAATCATCCCTGCTCCTGCCGCACCGTTGTTGGGAGGCCATGTTTTGGGGCGACTGCTAAAGTTCACGGGGGCGGCACACCAATCAGGGGCCGATTTTTGCGGATCAGGTTCCTGGTACTTGGGCTCCTTGGGGCGCGCCTTCAGGGTCCTGGCCGCCTAGAGTCCCTGTCAGTCGCGCTTTTTGGAACCCCACGCACACGCCAGTTCATCCGCCCCACCAAAACTCTGGCTGTCTGGGGGCTGGGCTTGGCTGCAGGCGGCTCGACACGCGACGACGCTTCATCCAACACGACTCTTTTGCGCCTGATCCTCAGCAAATTCCCATGGACCACTTTCGTCAGCGCAGCACCACGCACACCACACTGCACGCCAGACTACGCCTGAGCAATGCCATTGCCTGCCGTCTGGGTTTGCATTGGACTTCTTAGCGTCTCAACGGCTACCTATGGAGATAAGCTGGGCCCAGTGCCCCGGATCCCCAGATCAGCACAGCGGCGTTTGCTGGGGATCCCAGGCCAAGCGACTGTGGATGGCCAACGAGTTTGAACCTTCGACTTACGTCTTGCCTCCATGTAGAACATTGCGCTGATACTTTTGTTGCTTCTGTACAGTACCAATTGCGGTGGATATGGGCGGAGAGGCTGGGCTTCGTCCTTGCCGCCCGAGATGCCTATTTTGCTGCAAGTCGTGGGCGAACAAGCGCCAGACGCGGGGTTGTCCACGTCCAAGCTTCTACGAACCGCCGTAGTCACGCACTGAATGGAGGGGGAGCTCGAGCTTTATCGTTATCGCCGTCGCTGCCAGGCTCTGTCGCCGTCGCCGCATGCGCACGCCTCATGTGGTTGGCCTAGTGGCCCTTGCAGCTGGACCATGGTGGCCCGAGTTCCCAGCTCCTTCCGGGCGATATCGTGTCACTACAGCACACCTGTGCCCGACATGTGACAGGAGGGGTGGGTGGTGTGGGCATAGTCCGCTGCGCGCACGCTTGGTACATCCAGACAGACACGCCAGCTCGTCCAATGCCGCAACCACTAAGCATCTCCCCTGTTTGGATAGAGGGTTGCCGCTTCCAGCCTTACAATACTGTACGAACTGCTCGCCAACCCCTGGACGGCCCGCAGCTGTCATCCTGGCTCTTGAGTATCGCGATGATGAAGCTATAGCCACCTTCCGAAAGCGTTGGCAGAGGAACCACGGTTGCCCGGCCGCTGACAACTGTCGTGGTGTTTTGATCCTGGCAGTAGTTTCGTCCTGCGAGCATACTCAAAACGCACTGGAACAGAATTATTTTTCTATCTCTCAATTTACTTTCCTCGTCGTCTATTTCCAGCATACCTGGGAACTTTTGGGAAACATTGCCTCGATGTCTTGCAGAACTTGCCACTGCGTGATTTATTACGGCTTCACTATCTCGGTCACTTGGTTGAGTTCTCTCGCCCATTGCCTTGTGAGTTTGCTCGCACTTATGACCACCACCAAGCTCAAAGCTACATCCCAGCCATGAACAAAGCAAAGTACACCATCAGCTGTAAAGAGGGTGCGGGCCGCACAAATAACCGGTGCTATTCTCTGCCATTTGCGCGACAGCTTCCGGCGTCTTGCCAAACTTTCTCGGCATCTTTGAGGGTGCTATCTATGGTGGTAGTAAGGGTGGTGGGCGGAATTCGAGCGACCAAAAAGACGCTATGTGGCACTTGGAGTAAACAAACAGTTGCATCGCTTTCCCATTCCGGTTGCGCCGCAATCCCACCATATCGGCAGCGGTCCCGCAACTCAAGATGCGACGGTACATCCAGTGCATCAAGTGCCAGCGCTCCAGCCGGCCGGGTATTTTTCTAGGCCCCTGATAGGGAATGGAGAAAAGAATTGCACGGGTTGCAACCCACCAGCAGTTGCAGGTACTGGATACTCTGAGAACCCCTGTCGAGCTAACGAGATTAGTGATGTAATCATTGGGATTCCCCCGTGAGAATAAGCGAGTCGAGCACTCGTTCACCAGGACGATCTAGGACTGTCCCGTGATGCCGCAATATCCTGCTGGCGTGTCAGACTGTGTGTCAAGGGGATTGAGAGAGAGGCAGGATGACTTGTCCGTCATAGACCGTCGAATAAAGTTCTTGTTCCCTGCCGTAGAGCCTGAGAGTGGCTTTGCGACGATGTTCACCACCTGGCGCTGGAAGCTGTGTGTGGTCAAGGCCTGGTGAATTTGCCGTCAGCGAGCGACATGCTTGTGGCAGAAAAAAAGTTCATAAGGTAGGGGGGCAAAAGAAGCGGCGTGAGCGGCTCCAATTTTTAATGCAGCGTGAACCCTTGGCGAGTTCCTAGCTTCCAACGTGCATACTGTACGATACTGTACGTACATGCGCTGGACCCCTGGCTGGCAGGACGTGGAGGCAGCAAAAGGACTGGACTGATTTGTTGGGAATTCTTGGGAAGCCAGACGCGATTCTGTCAGCGTGTTGGATGAGCCTGTCAGCGCCTTTCCAGCAGCTTCACCGCGAACCTTCAGGCTCTATGCTGGGTTCCAGGAGTAGCCATTGAACCCCTGCAACCGCTAAACGAGTGCCTTCCTTCCTTCTTTCCGCCATTGATCTGCCTGGTGGTGCTCTGCTCTGCTCTGCTCTCCACCGTCTCGGCAGCTTGGCAGCAATCAGCAAGAAAGACGGTTCCTTCCCGATCAATAAACACCAAGTCGGACCCTTTTACTTGACCTCCCTCCCTTGTGCCCTCTTCTCGTCCATCCATACGAAAGAGGTCTTTTCTCCCAAAGACATCCCACCCAGAGCGGCACTTTCCTCGTTCTGTCGCATAATACTTCCTCTACCACCTCTACTCCAGCTTGAATTGTCGAGAGTTGCCTTTCCTTCCTCTACTCTACAGCCCTCGGTAACCCCGCCACAATTCTTCACACAGACAAAGTTTGCCGGCGATATACTCGTAGCTCTTGACTGAGTATTTCGAGTCTTGAAAGAACAGAAGACGAGACAAGCCGCGTGCAAAAAACTGTAGGTGAAAACTCTGGTTTCGAGGGAGACGAAACAACAGACAAGGAAAACGGACAGAAAAAGTTTCTAACGGCTAAGCTTCACAGATACAATTGGATTCCTAGACGATACCCCCTCAAATCCCTTTCCATTCTTCCACCATGTACGGCACCGGCACCGGCCCTCAGACGGGCGTTTCGACCCCTCGATCTTCCGCTTCCCTCCGTCCTTTGACACTCTCCCACGGGTCTCTCGAGACCTCTTTCTTGATTCCCACCAGCCTGCATTTCCACGCCACGCAATTAAGAGACCGCTTCAGTGCGAGTCTGCCCCCACCCACCGACGAGCTCGCCCAAGATGACGAGCCATCGTCCACAGCCGAGCTGGTCGGCAGATACATGGGTTTCATTGCCCAGGAAGTTGAACGTGGCGAGGACGACGCCCAGGGCTCGTACGAGGAGGTGCTGAAGCTCATCCTTAACGAGTTTGAGCGGGCTTTCCTTCGCGGCAATGACGCCCACGCCTTGGTGGCCACTCTGCCAGGCATTGACTCCAAGAAATTGGAGGTTGTGCGCAGCTACTACGCCGCAAGAACAACACTGAACAGAACGGTCCGCCCCCACCGATCTGCGCTTTTCCGCGCGGCTGAAGAGGGAGATGCCTTCATCTACAGTATCTTTGGTGGCCAGGGCAATATTGAGGAGTACTTTGAAGAACTGCGCGAGCTGTGGCAGACATACCCTTCCTTTGTGGCCGAGCTCATCATGGGCTCTGCTGAGCAACTGCAGACCTTGGTCAACAACCCTGCTGCTGAAAAGCTCTTCACTAAGGGCCTTGACATTATGTCCTGGCTGCAAAACCCGGATGCCACTCCAGATGTCGACTACCTCATCTCAGCACCAGTCAGCTTTCCCCTGATTGGATTGGTGCAGATGGCTCACTACGAGGTTACTTGCAAGGTCCTCGGCATTCACCCTGGTATTCTGAGAGAAAGGATTGCAGGAACTACTGGTCACTCGCAAGGTGTGGTCATGGCTGCAGCCACCGCGGCTGCTGACTCTTGGGAGTCTTGGGCTGAGATCACCAAGTCTGCTTTAACCATCCTTTTCTGGATTGGTGCTCGCAGCCAGCAGACTTTCCCAAGGACTTCCATGACACCTTCTGTTCTGCAGGACTCTGTGGACAATGGCGAGGGCACCCCAACACCCATGCTTAGCATCCGTGACCTCTCCCAGGCTGAGGTCCAGAAGCACATTGATGCCACCAACAAGTACCTCCCCGAGGACCGCCATATCTCCATCTCCCTTATCAACAGTCCTCGCAACATGGTGGTCACTGGCCCTCCCATGTCTTTGTATGGTTTGAACCTGCAGCTGCGCAAGGTCAAGGCTCCTACTGGTCTTGACCAGAACCGTGTGCCACACACTCAGCGCAAGGTTCGCTTCGTTAACCGCTTCCTTCCCATCACCGCTCCTTTTCACAGCCAGTACCTCGCTGATGCCACCGGCTTGATTGACGAAGACCTCAAGGACATCAAAATTGAGGCTTCGCAACTCGGCATGCCCGTCTTTGACACCAACACCGGCAAGGACGTCCGTCAAGTGGCCAAGGGCAACATTGTCCCTACGCTTGTGCGTCTCATCACCCGCGACACCGTCAACTGGGAGCAGGCGACAGTCTTCCCCAACGCCACCCACATCCTCGACTTTGGCCCTGGCGGCATCTCTGGACTTGGTGTCCTGACTAGCCGCAACAAGGAGGGTACTGGCGTCCGCGTCATCCTTGCTGGCTCAGTGAACGGCTCCGCCAACGAGGTTGGCTACAAGCCCGAGCTCTTTGACCGTGATGAGGAGCACGCAGTCAAGTATGCCATTGACTGGGTCAAGGAGTACGGTCCTCGCTTGATTAAGAACTCCAGCGGTCAAACGTTTGTGGACACTAAGATGAGCAGACTTCTTGGTATTCCTCCCGTCATGGTTGCCGGTATGACGCCTTGCACAGTGCCATGGGACTTTATCGCCGCTACCATGCAGGGTGGATACCACATTGAGTTTGCTGGTGGTGGTTACTTCGAGCCCAACTCCTTGACCACTGCTCTCCGCAAGATCGAGAAGGACATCCCTGCTGGTCGTGGAATCAGCATCAACTTGATCTACGTCAACCCTCGTGCCATGGCCTGGCAGATTCCTCTGCTCGGCCGTCTGCGTGCCGAGGGTGTGCCAATCGAGGGTCTCACTATTGGTGCTGGTGTGCCCTCGATCGAGGTTGCCAACGAGTACATTGAGACGCTGGGCCTGAAGCACATTTCATTCAAGCCCGGTTCCTCTGACGCCATCCAGTCTGTCATCAACATTGCCAAGGCCAACCCTACATTCCCTGTCATGCTGCAGTGGACTGGAGGTCGTGGCGGTGGTCATCACTCTTTTGAGGATTTCCACCACCCGATTCTACAAATGTACGGACGCATTCGCCGCCAAGAGAATGTCATTCTCGTTGCAGGCAGTGGATTCGGTGGTGCCGAGGACACCTACCCTTACATTACAGGAGAGTGGTCCAAGAAGTTCGGGTACCCCCCAATGCCCTTTGATGGTTGCTTGTTTGGTAGCAGAATGATGGTTGCCAAGGAGGCTCACACTAGCAAGGCTGCCAAGCAGGCCATCATTGATGCTGAAGGTCTGGAAGATAGCGAGTGGGAGAAGACCTACGACGGTCCCGCTGGAGGCATCATCACTGTCCGTTCTGAGATGGGCGAGCCCATCCACAAGCTTGCTACCCGTGGTGTCAAGTTCTGGGCTGAGATGGACAGGAAGATTTTCAGTCTTCCCAAGGAGAAGCGTATTGCTGAGCTAGAGAAAAACAAGGCCTACATCATCAAGAAGCTCAACGACGACTTCCAAAAGGTCTGGTTCGGCAAGAACAGGGCCGGCGAGACTGTTGATGTGGACGAGATGACGTACGGGGAGGTTCTCAACAGACTCATCGAGGTTCTCTACGTCAAGCACCAGTCCCGCTGGATTGACCCTTCGTTCGCTGTACTCACTGGCGACTTCATTCAGCGCCTCGAGGAGCGCTTCACCACAGCCGCCAACAAGGTCTACGTGCTGCAAGAGTACTCTCAGCTCGACAAGCCTTTCGAGGTTGTCGAGAGCATTCTGCGTCACTACCCCGAGGCTGATAAGCAGATTATCACCGCTCAGGATGTCCAGCACTTCTTGATGCTTTGCAGCAGACGCACCCAGAAGCCCATCACCTTTATCCCTACCTTTGACAACAACTTTGAGTTTTACTTCAAGAAGGACTCCCTCTGGCAATCCGAGGATCTGGACGCTGTCATTGGCCAGGATGTTGGCCGCACATGTATTCTTCAGGGGCCCACTGCCGCTAAGTACTCAACCATCATTGATGAGCCCATCAAGGATATTCTTGACAGTATTCACAACGGCCACATCGAGTACTTGACTCGTGACAGATACCGTGGCGACGCTGCCAAGATTCCTACCATTGAGTACTTTGGAGGCAAGCTTGTCGAGAATGAGGTTCCTCTCGACTCGGAAGGTGTCACGGTGTCTTATGACAGCAACAAGAACACCTACCGCATCTCGAACTCGGCCTCTACTCCATTGCCTGCCCTCGAGGACTGGCTCACTCTTTTGGCTGGACCCAACAGGTCTTGGCGCCATGCCTTGCTCCTTTCTGAAGTCGTTGTTCAGGGTCGCAAGTACCAGACCAACCCGATCAAGCGCGTTCTCGCCCCAGCCCGTGGCCTTTTTGTGGAGATTAGCTACCCCAACACCCCCGAGAAGACCGCTATCATCGTGAGAGAGCAACCACGCCACAACCAGTACGTGGATGTCCTTGAAGCCAAGCTGGTCGGCAAGAACCAGATTGTCGTCAACATGATTAAGGAGACGACGGCTCTTGGCAAGCCCGTGGCTTTGTCCCTCGAGTTCACCTACCACCCCGAGGCCGGTTACGCTCCAATTCACGAGAACATGGAAGCCCGCAACGACCGCATCAAGGAGTTCTACTGGCGAGCCTGGTTTGGCGATGAGGCTCTCGACTTGTCTGCCGATGTCTCTGGCAAGTTTGACGGTGGGAAGGCTACCGTCACTGGAGAGGCCATCAATGACTTTGTTCACGCCGTCGGTAACCATGGTGAGGCTTTCATTGACCGTCCTGGCAAGATCATGTACGCTCCCATGGACTTTGCCATTGTCGTCGGTTGGAAGGCTATCACCAAGCCCATCTTCCCTCGCACCATTGATGGTGATCTGCTGAAGCTGGTCCACTTGTCCAACCAGTTCCGCATGATGCCAGGTGCCGAGCCTCTGAAGAAGGGCGATGAGCTCTCTACCGTCGCTCGTGTCAACGCTGTCATCAACCAGGATGCTGGCAAGATGGTAGAGGTCTGTGGCACCATCCGCCGTGACGGTGAGGATGTCATGGAGGTTACTTCCCAGTTCTTGTACCGCGGCACCTATACCGACTTCGAGAACACCTTCCAGAGCAAGACCGAGACTCCCATGCAGATCCACCTGGCCACGTCCAAGGACGTTGCCGTGCTGCGGTCTAAGGAGTGGTTCCAGCTTGACGATAACGCCCTCGACATGGACCTCCTTGGCAAGGTTCTGACGTTCCGTCTCGAGACTTTTGTCCAATTCAAGTCCAAGACCGTCTTCGAGAAGGTCCAGACAAGCGGAAAGGTCGAGCTTGAGCTGCCCACCAAAGAGGTTGTTCAGATCGCTTCTGTCTATTACGAGCACGCCCAGGCTTCGCACGGTAACCCCGTCATTGACTACCTGCAGCGCAATGGTTCCTCGATTGAGCAGCCCATCATGTTCGAGAATCCCATCCCTCTCAGCGGCAAGACTCCTTTGCAGCTCAAGGCTCCGGCATCCAACGAGGGCTACGCCCGTGTGTCTGGTGATTACAACCCCATTCACGTATCTAGAGTTTTTGCCAACTACGCCAACCTGCCTGGCACCATCACGCACGGCATGTATTCTAGTGCCGCTGTGCGTAGCCTCGTCGAGACCTGGGCGGCTGAGAACAACATTGGCCGTGTTCGCAGCTTCCACGCTTCGCTGGTTGGCATGGTGCTGCCCAATGATGATATCCTCATCAAGATGCAGCACGTGGGTATGATTGCTGGTCGCAAGATTATCAAGGTCGAGGCTAGCAACAAGGAGACCGAGGATAAGGTTCTGCTTGGTGAGGCCGAGGTCGAACAGCCAGTGACGGCTTACGTTTTCACTGGACAGGGTTCGCAGGAGCAAGGTATGGGTATGGATCTCTACGACAGCAGCGCTGTCGCCAAGGATGTCTGGGACCGTGCCGACACCTACCTGATGGACACTTATGGTAAGTTCTTTCTGCTTTGGCGTTATGGATCATCAATTTTGTGCTTGAAACAGATTTACTAACTACTCGCAGGCTTCGCCATTACCAACATTGTCAGAAACAACCCCAAGGAGCTCACCATTCACTTTGGTGGCCCCCGCGGCAAGGCCATCCGTGCCAACTACATGGCAATGACCTTCGAGTCTGTTGCTGCCGATGGTACCATCAAATCAGAGCGCATCTTCAAGGACATTGGCGAGAAAACTCCATCCTACACTTACCGTTCGCCTAACGGTCTGCTATCGGCCACCCAGTTCACTCAGCCTGCCCTGACTCTGATGGAGAAGGCCAGCTTTGAGGACATGAAGGCCAAGGGACTTGTGCCCCGTGACAACACATTTGCAGGACATTCGCTTGGCGAGTATAGCGCTCTTGCTGCTCTGGCCGAGGTTATGCCGATCGAGTCTTTGGTGTCGGTTGTCTTTTACCGTGGCCTAACGATGCAAGTTGCCGTTGAGCGCGATGCATCTGGGCGTTCCAACTACTCCATGTGCGCCGTCAACCCCAGCAGAATTTCCAAGACGTTCAACGAAGATGCTCTGCGGTTCGTTGTGGCCAACATTGCCGAGTCCACGGGCTGGCTTCTGGAGATTGTCAACTTCAACATTGCCAACATGCAGTACGTGTGTGCCGGTGACCTGCGGGCGCTTGACACTCTCGGCTACGTGTGCAACTTTTTGAAGGTGCAGAAGATTGACATTGACAAAATGATGAAGGAGATGTCTATCGACGAGGTCAAGAAGCACCTGCTGCAAATCATTCAGCAGGCTGCGTCCGAGACGCAAAAGAAGCCTGAGCCTCTGGAGCTGGAGCGCGGATTTGCGACGATCCCTCTCAAGGGCATCGACGTGCCCTTCCACTCGACCTTTTTGCGCAGCGGTGTCAAGCCTTTCCGGTCTTTCCTGCTCAAGAAGATCAACAAGACTACCATTGACCCATCTAAGCTGGTGGGCAAGTACATTCCCAACGTGACGGCCAAGCCTTTTGCGTTGACCAAGGAGTACTTTGAGGAGGTATACAAACTGACCAACTCGCCTCGCATTGCCAATGTGCTGGCCAATTGGGACTCTTACCAGGGAGAGGGCACGGGCCCCACCAACGGCCTGAACGGGGCTAGCGAGACGAACGGCGTCAGTGTTGAGTAAGAAGAGGGTATGTTTGGTTGATGAAACCTTTGTTACAACAAGAATAACAACGACGAACATGGAGAGAGAGTTGTCATGTCACATAGAGGATAGAGCTTGGGCTGGTTTGGCGCTTGAGGTGTTTTGTATTTGTCTTGTTATGTTTAGATGGTTTGCATGTTTGTGGGAGATATGAATACATGTTAAATTGACGGCGACGAAGCAAATAATTTCTTCACTACACATAGTTGGCGTACATTCTCTGAGCAAATGGACGAGTGGATCTGTGCGGTGATAAGCTTTGGTAGTGTAATGTATGCGTGTACCATGTTACTCTTTGAAGTATGGCGGTATCCGCTTGTTTGTATCATGGTGGGCGGGCGGCGGCGTTGGCCGTATTGACACTTGTGCGTGAAAGCGCCGTACGTACCCTTTGCTGCTGTATAAATATCTCAGGCAGACAGACTGTCTCGCGTCCTGACATTGTGCGTCCCGATCTTTGTGCAACGTCCATGTGTCAAGTGTCATGCCCAGACCAGCCAACGCTCTTGTCTTGTGACCTGGTACTCCATATTAGACCACATAATTACAGCCAGCCTAAACACGGTCCTTTGGCCAAGCCGCGGCCAAGCGGTGGCACTCACCAAACGGAACGGCAGCACACGGAAGAAGAATCCAGATAAGAAAAGATAGTGACGACCGGTTTACTACTTGTTAAGCTTGCGCCATCTGGACGCGACCACGACGGTTGTATAGTCAGTGTCAGCTCTCCGAGGCAATTGATTTCTCGTCGTTGATAGCTGCATCCTTTGATTTTGGCGACACGACCACAACATCAGCATTGAAACAAGAAAAGCAAACAAAAGCAAGCCATTTCTGCAGCAACGCACGTTTTTGTTCTGCATGCTTGTGAGACAGACAATCTGCGCTGCAAACATCATTCACCACTGGCACGCACTCCTTCGCTCGCATGCGCTCGCTCACGATATCTTCACCACCATCTTGACACCGAATCGGCGGAACGCGATTCCACAGCACAAGAAATGGAGACAATACCCATCATGAACGGCACCAGCATTACGCCTCCCGCCGCACCACCCAACCAAGTCTATCTCGGCACCTTCATCTACCCCCAACGCCACGATGCCCTCGCCTACCTGCACAACACAGCCGTCTACGTTTGTGGCGCCACGGGCAAGATCGTGGCTGTGGAACCGAACGCAGACCGGACGCACGGGATGGACGAGACGTTTACGCGACTGGGATGGAGTGCAGCCGAGACGAGGATCCTGGACATCACGCCGTCCAGCTCGAGGTCTTCTTCTTCCTCTTCGTCTTCTTCCTCTTTGCACGGCAGCCACCCGGTCAAATTCTTTTTCCCAGGCTTTGTCGACACGCATATCCACGCGTCGCAGTACCCCAACGCAGGCATCTTTGGCAAGTCGACGCTGCTGGACTGGCTAAACACGTACACATTCCCATTGGAAGCGTCCCTTTCTCGACAGCAAGCAGACGGCATTGCCAAAGCCAAACGAATCTACACGCGCTGCGTGCGCCGCACCCTGGCCCACGGAACCACGTGCGCCGCCTACTTTGCCACGCGCGACGTGACCACCACGAATCTGCTCGCCGACATCTGCCTCGTTGCTGGTCAGCGCGCGCTGGTTGGTCGCGTGTGCATGGACGAGGCGCGGACGTGTCCAGATTGGTATCGCGACGAGTCGGCCGAGGAGAGCGTGGCTGCTACCGAGGCGGTGGCCGCGTACATTACGCGGGAGCTGGATCCCGAGGGCCACTGGGTGCGGCCGATTGTCACGCCGCGGTTTGCGCCAAGCTGTTCCAAGAGCGCCATGGTGGGGCTGGCCCAGGTGGCGCAGCGGGACGGGTTATTCGTGCAGACGCACGTCAGTGAGAACCAAGGGGAAATTGAGCTTGTGAGGGAGCTGTTTCCCCACGAGTTTGGCGGAGGCAGTGCGCAGCGCGGAGGGCCACAAGAACAAGGAGACCAACAAGAAAAAGGCTACGTGGGCGTCTACGACGCCTTTGGTCTCCTTCACTCGCGCACCATCCTCGCACACGCCGTCCATCTGTCGGAAGCAGAGGTGCGCACCGTGGCGTCCCGCGGCGCAGGCGTGAGCCACTGTCCCTGCAGCAACTCGGCGATTACCTCGGGCGCGGCGCGGGTGCGCTGGCTGCTGGATCGCGGAGTGCGGGTCGGTCTTGGCACGGATATGTCAGGGGGCTATTCGCCTAGTGTGCTGGAGGCGGCGAGGCAAGCGATTCTCGTGAGTCGGCATGTGGCGATGGGGATATCGGACAAGGACGGCCCAGGCCGTGCAGAGGAGAAGGAGAGGGCCAAGTTGAGTGTGGAAGAGGTGCTGTGGCTTGCTACGGGTGGAGGAGCGAGTCTCGTGGGCTTGGGAGAGACAATGGGGCGCTTTGAGGTGGGTATGGAGTGGGATGCGCAGCTTGTTGGGCTGGGAGGTGTGGATGTGCTTGGAGAGGGAGCCAAGGGCGAGGATTATGGAGATGTAGATGTGTTTGGGTGGGAGAGCTGGGAGGATGTTGTTGCCAAGTGGTTGTACAACGGCGATGATCGGAATACGAAGAAGGTCTGGATTCGCGGACGTTTGGTCCACGAACGGCAGTGAAGGATGCATGGAATTCTTTGTCGGAGTTCCTGATCAGAACAAGCAAGCTGATGTTGCAAGAAGGGGGCGCTCAATATTGAGGTATTGGCATATACAAGGCATGGAAATCTGGCATATAGAAACACCATAGACAAGACAGCTCAGCACACTGACCCATAATCACAAACTATGAACAGCTACCACACCAAGGACAGGAAGAAGAGCCCACAAGTCACATTCACAGCATGCAATCAGTGGAGGATGCAAGAAGTTCTGATCCATCCGTCTAAAGTACCCTGATACGTACTCAACCTGCCTGTCGGTCCGTATCCTTTGCTCAAACCCAGGAGAATATCCTTTCCAGGGTCTTTCGTCCCAAGTCTTGCCATGCCATCAGTCCCAGTGCAAGTCCCGTCCCATACCCCATGAAACAAACAAAGAGAACTCCACTACTCTTCTCTGATACCGTCCCATGTCCATTCCACCATCTCCAAGCACGAAGCTGGCAGAAAGTGGGGACGAAAGAAAGCAGGAAAACAACCCATAACCACACCCAAGCTCTTTGCTGGTGAATCCACACACAAAAACTACCCCTTCCTCCTCTTATAAGATGAGAACTGAATACCCACTTCAAACCAGTAGCCAACTGACTTATTGCTGTTGACCCGGCTGCTCTTCCTTTCAATTGTGGATATGTTGTCTCTGTTACTTGGTTATTGTGCAATGCTCATTTGTAAGCATCGAGGAAGAATCTCATTGCGTATGTTGAATTACCAAGTAGCCAGATGGACAAAAAAAAAGGTGAGAGCAAGAATGAAGCAGACAGGAAACCGAAAAGCAAATGTGACAGAGAAAACTCTCTCTGCTGTGCTGGTGTTGTGCATCTCTATTCGATTCTTCAAAAGAACCTCTATTGGACAGTTTGGACCCCTTTGAAAATGCCATCAGAAACGGAAGAGAATTGAAAGAACGAAAAGAGTGAAGAGACGACGATGCTGACAGAAACAGCTTTACGATCGAAATTGCTGCAACCCATGAAGTGACTAGTGGCAGGTCTGACTGATTGAGCGTTTGTTGCTCGAGTGTTGCTTGTCGTATCTCCAGATGTGTTGATGGGAGTTACCTGCTCTTGACGTAGCAGTAGTACCGGCATTGGCAGATCAGCAAGATTGGTGGTTTTAATGTAGCCATGAACCTCTTGGACCTGAACGTTTCCTTCCAAGGGTGGAATGTATATGTGCTGCATTTTCCATATCGGTTTCAGACGAAAAGAGAGTAGACAAAAAGCACAATCGAGCCTCAAGAACGCCACGCCATTGGGGGTCAGGAGAGAGAAGGGGAGGAACAGAGAAAATAAGAAAAAGAGCCACGAAGAAAAGCACTCCGACCGTGAATGTGGCATCTCGGCCATGTAGATGAACCGCACTCATCTACGTGCCAGGTGCCGAGCCAGACCACCTAAAGGCGGCCAGCCTGAAACTGGTCCCATTCCGTCTGCTGCTCCATGGTGAGGTTGATGAGTTCCGGGTCAATGTAGAGACTCGAATCCGACTCATTGCTGGCCAGCTGGCTCGCGTGGGCCAACCTGTTAGCGTTTGGCGGCATGTTTGAAGAAGCACTTGCGAGGGCGGCAGAAGCATAGCTTGCAGGAGAATTCATCAGTGAACCATTTTGGTGCTGCTCTTTTGTCTGACCACGGCTATGACGTTGGGCATCCTTCTGCTGTCTCGCCTTTTGCATCTCTGAAAGACATTGAGCATGGCCCTGGCCCCGATTCGGGGCCCGAGTTCGACAGTAATCCGAAGATAGCTGCACGGCTGGGCTATTGACCTGAGTCGAAGACCTGATGGTTGGTGATCTTCGCAGCGCGGCATCAGCTGCGCCCTGAAAGGCAGGAAGAGGCAATTGCCCCTGAGGCAATTGCACTGAGCCAAAGTCAGGGGACAAACTGGTGCTTGCGACTGATGGAGCACCATACACCTCAGCATGAATAGACGCGTCGGACAAGTTGAACATGTCAGGCGAGGGAAACTGGGCCTGGCTCTCTACAAGACTCATCATGTTCGGCTCAGTGTCGACAGGCAGGCCACCAATGGGCCCAGACTCAAGACTGGTCTGCAGGGCCGCCAGGTTGCCGCCGACGCCACCATCACAGCCAAAGAGCACATTCCAGTTCTGACGCATCTCGTCGATGGCCTCCTGTGTCTCCTGTGAAATCAAGCCCGCCTTCTCGTGGGCCGGATCGTAGGCCATGTCATCCTCCTGGAAGCGGAAGGGCTTGTCATGTGCGCCGGCAGCAAGCGCGATGCTCTTCCAGTGCTTGACCTCATTGTCCTTGCGCGAGCGCGACTTCTTGGCTGAGACGTTGTTGCGCAGCTGATCGCGACGCTTGATGTAGACGGTGCAGTACTTCCAGACAGCACGCGCGTCGCTGGTGTCGTAGGGACCGTTGTCGATCAGGACGGGGCCAGAGGTGGATCCTTGCTCAGTCTGGCCCAGCTTCTCGCAGTGCTTCTTGATGTCGCCAATCTCGTTCTTGGAGATGAAGCGCAGCAGGGTGTGGTCGTGCAAGATGTCAGTCCACTGGTTTGGGCCGTAGGGGCGGAATTTGGGGTCAGGATGCTGGGTCGGACCCGCATCTTGGATGCGACTGGGGTGAAGGTTCTTGTGAAGAGGGCGTTTGAAGCCCGACTTGTCGGTGCCACAGACAGCGGAAGTGGAGTTCTGCGCCAAGGAAACGCTGGTAGTATTGGTCATGGAGCCGGGCGAGATGGGTGATTGCTCGGTGAAGTTGTTGGAGCCCACGGGATCGTCCACAAGAGCACTGGAGTTGAGTGAAGGCTGTGTTTCACACAACTCACGAGAAAAGACACCCGAGGCCTGATTGCCAGCTTGGTAATTGTAGACACCGCCGTCATCAAAGAGAGCTGCCATTGGGTCTGCAGTAAGCTTGATATCAGACTGCTGCGAGAGTTTGCTCGTGGACTCTTGCATGTGATTCATCGTGTCTTTTCTTGACGAGACAACGCTATTGCTCTTTCTGGCGGCGATGCAGTAGAAGCCAAAATGTGAAGCGATTCGCGCTTTATTCTTGTCAGTCTTGATGTATTCGAGGGCCGTGGTAGGGACTGTCGCAGAAGGACTGAGTTACGGGCCAGTAAATGATTGATCAAGCAAAGAGTAGAATTGCCGAGCGCGCAAGTTCTTTGGGCGTTGATGTGCGGCCCTAACCTGTCGTGCGTGCTCGTTGGTAGCGATTACCGAGTAGGGGACTTGATTGAGAGAAGGAGTGAAAGCGATGACTGAAGACGACCTGAATTGCGGTACCGGCTGGTCCGTCTGGTGGCTGCTTTGCGTGGTGGATCGATGCGTCTTGACGGTTGTCGAGAGGTATGCATCATTGTTGGGGCTGTGGTGGATGCCTATCAGGAAAATGGTGAAAAGAATCTTGGAGGAAGAAAAGGTAGTCAGAGCACCTGCGATAATTAGCTGGTTGCTGGGCAGATAAATTGGTTGCCGGGGCGGGGCCTTCACTCGAGGGAGGTGACAAGGTTGATTAGTGTTGAGCTGAGGGCCAATGAGTGACAGCCTCTCGTGACAATAGGTAGCTGGACATTGTCCGCTATTGTTCTCAATACAATGAAAAGAGAGTGCAGATGCGATAGCGAATGTCGCGCAAGCAAATAAAACGCAGGGAATAGAAGGCCATACAACGACACGGCCCGACAGACTGAAGCACGAAGCTACCGAAGGGTCACAATAGTAGCTGACAGCAATTCGGGAATTCCTCTTCTGAAACTCAGCGGATGTTCGCTCTGCCAGCAGAACTTGAGCATCGCAGGCTGCACGACCACAAAGGCCATATATCAATATGATCAACATGATCTTTTCCCATGTTTGCACAAGCAACGGAAGGGACATCTTACCCTTGGTGAGCATAAGGTGATCATCTGTGGTTCTGGTTAGAGAATAAGCCAATTTCGAGTGAGGATTTGAAGGGAATCAACCAACGGTAGTGAGCAAGCACAGCAACGGCGCAAGGAGTAGCCATTTCCAATCACCACAAGAGATAAACCGTAAGCAAGCTACCTAAAGCAATTGAAACATTCAGAACTTGTCCAATGGTCGCGAAAATCCCAGACACGAAAGTCAAGGAGGACTTGAAGCGTCTCAAAAGGTTGGAACAAGCAGTGTTGGACTTTCAAAGTGGATGACCTGGTGAACGTGACCGAGACGAGAACGAGGTTGACAACAATGACGGCCTTCCCGATGATTGGTGGGTAGCAACAGAAGACATGTCAATCTCAGCGTGCCAAAAATCAAGGAATGTGAACAATGCGGTTAGATTCCCGTCGGTTTAAATCGACAGAATGGTCGATGGTTTCTCAAAAGGAAGCTCAAAAGTGTCCCAAAGTAGAGAAGGTTATATCTATTCCGGGGTCACAAGTCATTGGGGCAGAATGGATATATGTCGTTGACAGGGTTAGGGTTAGGGCCACAAATGACTAAGCAGCCTAGCGCGACGCGTCCAACCCTCTTGAAGTAAATGGAAATGGAATCGCGACGCGTTTGGTGCATATGCACTCTAAAATAAACCCGGTAGCAACAACTTAATACACGCTCTCAAGACACGGATATCTATACTTCCACAAACCATCCTTTTTATGCTGGATCCATAGGGGTCCATTTCCTTTTTTGAACTCGACTGCCCACCATGGCCGCGCCATCGTCCCCCATTGCGTATCCTCACAGTTCGTCACCCGTCGCCCCCAAGAAGCGCCCAGCACCGGTCTACGATGCATCCAAGCAAACTGCACGGCCAAAGGCTAGAGGAGGCTTCCTTGTCGAAGACAGCTCAGACGAGGAAGACATAGAATTTAGCCAAGGCCATGCCTCCAAGAAGATTATGCTCGACGATCCACGGACAGCGCCCAGTCTAGAAGCGCTCGAGGCCGACCAGGCAACAATAGACCAAACACAAGATGAAAGAACGCAAGAGCAGACATTGCCAGGAATATCACAAATTCAAATCGATACACAATTGAACAGTATAGCCGCCGATGAGGAAGCCCGCTATGCCCGCCTCTTCAACGGTGGCTACCAGTCGATACCTAGAAACCCCTATGGACACTTGAGACTTGGCCGCGACGGTTATGCCTTTGTCACTTGCACCGGCAAGTCGGACGGCATCCTCAAACGAAGCCCTACAGTCAGCACTACCTACCAAGACATGGTCGCTAATCGTTCCAAGACCAAGGAAGGCCGTGCAAAGCGCGCTTACTTTGGTGTCGATATCCATCAGCTCGTTGCAGCGGCGAATCAGGAGATCGAGGCTGCCAAACCAAGCAAAGCAGCGACTGCAGCAAGTGCAGTAACACGAGTGCTACCTTCGGTCGAGGAGAGGTCTGTGAGACCCAAGAAGTCAAAAAAGTCAATGTTGTGGACTGAGAAATACCGAGCACGCAAATTCATGGATCTTGTTGGTGACGATCATACAAACCGGCAGGTGTTGCGATGGCTCAAGCGCTGGGATCCAATTGTCTTTCCACACTCTTCGAAAACTGGATCAAGCAAGCGGCAGCAGCAGCAGCAGCAGCAACAAGAGGAAGAAAAGCCACACAGAAAGGTTCTCATGTTGACGGGCCCGCCTGGACTCGGCAAGACAACGCTTGCACATGTTTGTGCCCGACAGGCAGGATACGAGGTGCTGGAAATCAATGCAAGTGATGATCGGAGCAGAGAAGTTGTGCGAGGACGTATAAGGAACAGTCTGGGCACCGAAAACGTCAAGACTGTCGAACACACTAAACCAACTGCCGGAGTGCAGAACAAAGTGGCTCGTCCTGTATGTGTGGTTGTTGATGAGGTGGATGGAGTTACGACTGGCGCTGGACCCTCAGGTGAGGGTGGATTCGTCAAAGCTCTGATCGATCTCGTTCTGGCGGATCAAAAGAACAGCTCAACAACATCAACATCAGGCTCGCAAAAAAAGAGGAAAGGAGACGACTTTCGACAAATGAGACCGCTCATCCTGATCTGCAACGACGTGTACCATCCATCTTTAAGGCCATTGCGTCAATCCGGACTTGCAGATGTCGTTCGGATTGGAAAACCCTCGGTAGAGACTGTCGTTAACCGGCTGCGGACCGTCTTTGAAAAGGAAGGTATCCCGTGTGAGAAGGACGCTGCGCGCAAACTCTGCGAAGCAGCATGGGGCATGACGACTGGCATTGATGCAAAGAGAGGCTCAGAGAGCACTGCAGAGGGCGATCTTCGTGGGGTAATGGTCCTCGGTGAGTGGGTTGCAGGTCGACTAAAGGCGACAAGCACCGAGGTCACTCCTCAGCTGACCCGCCAGTGGGTCGACAAGCACGTAGCCCACGATCTTCAGCATGGCGGTGGCGGCGCCCGAGGACTCGGCAGAGGTGGCACCAAAGACATCGTCAGCCGTGTCTTCCAAGAAGGTGCTGGATTTCCAAGGCAGGCCGACACCGGCTTTGACAAGAAGACACGACACGAGCAGCCACAGGCACAACTTGGCTTCAGCGAGCACCTCAAAAAGGTTGCCATGGAGCTTCTCCGCGAGATGGTCGACACAAGCGGTGAGGTGGACCGCATCATGACCGAGATCTTTTCGGAATACCCCAACCGTGAGTTCAACGACGATTTATACCTGTCTAAACCCAACGAAGCCTATGAGTGGCTCAATTTCCACGATATATGCTCTTCGCGTTTATATGCAAGCCAAGAATGGGAACTTGCGCCATACCTCAGTCAACCGGTTTTAGCGTGCCACCATCTCTTTGCCAGTCCTCACCGGCAGCCCGTCAACAATAGCTACGATAAGCAATGGCGCACGGCAGAAGGTGATGAGGGTGATGCAGTGCCGTTGCCTTTTACAGGTCCACGAGCCGATTATGCGGCTTTCGAGGCCGTAAAGCAAAACCGTTCGTTGTTGCAAGGACTGCAGGGACAATTACCACCAACTTTATCGCGGGTTTTTCGCAGTCCAGAGGATATCGCAACCGAGTTCGTGCCTTTTCTCATGCGCCTAGTGTCGCCGGATGTCAAGCCTGTTGTTGTAGGTGGCAGCACTGATAAGGGCTCTGTTGCAAGCGTGAGAAGGGATGTAGAGAAGGACATGGTGCGCCGTGCTGCCGAGGTGCTGGCTGAGGTTGGCATCTCCATGTTGAAGGGCAAAATCGAGGATGCAAATCCGTCCATGGCAGGCCGGACACAGTGGGTATACAGGATGGATCCGTAAGTTTGCTTTCCTTGTGTGCTAGCCTAACATGCTTCTCCTGATAAACCTAATCTTGGCTGAAAACGATGTGAAATAGTGACCTCGATATGCTCTCTACATTTGAGACCGCCGGCGCCCACGGCCTGGCTACGCAAGTTCCAGTCCGTTATGCCGTTCGCCAAGTCCTCGACCAGGAGCTGCACAAGACAATCGCCCTCCGCGAAGCAGCTGCTCGACAAGCGCGCTTCAAAGCTGGCCGCGGAGCAGCCGACGAAGACGACATGATGATCGACACAGCAACGCTTCTTTCTGACAACAAGCAGAGTGCTACTACAGCTGCCAAATGGACCCTTCCCATTGTGCCGACTGTCAAGAAGGACTTCTTTGGGCGCGTGATCATGGATACCGCCATATTGCCGCTGCACCAGATTGACGGAAACAGTAGTGGAAAGAACAAGGGAGGGGCAGCAGGCGAGGATGTAGAGGAGCGCAAAGTATGGGTCACTTATCATGAAGGATTGAACAATGCTGTGAGGAAGCCTCTGACCTTGGAGGATTTCCTGAGAGGGTTTTAGGCGGAAGAGGTATTGGATGAACCTTCACTTACGGCTGGCTGCACACAACATGCTTTTCTGGGGATTCTCGTTGGCTTGGGTATGGCTCTGTGAATATTACATGCCGTGTACAGCGTTGGAGACCTGGTTCTTTGCACCGCAGTAAGCGTGCACGGCAATGAAAAGACCATTGCACTCATGAACGCGTGCAATTTTCGGATCAGGACGCTACGAGCCGTCAACATGCCTGTGCCGTTCTCCCAACCAAATACCAACGAGCTGACTTTCAATCCGCCACACAAGACGCTGAAGTCTCTCGATTTCCCGCCTTTATGAAATACCATCTGCACTCCTACTTCTTGCCAGGAGTGATGTGGTAGGGTAATTGTAATATCGCCATGCCACCTGGGCTCATAGTTCCACGTGACAGATGTCGAGCAACCGGCGGTGAGGTTTTAGGTCCGATGATGGATACTGCGATGGCGTCGAAGCCGGTTGTCTGGGCTATTGATGGTTCAGTTCGTCAGCATGTCCAGCGATGAGAGAGAGATATTGCTAAGAGGTTGATCATAAGAGAATAAGAGAGGCAAGTGGCATATTTGGGTAAATACCTGCTGCGAGTCCAACTAGGTTGTATAGGGAGTGCAGAAGCACAGGGGCTGTGGCGGCTGAGAAGCGCAATTTTGAGAGATTCTGAAGCTGGATAGGAAAAGCATCTGCGGCTTGCTCTGTGATCGAGTATCCTTCTTTTGCGCAAGAATTGCAGATGCTCTTGCCATTGGACACTTCCAGTCCCGCATCTGTCGGACGGAAAATCTGGAGCAGTGATTCTGCCAATGTTGGTACTCAGATACTTGCGTGCATGAAACCGACGAATTGTACCAACCGCAGCCTTAGACCCACTAGTGTTATGTGGCCCAGAATGCAGCATAACCCTATGAATGAACTCAAAACTATGAATACGATCAATCTTGCGACTCCGGTATTGCATACACTGTTTTGACCTTCTCTCGGCCGAATATAATGGTGCGTAGGAATTGGAGGCACTTTTGAGTCCGTTTATTCTATGACAGTCTCACAGTGAATTCATCCGTAGTAATGGCGACTTTGCATGGAGGTCTTGAAGAGAGGTTCAGAATGTCGTTGTGGAGTATCATCTGTGTTCTGTGTTCTGTGTTCTGTGTTCCAATTATTGCTTTCCCTGTCTGAACCGTAGGGTATTCGAAGTTCCACTTCGTTCTAATGTGGGACGATTAGGAGGCCGCTTCATCAAACAGCCTCCAGGAAGATATCAAGCGGGATGGTAACTGAGCCACTTGCCGGACAACAAGTTTCCACAATCTGAACATAACGGACGTCCGACAGCGGCGAGAAGTCTTCCACGCTCAAATGCAACACGGACCATAATCGCGACGCCCTCGCCTCCAGTATGGTATCCAGAAGCCACGTCTTTAGCATCTTAACATCATAATATGGAAATATAGACTCCGTGTCGTGGCTGGATCGTATCTTAAGCAAATAGTTTCGGATGGACCCCAATTCCTCTTCTAGCTGTCGTATAAGGATAGTAAATTTCAACATCTGAATTTGCAAGTAGTGTAGTTTCCAAAATTTGCGTAACCACACAACAGCCAAAAATACGTTGAGGCAGACTGGCAAGCCCATCATCCATGCCAAGATCTTGAGTGCGGCTGTCTTGTGTGCTGTTGGTGTAGGTCTGATTGTGTGGTGTCTCCCAGGTGGTGATGATGGAGATGGCGGGATCCGCGGCAGCAGGAGGAGTTGCAGTGGGGCCCGTGATTTATCAGAATTCCTACGCTGGTAGTTGGGTGGGTATTGGTTTGTCGGTCGCTCTAATTTATGGAATTCCCCGTTGTATTTGAGACCGACCAACTGCATTCTTAGAAAGGGAGGAGTAGGAAACTGCGTGAACAATTGTGACTCAAGACTCTATCCCGACTATACTGTTTTCGAGATGCTGCCGTGTAAGTGGGCCCACTTGCCTAAACAGGCAAGTGGGTGAAGCTTTATAGGCTGTCAGACTATCTCGGTATCTGTCAACAAGGATAGGCTTCCAACAGTGGTTCTGATGGTTTGGCTGCATTCAGAGTAATCCATCTGCAAATCAAAGAAATGGAACATCCCAAATCAATGGTTTGAGCGCAGTCAGCAGCTCTGAAAGGGTCCACTTGGAGTATTTTGAAATCCTCAAGTGACTCATTATGCCCCTCTGCACGAATCAACCAACCCCGCAGCAGCGTCTCACAATCTTCGGGCGCTAGCACAACATTTAAGCCAGTCTGTTTCTCTGTTCCTAGATATCGTATTGCATACTCTGTCTCATCATTTCCCACTTCATCACAGCTCCATTACATCCCTCTCCTCAAGCCAAGCGGCACATCTTTTCTAGCACAGCACAAGGTCAGAAACGGCAATCGACAATCACAAACCAAAAACAGCAAAAAGAAGAAATAGCAGAAACTAGAACAACATCAACAATGTCAACAATGTCAACAATACAACCGCCACCGTTCCACCGCTCCTCCTACACAATCACTTCCCCACGCCTGACCATCCGTACCGCCCAAGAATCCGACACGATCGCCCTTATGAAACATCTGCAGACCCCCGAGAACTTCCCCTGGCCATGCGAGCAGGACATCACACCCGAGAAACTGTCACAGCGCCTTGGCAGATGGCAGGCCATGCAGTCGCGCGGTGAAACCGCCTTCCTCATCATGACATTGAACGAGACGGGCGAACTGCTCGGTCAGGCCTCCTACAACTGCTTTGAGCAAGTTGAAGTGGCCACACCTATGTCAGCATTTGAAACGCAGGCAGCCACTTCTGAGAAGGGAAAAAGCAACGAAGCTAAGAAAAAGGTGCTATTGACTGATCTCGGCATCACACTTGAACATTCCCACTGGCGCAAGGGTCTTGGCACGGAAGCCTACTGCTCTCTTATGGAATTCGCCATAGTCGAGCTGGGCGTGCGGCTGTTCCGGTGCGAGACGGGCGAGAACAACGAAGCGTGGAAGACGACGATGCGGAAGTTAGGACTGGGCAGGTTCGAAGAATTTGGGCCGATCAGTTTCAACGACAAGTTGAAAGGATGGCGGTGGAGGTACAGTGCTGAGGACTGGGCGGTGATCAAAGAAGAGTTGAAGGAGAGTGAGAGGTGGCCTTTGCCGCTGTGACGGGCCGTGGAAGAAGACGATAAGTAGTTGGTATCTCCATGCTCCGCCAGCAATCTATAAAGTCGGATGCTCAATGTGTGGAGAAGTCATTCAATATTCCTAGAGGTGTTGATGAGGAGTTTATACATGACCATGCCATTCGATAATTACTTATCTCGATTTGAACCTACGAGATTCTATTCAAAGTCTACTATCCGATGTTTGTAATTATTTACAATGATGCTCTTGGGATCTACTCATCTCATTGATTAACAAATATGTCGCTCCTCATTTTTTAATCGAAGAACTTCCATGAAGCAATACATGTATTGGATAGACATAGGAGAACATTCAGGACTGGAGGCACAGTGGCCTAGGCTGGGAGAGTCTGATCAGTTATGTGTTTGGGCAGCCCAAGGACTAATGGCAAGCAGAAATATTTCGGCCTGTGATACAAAAGGACTTTGTTGAGATAGTGTGCTGCACCCCAAGAATTACCAGGGCAGCCACCAAAATCTAGGAGCCTACAATCTCACTATAGCCCCTAAGCCAGCCTGTTTTGGTCGTTAGATAGCAGATCGGCCCAGCCGGTTGAAAGCTCGAGTCGACCCTTGACGTTGGCGTTTAGTCGCGAGTTTTGAGCTTAGAGCGCAGCACTTGCAAAATATCTAGGTGTATAATTGACGTGTAGTAGGGTATTGAGAAAGTAAACGGTCGAGAGAAGAGTTGTGAGATCAAGAAAAAAGAAAAATAAAGGGAAGGATCGTAAAGTAGAGCTTGTATTCGTTATGAGAGCTGCCAGTAAAGTCACAGTCTGGTTGATCAATTTCGAACGTTGTCTCGTTCTAGCGTGTAGCAGCCATACCATACGCAAAGCACATTCAAAAGTCAGCTTAATCGCCCAAATGAGTATATAATACGTTATGACAAACTAGGAAGCACACAACAACATGGTCTCTTAGCTAAGCGGTTATAGCGTGGGATTGCAGATCCCAAGGTCCTTGGTTCGAGTCCGAGAGGGACCTTTTTTTACCTTTTTTGTCTACTCGACGACCCACTTCGGGCATACCGGATGCCGCTCCATGTCAGTGTACAAACTGCTGTGACTATCAATATGCGACACCAGTGCAGTATTTATTTTGCATCTATTGCATAGTCTCTCATGATTGACAGACTCAAGTGAATTGGTACAGCATATTTTGTTTGGAATGCAATTGACAATCCGTCGATGATGCCCTATTTTATTCGGCCTCCATGTTCCGATCGTTTATATGCGGTTTTCTACCATCATGCATCACTCAGTCGGTGCATGACCCGCGCTTGTGTCAAATTCGAGATCAACTTCGGGAGTGGGGGAATAGATTTGAATTCATGCTTGGGGGTATCTAAGAGTCTCGAAACTTACGAATCTAGGTCTTGCACTTGCTTGAGCCCTTCGCCAAAATGGTCCGTTATAAACGAAAAGACACTCGCCTGATATGTTCACCATGTGTTGATATCAATTCCTTCCAAGCCAACAAGACTTAGCATGTGCAAGCCTCGGCTTCTCTGTGACGCAAATAAACAAAAAAAGAAAACATATTCAAAAGAAACCTAATCCAAAACCAGTGCACGGTGCACTCCTTGTCCGGCTTTTTACTTTACATGACATTACATCCACCTCCTCGCCGCTCCAACTCCTGGATGCGCTCATGCATTGACCGCATCGCCTCACTGTTCATCCGCCGCTCATCGTTCAGCACCCGCTGCAAGTCGCCCAGCGTCCGCTGGTGCTCCTCGCGCATGGCCTCAATCACAAATTCGCTCTCCCGCGCCGACGACTTGATGAGCTCCTGCATGCCCTGCAACTCGCGCTGGTGAATGCCCTTGATGCGCTCAATTTCAAGCATCACCTCCCTACCCGCAGCGGTATCCCGTAGCGGCTTATTCTCACGGCCCATTTCCTCCTGCAGCTGTAAATAAAAGGGCTTTCTGTTGGTGCGCAGCAGCAACTCTGCAATGTGCGCCGCCGACGCAGGGGTACCGTGGTGGCGCGCCGTCTTGGCGCCCAACGCCAGCAGAAGTTTCCAGAATTTGGATTTCAGCTCGTCCTCGCGCCGCTCGCCGTCGGCAGGGTCGACTTTATCCCACATGCTGGTGGCGAGTATGACATTGGAGAGGTTCTTTTCGCCTGTGAGCTTGCGAAGCATGTCAAGGTTCTTGGTGGTATGGTGGGTCACGCGTGTGTCGGAGATGGGGTGCACGTAAATGATGCCCGTGAGCTTCATTTCTTTGCGGTAGGCGGCGGCGAGATAATCGGCAATGAGCTCAAGGACCTCGGTGTCCGAGAGGGTCGTGTCGGAGAAGCCTGGAGTGTCGACAAAGCGTACGATTTGGCCGTCAATTTTGGTTTCGACGACTTGAATGTCGCGTGTGCCTGTGTGGATGTGTTAGTGTACATGTATTTGGAGAGATCAAGTAGCAGACGGATGGGATATCGCACAGGATGTGAGACTGTGCCCGATTTGAAGATCAGTTCGTCCAGTCACCTTGGAAATGAAGGTTGTCTTTCCTGATCCCGTCATACTGTTTCCTATTTGTTAGCATCTGATAACCCAAAGTAGGCATGAGTTGCCACGACTTACCCCATCACGGCAATCAACGCGTCCTTCTCCCAGAACTTGTTGTACACGGATTTTGTGTACTGCAAACTAGTACTCACCCGGTCCCTGATGCTTCCCTGACCTCGCTGCGGCACATCTGGCGATGCAACTGATGCGTCGGCCGTGGATGCACCTCGAAGTGAATGGCCAGTGAACTGCTGACTCAGCATGCCTACATCGTCAGCCTCGCCTTCGTCTGCATCCAGACCAGCGCGGCCATACTCGGATGGTTGCGGCAGCACCGGGATCTCGTGGGGTCCAGACAGTCTTTCTGCACCGTCGCTCGATTGAGGAGAGGACGATGCAGGATGCTGGTGAGTGTTGTTGTTGCTGCTGTTGCTGCTTCTGTTATGTTGTGCACTCTGTGCGGCATCATGACGCTCGGGAATTGGTGCTGGTGACTCGCTGGACTCGCTCACGGGATAGACCAAGTCGAACTCATCGTCGGACTGCGGAGACGGAAGCTCGATTCGGGCCATAGTGGATGTTGATGGGAGCCTCTCAAGAGTGGCTTGGTTCGTTGATAATTGTTGATGAAAAGAAGAAGGAATGAAGAGTCTCCAGATCGATTGATGAGCTAGCTAATGGAGAGGGCCTACCTTTCTTAAGAGTACTATGTATTGGTTGGAGCAGGCGACAAGGGGGCCTGGGGTGGCGAATACAAGGACCCCAAAGCAGATCACTTGGGGGCGCAGTTAGCGGGCTGAATCCAAAGCAGCCCCTTGTTGAGCGTTTGGGCGTTATTCCCACTCTATTTCATGTGAATGCTCAACAAATATCGAGATGTTTATTCTTTCATCTTTTCATGTTCCCGCCTGGTTGATGCTTATCCGCTTGAAGTTTTCTCAAGACGATCTTGTCAGAGTCAAGAGACAAAAGCGTCGCTTCTGCTGCCTTGATTGCTTGTACTATTGATTGACCGTAATGTCTCACCATTTACACTGGGCCTCAAGCATAGAATGAAAATTGTTCATTCGGAACAGTTCAGCCTTCAGAACTGCACAGCTCAGAACCATTTGAGCATGAAAACTTCTATTGCGCACGTACACAATGGCTGTAGCCTTTTCCCGACTAATCGGTGCTAGGTTATGCCCAAAAATTCGAGTCTCGGGTTACCTCCAGGCACCGCCGAACAAAGACACCATACAAAGTCTTTTGCATAATCGCTCTGCAAAGGCTGGCTTTGTAGCTGTAACGCGCTTATAGCCTAAAGTCTCTCCTATTGTCCGGATGAGTTTTGTCCTTGGAGGAAAAAAAGGCAACAGTTTGAACCGCATTCAAACAGGTGTTAAGCCCGTTGTGTCTCGTTGCTCGCCCAGGTTCGAGCGCTGGGTCATGCTGTATGATCGAAAACCGAGGGCCTGGGAAGGATTAATAAATATCGAGAAAATTTTCTCTTCCCGAACTGGTCAGAGCCGTGTAGTGATTGCACAGTAGCAACCATGGACCCCTCACAAGAGACATGTTGCGGTCCCAGCAGTGACCTTGCATTGATTAACAACCTGACAAGCCCGATTCCGACATGGCCGATCTGCGCTGTACTTGAGCCCCAGCCTCGATACTCAGGCTTGTCTATAGAGATAGGTGCACATCCGCTTGTCAGATATAGAAACCTCATCGAGCCAAAAACATCCATAAGATCCCTCGACCGGCAAATGAACAATTTGCGTACTTAAACTGGTCCGCTTTGCAGCACGATGACCTTCGTGATCGATACCGGCGGCCACAAGTTGCTGAAGTCGATTCAAAACCAGATCATCTGGGCTTGATGCACCGCAGGAGATCAAGATTCTGCGGAGTGGGCTATACCGCAACGATGATCGCTTCGAATTACCGTGGACATTGTGCTGGGGACATGGCGCCATGTATAGTCAAGTGGACCTTGCTAGAGCTTGGGGAGTCGCGCAGATCGTTGGTCCAGGGGCTATAGCCGCCAAGTTATGTAGCAAGGCCACCGCGATGGTATCGGGACCAAGTTGACGTCAAATATGTCCTCAACATCTAACAGGTTGCTTGGACATATTTGGAAAGTTCAACCGCTTCACCATCTCCACGACTGTTCCAGCAACTGCCTCCTATCTTTCCAAGCAACTTCAGGGAAGATTTCGAGGTCTTGCCAACGCAGCCTCATCCCGTCCTTCCAGACGATGGCCTTCAAACCCTTGAATTTCTTCTGCAGGTCCTTGGGCAGCCTCTCCCGGCAATAGAGAACCTCGATGACTTTTCTCTGGTGCAATGCCATCCTGTTATCCTTGAGGATATATCTCTCCATCAGATGCATGCTTTCAAAGGACCAGGCATTGAGCTTGTGAGGCAGAAGCATCGTCTCATTGTAAAGTTGGCGGCAGACTCCGGAAAGCAGAGTGATTCTCGCGCCTGCTGCATCGACTGATGTCTCAGCGGTCTCCCATAGTTGCTCGACGTCGGACGCCCAGGGATCCTGTCTTTTTGGCAGAACTTCATAGCGGAAGTGGCCTTTGACGGTCTCTTTATCTGTCTTGCTGCGCTTGACGGGGTGTTTGTACTGCCATGGTACAAACCGGATGTGGATCTGACGGTCGCCGAGGAGGATTGTGTAGATCTGTAGCCTCAATTCGTAGGGTAATCGAAGCAGTCGAGATTTAACTCTGTTAGCTTCGTATCTGGCAGCGTTCGTTAGCCTATAGAAAATTCAGAGATATTGGTAGCCCAAGCGCTCCAGATAAGGATCACTTACAAACGGGCTTCTCGCGATCCTTGATCTGGGAAGCTATTGTGCAGGCGATAGCGGACGAGACGTGATTGGGATGTGAGTGGGGGCTGCATCCCAGTAAACCTGGGAGTGGACAGGCCTCAATGAAGCTGCCGCCATTGGAGAGCAAGGGAAGTGTGAGGAGCAGTAAGGGAAGCAACAGTGAGCCCCTGACTGTGCTCTTGGATGAGGTTTAGTTGAAGGGTGTCGTTATTGAAGTTGGCCCGTGTGCTGGGGACGAGTGACGTTGTGCTCGGCTGCAGATTTGGCGAGTCGCAGGACAGTGCCCCGCTTTTTCCGTCCCTTGCCCTGATGCGGCCTCACCTTGCATAGGCTGCGAAAACACCAAGGCCAAGCGCCGCTCCTGTTGTAAACTCAATATACCAAATTTATAACTACCAGCTTCAATTTCTTCTTAATCTTCCTCCTTGGCCCCGGGGTCGAAGGGAAGCTGCTTCTGATTTTCGAATTCGCACAGACATGCGTATTTCAATTGTCGACAATGCAGTCACTCACATAGCAACATCGAGAACCACAACTCGCAGCAGTTATCATCATTCTTGTGTTTGAGAAGATTGCCAATTATTCACCATCGTCGTATTCCTAAGTCGTTTTGACGAGGCGGTGTCGGTCATCACTGGCTGCCATCATGGATTTGTGTGACCGGTAGCCGGGTCTGAGGTTTCCTGCCTCTCGCGGCGGAAAGAATCCTTAGATTACATACTGAAACTCGAGCGAATCGCAAGTAGCGCTACTGGTACGTACCGACTTGGTATTGGCCTAATCCTCCACTACACCTTTCGCCCTCCATTCTCCGACTTGTCCAATTTGCACAACGAGCATGGGACATCCGCCTCCGTACGAGTCGAATGACTTCACAAATCAAGGTGCGTTTCCCGCATGTCAGTTACCAAGCTGACCTTGGAACGCCATCAAACACTAATCAGAGCTGGCAGGGCCGGCCCACTACTACCATCAAGCGGACAAAGACACGATGCATCACGATCACTTCTACACGATAGCACCGAATAGTGCCCGACCAACACGCCAAGGATATATGAACGACTAGTCTTTGCTAGCATTGGCTTGGTCACTGTCGCAGTCTTGTGCGGCGTTCCTTATTGCTTGGTACACCAGCCGCATCCCGGCACTGTGGCCCCAGTACGCTCAGTGGCCCCGATCGACTCAATAGAGACAGCAGAGCCAGTGAAATTTAGCGTGTCGACTAGCACTGTCACTGCAAAGAAGACTCGACTGACCACAACAGTCTCTCTGCAAACGACAACAAGTACCTTGTACAAGACAGTTACCAAGGCTACGCTGCTATCCACTTTGAGCGACTATATAGACACAACATTGCCGTACAAGCCGCAACACCCGTGACATTAACGCCAAATGACAACCTCTAATTTGGCTATTTCTGTTGAAGGCAAGTAAAATTTTGTTGCGACATCGACCAAGGATGAAGACTGATCAACCGAGAACCATTGACCCAAGAAATAGATATCACAATATACGTCTCTCACGAGACTGTTGCCAAGACGACACAGATGCCCGGGACACCGCGGTCGACGACTAAGAATAAGACGACATATTTTACCATTACTGAAATCGAGAGCACAGGAAGACCGACCATACAAAGCGCGAAATATCTATCAGAAGACTTTGACAGAAGAATTACCGTGGAAGCATCCACGACAACTCTCACACAAATACTCTGTCCAGGCTGCGGCATGCAGGGCTATAGCTGGATTGCACCACAACAGCACTGACAGTTTGTGGCCAACGGAGATTTTCAGTCGGCTTAGCGCAAATCAAGTCGGAGAAAAGGTTAGATATGGCATATCCGCAGCGATTGTAACAAGACTGGCTATAACCCGACTGGGTCCCCAGCAACGGAACTATACGTCGCGAGCCATGCACGAAGTTTGGGAGCCCTTAAGTAGCCAGAGTAACCTTAGAAGTTGGCTTCATTAGACTCATAGGGCTGGTGCGCACCGTGTCCTGCTCACTTGCTGTATCTGCTGCTCTAGCTCCTGTGGCAGCAGAGTCTCAATCGGCAAGCCAGAAGGGGTGTGGCTGCGTGACGGTCGCGTCAGAGGCGCATCATCGTTGGACGAAGGCACGTGGAGAACGGCCCGGGCCGAGTGATGGGCTGTCGTAAGAGACAGGTACAGCGTGTTATGGCGTCGCGAGCTGTCCCACTTCTGGAAGCGGTTGCGGACGTGCACGCGAAATTCGCGCGAAATTTGGAGACCTGCCTGTTGTAGAAGGATGGGATTCTTGCTCGGATCCAGCTGACTGGCAGAAAGATGCTCATCACGCGTCCTATCCATCTGAGCCTGACCCAAGGCTGTACCTACAACGCGGCCCAGGGTTTACTGCGGGCACGGATTAACACGGAAGTGACATATGCCTAGAGGGGTCTAGCTGTGGGGCTAGCGCGGGGCTTCTAGCGCGTCCTGTCGCATTAGCGCGTTCTGGCCCTCCGCGGAGCGGGTCCCAGGACTGGACAAACCGCTCCGGTTAAAGGCACGGCTATCTACACGTCCACGTAGGAAAAATACCGGCCAGGTCCTGATTGGTTGTGTCATGTTTTATATGGCGCAAAAGTCGCCAAAGACTTTTTACAGGCGGCAGCATTCTTGACTCAGAATCTGGATGAGCAGATAGCCGTTCAACCCGCCTCTGGCTTCATGGGGCTATCTCAAGATTTGAAGCACGAGTTGAAGGACTGGACGCTTGCGCTTTTGCACTCGCAACTCTAGACTGTGGCGATTGAGACATGACGGACCGCTGATGTCAGCAGCCTGGAACTTTTGCTCCAGGACAGCCAGCACAATTGGGAAAAAGCAGAGAAAGGGGAGGGTAGCATTACACAGGCCTAGAAATTTCCTTGCCCACCACATTGAGGAAATATCAGGCGGGTTTTAGGAAGCGGAAGTGCAGCCACCCTTGATGAAGCAGCAGCAACAAAAAGAGACTAGCGCCATGGCCCTTCCTTCGTTGTTTGCCATATACGTGCTTTCTGTTTCTTTTTTTCAAGGTTGCCACTAAGCAGCAATTGACAGCACTTTGACAGTGTATTCCCTGCTCTGCGGATAAATCATAATTCATTTCCACCCATTCCCTCTGACCGCATCCCAGGCTCAGATCTCCAACCCCTGAACATACCTGCCTTCTGCTGCTGTGTTTGTATATACAATTGCTCAGGTATTATAGTAAGTCGGGGCAAGATCTCACTTTTCTCAGCCTCCAATCACACCCACGTCGTGGCTTGTCTGCACAGTTGCACAGGTCGCTGCCTACGTCATTTCCGCATTGCCCCTGGTCTGGCAGCTGAGAGGGGCCCCCTTCACGCCGTGAAAAAGAGGCAGGGACCAGATCTGCGCTGCTCTGCGCTGTGCTGCGCCTGCCTGTTGGTCTTGCCGGCCCTGCCTGCCTCCACTGTCCTCCTGCCACCTGAACCCTCGCCGGAACCTTGGTAGCGACTTCCCCATCCAAGCCCACCTCGATGTGCCTGCTTCTGACCACGCGGATCCAACTACGCACACGCCTTGCCCATGCGCCGCTGTGGCTGACAAAGACAAAGCAGAACAAGCGACTTCCTGCCTCGTGAAGACGCGAGCAAGAACCTTGGGCTATTTGTCAGGCCACAAAGCTCACGGCGGCCCTCTTCCTTGGCGCGCCAGCACCCCAGGATCCACGACCACGCCGCCCGTCGCTTGCGAGGGGACAGCGGCAGGGCGGTTGTCCCCGATCTACACGCATGGCCGCGGACGACATCGCAGACGGCGTGGAAGCCCTCTGCCTCAAGGAGATCCTCGACGCCGACTCGAGGCCGACCTTTGTCCTCGACCTCGATCCCGACGACCCGTCGACCAAAGTCTCCACTGCCATCAGTCCTGTCTTTTGCAACGCCTCCTTGCGCCTACACGAGCGCCTCCTCGATGCCGTTCTGGGCAACGGTAGCGACGGCAGCAACGCCACCAATGCCGCTGCTGCCAACGGTCTCGAGCGGCTAGCTAGTGTGTCTGGCCACCGCGACGAAGACCGCCGCTCAGCCGCGGCGGTCGCGGCCTCGCATGAGGCCTTCAAAGCATGGGCAACCGGCGTCACTCCCCACGACGACTCCCGCGATGTTTTCCCGCAGACGTTTGTATTTCACGATTTGATGTGGACGGGCTCCACCGTCAGGAAGCGGTGGCGCCTGGTCAGCGGCACCAGGCTCTGGCACCTCAGCCCTGCGGCCCCGCTGGACCTGGCGTCCGGCGCTCCTCTCGAGGTTGCCACAGGCGGTCTGCGCGCCAGCCTCGCCAGCAAAGCGACTGCAAGCCGCGATGGTCAAGCCGCCGCCACGGCAGGCCAAGCTCCAGGTGCGCTTGCACGCCAGCTCGGATCCTCCAATGTGTCACTCCCGCCTACCGAGGAGGATCCCGAATCACCCATCTTCTACCCGCGACAGCCTACTAGTGGCGGTTCCATGAAGACCGGAAACTCAAAGTCATCAAACAACATCTCTCTAAATCTCACATCTCTCGCAGGGCGGGCCGCCCTAGACTGGACAGCGATCAAGCCGTCAGGCCAGCTCTCGACTCACTTGCAATATGTGCGCAGTGTGGACTGGGGCGCCACATCCCTTGGTCCTATGAAGGACTGGACTGCGGATTTTCGTCAGATTGCGAACCTAGTCATGTCAAATCCATATCCGGCAGCTCTGTTCTGGGGTCCCAAACTCACCGTCATCTACAATGAGGCTTACGCAGTGGAAGTCGCCGGCAACAAACATCCGACCCTGATGGGCACTGATTTTGCAGACTTCTTCGCCGAGATCTGGGACTACTGCGGACCGTTGTTTGAGGAGTGTGGGCGTAGTGGTAATAGTGTGCGCAAAGATAATGATTTCCTGTCCATTTACCGAAATGGTATGCTCGAAGAGACCTACTATTCGTGGACCTACGTTCCTCTCTACTCAGCTACAACGCAGCAACTCACCGGATTTTACAATGCCCCCTTCCAAACAACCGAAATGATGCTCCAACAGCGACGCATGAGATCGGTCAACGCCGTCGGCGAACAGACTGCTGCTGCCAAGACAGTCAAGCAGTTTTGGAAACTCGTTCTGGAAGGTCTTCGAGACAATGTTAGAGACGTCCCGTTTGCATTGCTGTATTCTGTCGGCGAAGACGACGACGGAGACTTTTCGTCTGCCGCATCTGAAACCTCTATCTCCCTCAAGACTTGCCACTTTGAAGGCTCCCTCGGCGTGCCAGAAGGCCACATTGCCGCTCCTACTCAACTCGATCTGAGGAGAAGTTTGGAAGGCTTTGTGCCTTCATTCCGCGAAGCCATGCGTACGCGAGAGCCTACGCTACTGCGAGTCCGAGATGGCACGCTTCCCGAGTCTCTACTCGAAGGTATTGAGTGGCGAGGCTTTGGCGATCCTTGCAGAGAGGCTGTCATCTTTCCTGTGCGACCGACGAATGCAGACAATGTGCTTGCGTTCCTTGTCCTGGGTGTCAATCCCCGACGCCCGTACGACGAAGAGTATAAATCCTTCACCACCATGTTCAACAGACAGCTCGCCACATCTTTGGCATCGACCATTCTATTTGAGGAGGAAACACGACGCATGAGGGACGCATTTGAAGCAGCACACCTAGAAAAAGGTAAGCCTTTTTGACAAATCGCCATATGAAGCCTCACGGCTAATGTCTGCGCGAATTTAGAAAACCTCACTCAAGAATTGGACATTCAAGCAAGCCGGTTGCGACGAATGACAGAGCTTTCTCCCCTTGGAATGTTCCTCATCAGCCCAGAAGGCGTCCTCCGCGAGGCCAACGAGACTTTCTTCGAAATGACAGGCCTCCCTAGACAGAGCCAGTACGAACTGTCCTGGATGGACTTTATACTTGAAGGCAGCGTCAAGACCATGGAGGAGGGCTGGCATATACTCGCCAATGAACATCGCCCTTGGTCTGATGAACTTCAGCTCAAGATTCGCAATTCAAAGCCCGTCAACCTGCATGGTGAAGCGATCGATTATTGTAAGTCCTTCTGGAAGTCAATGCACCCCATAGATTGGTACATCCAATGCCTGATCATCTTTACTTTCCGGTCTAACAATACACAAGGGGTCATGTTCATTGCGCAGCCCGAGATAGCGTCCGACGGCTCCCTCCGCTCCATCATGGGAAGCATTACCGACATTTCCAAGATTAAATGGGCCCAAGGTCTGCAAGAACATCAGCTCAATGAGGCCGAAGAAACTCGACGTCAGCAAAATGAGTTTATTGACATTACATCGCACGAGATGCGCAACCCGTTGAGTGCCATTCTTCAATGTGCAGATGACATTACCACGGCTCTAGTCGAGTGTAAGAAAGGAGGAGTTGATCCGAGTGCGGACATAGTCGCATCCTGCCTTGAGTCGGCGCAGATCATCAGCCTCTGTGTGCAGCACCAGAAATCCATTGTCGACGACATCCTCACAATTTCGAAACTCGATTCGAATTTGCTGGTCATAACACCCGTTGTCTCGCGACCTGAACAGATTCTGAGCCGCGCTATCAAAATGTTTGACTCGGAGTTACAAGCGAAGGATATCGAGGCAAAGCTACAGGTTGACCCTTCATATCTCGTTCACAATGTGGAATGGGTTTCTCTAGATCCTAGCAGGGTACTGCAGATTCTCATCAACCTGCTGACCAACGCGATCAAGTTCACGGCTCCGTCCAAGACTCGTCTCTTGACAGTCAGCGTTGGCGCGTCATCCGAACCACCCAATCTCGACCACGTCCCAGGATTTCAGTTTGCGCCCCCGGGAAATACTAAGAATATCGCTGAAGACTGGGTGGATGGTGAAAGTGTGTACATACGATTTGAGGTCCAAGACTCTGGCTGTGGCTTGACTGCAGAGGAGAAGCAGATCCTGTTTCAGCGGTTCAAACAGGCTTCGCCACGCACCCACGCCCAATATGGCGGTAGTGGTCTTGGCCTCTTCATCTCGAAGCGTCTTGCAGAGCTGCACGGCGGCCAAATTGGCGTTGCTTCCGAGGCCGGCAAGGGCAGCAGATTCAGCTTCTACATTCTTGCCAAGCGATGCACGGCCCCGAGCGACAACAACTCACACATTATGCTGCCTATAGAGCAGCACCTCGGTAGTGATGCAAGCTTGCAGCAACAACTTGCACCGCAACGCCAGGATCTGGCATTGACAGGCGGTCAGGGCGCTAGTCTTGTCGCGGCCAAGGCGAGCAAGAACTTTGACCCCAAGAAGACGACTATCCTCGTTGTGGAAGACAACCTCATTAACCAGCGCGTGCTGGCTACCCAGCTCAAGAAGGCCGGATGCAAAGTTCACCTTGCCAATGACGGTCTTGAAGCGCTGGCATTCCTGCGGACGACGCATTTCTGCAAGCCAAACATCGGAGATGCAACCGAGTCTGCTGCTACTGATGCGGTCCCCTTGGACGTCATCCTCATGGATCTCGAAATGCCCAACATGGACGGCCTGACTTGCGTACGCGAGATTCGCAGGATGGAGGCATCTGGTGAGGCGCACGGCCACGTGCCTGTTATTGCAGTCACCGCCAATGTTCGTGAGCAGCAGGTTGCCACGGCCAAGCAGAGCGGCATGGATGATGTGCTCTCGAAGCCGTTCCGCATTCCTGATTTGTTGAAGCAAGTAGAGATGCTGCTCTTGGCCGATTCCATATCGGCTGTGCATATTGCATAGGCGTGGTCTTTTTCTTCTTCTTTTCTTTTGTCATTTAGCAGCACACTGGATGAGAGTGCGAAGCAGAGGGCCATTTAGCTGGCTATCAATACAATGTTCGAAGAAGGCAGAAATGGCAACAAGTGCTTCAAGAGGAGGGGGTTGGTTCAAGTGATTGAAGCTGCGTACGTATGTTAGCTGTGGAAAGAAAGAGAAGAGGTCGGTTTTCGAGTTGAACAAACTCTGGAGACTCCATCATCATTATCGTCGTGACCAAGACCATCGTTGGCATATACCCCGGAAATCCCATCATTCACGGCAATTGGCATCATGATTTTGCATTGGCATTTAGCATTTGGCATTTGCACTCAGGATCTTCCCACAAGCAAGGAGGAGAAGGGGAAATTCAGCAGCATTTTCAGTGGATGTTGCTTTTACTACGCGTTGTCTCGGATTAGGTTCAGCTAATTAAACAGATTCTCATAGATAGAATTGCATCGAACTGTGACTTTTATGAGAAAAAGGAACGCAATTGGTATGAGAGTGGATGCGCATATGCATTGTAAGTGCAAGTGTACTGCATGTGCTGCTGCTTGAGATGATTGAGATGCTCATTTTCACAATAATACGAGGTCTTTGTGAATGGGCAAGGCAGAGATACAGGTGTAAAGCGGCTGGAGGCTCTCATAACAGTCCTTGATGATTGTGGGATATTGGCAGATGATATCTGCTTGATATACATGGGACTCAAGTATAAGTTGTTAAGAATTGATATGTGCTTGCAAAAGCACTGAGGTACAAAGATACCAAGCTTAGACAGAGAGACAGCAAAGACAGCAAAGCCAATATTCTGCTTTGGATCGAGGCTTTGAATCTGCTTCTCTGGAATATGATTTGAATTATTGTAGTAGGAGAGGAGTAGATGCCAAGTGAGTTATGCTGTTATGAGTTTACGGGAAGAAGTATCTTGCATATTGCAGCTGTTGGGTCAGTGCATACTAGGTACGAGAGTACTTGGATACCTGGGGACCTGGAGTGACCAACAGTCCTACACCATGCCGGGCTCACACCACACAGTAACCAATCATCCATCTCCCCCAACACACATCAACACCTTCCATCTCTCGAGCAATCGCAACTTACACAGCATAGCACACAAAATGTATTTGATGGAAGAAATACTCCGCCACTGGCGTCTCCTCGCACCGTCGGCACCAAGAATCGACCTCGATAACAGCGGTGGCGGCACGACCAATCCACAATCTGTGTCCCCTCTCTTCAGCATGCTCCCACGAGACATACGCTTCGAGATTTACGCTGCCTTCTGGCAACAGCATATACTCCCATCACCCTCCTCCTCTGAGACCGCCAGCAATGAGAGAAACATCGTCAGCAACCCACGTCTGGGACAGCACATCAAATGCTCCACGCCTGATGACGGGCTGAAAGGGATGCACTTTGTCCGGTTTCCCTGCGTCTTGCGCCATGATGAGTTTGATGGCTTGGACAAAGACAGCGAGAGCGACAACGACGGCTACGGAGAAAGCTGGGCGCCTGATGCGGCCGATTATGATGACCCTGGCGATGTGGGCGCGGCGTATCTGGACCTTGAGGTGAGGATGCAGCAGACGGGCAGCTTGGTCGACGGCAGGTCCAGTCGTAGCGGAAACAAGAAGCAGCGCGAGTCACCGTGGTGTGGCCATGATGCGTGTATGGCAATGTATTTGAAGTGGAAGACACAAGCAGCAGCAGCAACGACGGCAACATCACAGGCTGGGAGTTGCAGCAATAATTCATCGCCGATGGGGCTCTTGGCACCGTTGTTGCTTTGCAAGGAGACGTACAGAGAGGCTGCACCATTGCTGTACAGCGCGACGCGCTTCTTGTTTGAGAACGAGGATGCGGCAAGGCGCTTCGTGGCGGTCGTGCCGCGGGGATTGAGGCATTTTGTGCGGCATGTTGATGTAGGTGCTCCTGGTGGCTAGTGTATTTTCCGTCGAATTTCGCTTCTCCTCGTTTCTCTTCCGTGGTCTCGGACCCTCATCGATTGCCCTTTGGTCTTGGTCGATGGTTGTCTCGTTCGTGTTTGTCCTGCCTTCACTGGCACCCGAGGCTAACCCTTCCTCAACTAGATTCTTGCGACGGTGGAATATGTGCAACTTGAAACACCTGAGCAAGACAAAAATCCTGAACAAACTCTAGAGGAACCCCTGGAGACACAAGAACAAGAACAGACAAGCGAGCTTCTTGGCCTATGCCGACTCTTGGGCCGTGGTTTTCCGCATTTACGAGGCAAGTGGTAAAAGGCTACATGGATACGAGCTGGGCAGCAGAAACTAATATCTACAATTCTAGACCTACGCATCACTCTCCACGTCTCACACAGCAGCGATCCGCAAAATCAAGCCCAGCAGCTTCCTCCCACGGAGGAGCCCTTTTATAAGCCTCTCTACGCGCTGGCCAAGCGATTGGATGAGCGTCTTAGGCAGCTGGATGTCAAGATGCCGGTGCAGGCACCGGTCGCGTCCACGTCTTCATCCTACGATCCATCGTCATTCGAGCAGTTGGGGCGCGGCAAGGTTCGGTTCGAGGTTGTGCCACCGGGACGGCACCATGTATGGCGGAGTGATGAGCATAAGCTTCATGGTGCTTGTCCAACGCGAGTTGTGCGTGAGCCAAAAGGATAGGGAATTGGGGTTGGTACTCGTGGATGAGTTCATGGAGTCCAGACGGACGATCGATTTCAAGCTTTGTGCGTATACATTGCAAGTGTAAATTTATTTCTCAGCAGCTCCAAAGTAATGTACATATAACTACACAAAACAAGGCGAGGCGTGTTCATTCAGCGGACGTTGCACAGGCTCACTACCCCACTGAAACAGCCCTTGCGCTGCCACCGTTGGCGACCCGAGAGCTGCCTAATAGCGCCCCTACAGCGCATCCCGACACACTCTACAGCGGCACGCTTAGGAATCTCGTACCGATACTTGCAGTACACCAAGCCGGGAGGTGTTTCACAATTCTCGACACCTGAATCGTCATTTCACCTCTCGTCATCATGATCATCATCTAGATGAGCACCGTCATTCCACCACCAAACACTGCACAGTATGGTAGCGGACACGCCACGGGCTTGGATCGTCACACGAATAGCTTGTGCAGTGCGTTACAGTACGTGCTGCTGAGTTTCCTTTCGGGCATTGAGGTCTCGGAGCAGGAGAGACTGGCTTGTTAGTGAAAATGGCCCGCTCAAGTGCGAGGAAAGGCAGCTACTCGCAGCTGCAGCACATGCGGGCTCGGCTGCGCAAGGCTTCTTGTTTAGCTATGACGGATGAGGGCAGTGATCTGGATGAGGGCGAAGGAGGTCAAGTTGAAGACGACGATGGCCACTTCGATGGGATCGTTGCCGTCGACCGAGATATCGCGACCAGCACGGCGAACAAGCACCATCATCGCCAGGGCGAACCACCAGCTCAGCCATCATCATCATCATCATCATCCTCATCATCATCGTCAACGTCAACACCGTCCTCCAGTAAGACCTTTTCGGATACATCAGCCCAGCTTCAAAGTGCCTTCTTCACCTACTTGCCACCCGAGCTGCGCCGTCTCTGCTACACGCACCTCTTCGCCGCCACCAACCCGCTCAGCAAGATGCACCTGCACTCATCGTGCGACAGCTCCCGGCTAACCACCACCCCGTGCATCTACACGCCGCAAGCTCTCTTTCCCTCCAGCGCCACGACCACCGCTGCTTGCACTAGTTCAGCGCTCGACGACGAGCGGGATCCCATGTCGATGGATCCGTGGCCTGGTTGGGGGCTGGCAGGCGTGGATGCTGCTGCTGCGGGTACCAGTGGCAGTGGTCACGGAACAACGACAACGACACAGCCGCCCCGCTGGTTCTGGCATGCGTGGAGCTTGCGAGTCCGATGGCGGGGCCATTGGAAGTGTCAGGCGGAAGCCATGATGCAATGGAAAGCGCGCCCCGATGGGACCTGCGAGGATCTCCGGGCAAAAGGGAGGAGAGAGCGAGCAAGCGGAGGTGGTCAGGCTGGCTCTGGAAGCGGATGGATGGGGTTGTTTGCCAGTTGTAGGAGGATGTATGTCGAGACTCGGCCCCTGTTCTTCATCCTTCCCGAAATGCTCCGCACTAAGTTGTAAAGTCAGAGAAGTTGCTAACACAATCAAAACACCCAGGTACGCCGAGTCCATCGAAACATTCTTCGAGTCAACCGAGCTCGTCTTTACCGCCTCAGAAGATGCCTACCGCTTTTTTGTGCAGAATCCGCACACGCACGCCCCGCGCATACGGCGGCTCAGCTTTGCCTTTGACCACTTCAAGGACCACCTCTTCCTGCAGCCGATCCAGGCCAAACACCCGCGGCTGTCGTCAGGCGGTAGCGGTGGCAGTGGCGAGTCAGCAGTTGCGCCAGTTTCGTGGGAGCTGTGGACGCCACTCATGACGACTGTCAGGGACAAGATGCCTGAGCTGAGGTATCTCAGGATCTACCTCAGCCCGCCATCGGAGGCAACGATGGATCTGATCAAGGTGCTCGATGATTGGGAAGCCCAGGGCTATGGGTGTGTGACAGAGCAGGAGGATGGAGTAGTCTACTGTGAATTCCGCAGCCAAGCCCTGTCTGGTCCGACGGGACTTGCGAGCAGCAGTGCTGTTATAATTTGAGACTGATAAATAGAAAGTGAGAGCGGCCGTGGCCGTCGGCCTGCTTGGGCCGACACTACAAAAGTGCGGCAGCGCGCGAGCCAAACTGACTGAAGAAGATGGACTGGACCTTGGCAACAATGCAGCTCATCAGCTCGACAGCTCGACAGCCCTACCGTACTACCAAAGGCTTGAACACCAAAGGCTTGAACGACAGGGAGGCCACCCTCCTCGCTGCTACCAGACTAATGTGGCATACTGTCTCTCGCCCTTGCAGCAGGGTCGCAGTGGAGGGACACTTTGACTACTACCACCGAACGGCGGAACGACTCATCTTTCTCGTCATTCGTGACGAGGCGCATGGATTGCCTGAATAAAAAAAAAGGAAGAAGAAAGAGGAAAAAAGGAGGAGAAAAAAAAGAAGAAAAAACAGGCTGGCCAGCACCAACCGTGATGCGATAGGACAGAGAATGGTCCAGTCAGTACACGAGCCACACCCTCAATACTATGAGCTTTGGGGACCTTTGGAAGGGGGCGGCCAGATCTTGAGCTATTGTCTGACAGTGGTATCGAGCTTCCAACGACACAAATCACGGGCTATACTGGTGTTGTCCTTCATTGCTGGTTCAATCTGGAAGAAACAGGTGTCCAAAAGAGAACGAGTATTGGCATTTGACACAACGGGCTAAAACGACTCTCGGATCCTCAACACAATAACAGCAACAGCCATTATTGTCGAACGCGATACCGATCTTCTTGCATGATGCCAATGCAATCGGCTATATTCAGACCAAGTGGCCAACATTGAAGACATCGGACCTGATACATCGAGACCATCCACACTCGACTATTCTTGTTGTTTTGAGGGATCCGGCACCAAGGCGAAGTCACATTTGGAGAAGATCCCACACACTCTTGCCATCCTGCATCCGCACAACACCGAACGAGCAAGGCAGCCTCAGAATGGCTCTTCAAGGGTGATTGGTGCAACGGGTATCAAGATCTGCCCAACAAAACAAGACTGTCGAGACTCAACTTGGATGTGTTGGATGTGTTGGATGCTCGATGGAAAAGGGAGGCGGAACCGTGGTGCCGCCGGTGCCAGTTTCGGCAAGACCCGACATCGGTTGGGGCCCTGACCCCTGTTGTTCATGGATCCTTGCTCTTCTCCACCCTCCTTCCCCATGGGCAGTTTGTCAAGCCACGGGTTACATAAGCTGCACTAGTCCCGGTTTGACGGCAAGAAGCGCGGATCTGCAGCCACCACATTGTTTCGTTGTCTGCAGCACCAAGGGTCACATGTATTTTGGTTCAAGGTTGATGATAGTAACAATGGACAATCTCACATCGGCTTGGTGACTTTGGTCTAGTATGCATTCTGTGCTGTGCTTTACGAAGCCTTGTGTATTGGCTCCAAAGCAACAAGGCAATTACGGGTTGGAATCGTTCTTTCCCTTTCGAGCCATTGCAACTGTCGCACGGACCAGCGGGCCAAGAGTGACAGCAACCACCGAAGAGTCGAAAACTCAAAGTCTCGAATCGACAAAAAGCTTCCATTTCCCTACTTCATTGGCAACCAGGATTCTTCACTGCTCAACTACACACACCACAAACAGACGCACAGTCCGCTTGTCGTGTCAGCTCACAAACGAACGCGAAGGATGCGCTCTATCTGACTGGCCGCACCGAAAATTCCGGGCTCGCGGCGGCAACGGCCACAGCCCATGCGGCGCGTGCAATTCCTAGACTAGCTGCCATGAGATGAGCCTTTGCCCTTGCTTGGACGCGCTTGGCTCGTCTCGTTGCGGCAGTGTGGTATTGCATCTCAACCTCCATGACAGATTGTCAAATCGTCAAATCGTTGGCCATCGCGAGGCCAAGGGTCCCGGCAGCTTGGGACGTGTCACAGCTTTGCAGTTGGCCTGGCAGCACAGCACAGCACAGCACTGCGCAGTGCAGTCGCCTGCGCTCCTTGCAGTGCTTGGCTGATCTGGGCTTGGGCTCGGACTTGGGCCGGGCTGCGCTGGAGGTGGTGCGCTACACAAGCTTATTGTATGTAACTTATCGTTCATCCGTCCACTGCCAGTCAGTCAACTGCTGCAAGCCACACACCCTTGGAGCCAGACCAAAACCAGCCCTTTCGTTGCAGCTTGCAGGCCCGTCTCCCCGACTCTCATCGTCAACCTGGTTGCTCCGGCAAGCGTCCTCTCGTCCGGCCCGATGCTGTGCCAGAGAGGCGTGCACGGCTGTTGTATATGCAGCCCTCAGGTCTCGAAATGTCAGCCTTGGTGGTTTCACTGCTTCACTAGAGTCAGTTCGTTACCCGCCGGGTGGATGGATGGAGGGATCATGCATGATAGGCTCAGTCAAAGAATGAATGCGCGCGAGGATGTGGATGTGTGATTGTGGAGAGGTTGCAGGCCTGCTGCAACAGGGCCTGCTCAATCTACACAATGCACATACCTGGGTTGTCAAAAGGTTGGGCATCTCAATAACCGACCAGCCAGCGACGCAGCATTTCCAAGATGCGTTGCCTCGTTCAAGAGTGGCGATAAGGATAGAGCATGGAAGGTGTCCCCTATGCAGCTATGGACTTTGAAGTTGCACCCCTGGAAACCCACCCGCAGTCCAGGATGCTCGAATATCACGCCAGATGCTCGCCGTGGCCCATCACTCGATGCAAGACCAAGCAAGTACTAGCTCTGACTCTTGGCGACTCCTCCAACCGCTCTTCGGTGCAGGCCCGATAATCCACAATCCATCGAAAACGCACGCTGTACTTGGGCTCTGTCTCTGATCACGTTCTTCTTGCACGCTTTGCCGCTCTCAGCTGGGCCATTGTGTGTGTGTGTGTGTTCCTGGATAGCGATTTGGCCCCGTTTGGGGCCCCAGACAGAGAATGCTGACGGCTCGACTGCCCACCGTCTCCTGTGGTCTCGCTTGCGCCAGCCCTCGCATGGCGCCTCTCCACCCCTGCCGCAAGGGATCAAGGCCCGCCATCCCGAGTTTACATCTGTGAGCCTCGAGCCCGCCGAAAATCTGGGGTAAAAGCCCCTGTCAATGGTCAGGTGGCATCCGCTAGTTAGACCAACAGGCGGTTGTCTGGCCATATAATAACCCTCCTTGGATACCTCGTTTCCCAAATTCCATGGCCTGCTGTCCTGCCGAGCTCATTCTTCGTTAAGCTGCCGTCCCTGACCCTCTGATCAGCCCACCAGCATCTGGATCTTGCATCTCCAGCCATCGACGGGTTTGCATTCGACCTCACCATGACCGAGAAGTCTCACAGCATCGTCGGTGAGGCGCAGCACGGCATTTCCGACGAGACGAACCATGGCATCTCTCACGAGACCCATTTTCCCGTAGTCGCGGAGGGCACCGGCAAGACCCTGGATACTGCCGCGGGTGCCAAAGCCAAGCAGGTCCACAATGTGAGTCTGGGTCCAGCGAGTTCAAGTCAAGCAAACGACGTCTGTGGTATATGAGACATCGCACTAATCCGACAACTTAATTTTGCTGTCTAGGCCGAACTGTTCGCTGCTGTGCAAGAGACCAAGATTGAGCGCTGGAGCAAGAGCTCGATCAAGCTGTATTTTGCCGTCTTGGTGGCTTTTGCTTGTGCCTGCGCCAACGGTTACGATGGCTCCCTCATCGGTTCCATCACTGCCATGGACTCCTTCCGCGCCACCTTCCACACAGAATTGACCGGTACCAAGGTCTCGATTATCAGCTCGCTCTATAATGTGTATGTTTTTGCTTGCTTCATGTACACCATCGTGCTGGATTTGGTGCACTAATACGTGAAACACAGTGGCAACATTGTGGTTTCCCCTTTTGCAGCAATTTTGTCCGACCGACTTGGTCGTCGTTGGACCATGTTCACTGGTGCTTGGGTCATCATCATCGGTGCAATCATTGCTTGCACGTCCTCGACCATTGCGCAGCTCATTGTTGGTCGAGTCCTGCTGGGTAGCGGAATTGCTATCATGACTGTCGCCGCTCCTGCGTACGCTATTGAGATTGCACCCGCACACTGGCGTGGTCGATGCACTGGTACGTTCACATTGATCCCACCCCTTATACAACAAGGCCCCGGACTATGCTGACCAAGAGACGTTCTGCAAAGGTTTCTACAACTGCGGTTGGTTTGGTGGCTCGATTCCAGCTGCCTTTGTAACCTTTGGCTGCTCCTACATGAAATCAAACTGGGCTTGGAGAGTTCCACTCCTGCTCCAGTGCTTCGCTTGTTTCATCGTCATTGCATCCGTCTTCTTCCTGCCCGAGTCTCCTCGTTTCTTGATGGCCAACGGTAGGGAGGAGGAAGCGGTCGCCTTCCTAGTCAAGTACCACGGCAACGGCGACCCGTCCTCGCGCCTTGTGCTGCTCGAGATTGAAGAAATGAAGGAGAACATTAGACAAGACGGTCTCGACAAGGTCTGGTGGGACTACCGTCCCATGTTCACGACCCACAATGGCCGTTGGCGATTTGCTCAGATCGTCATGATATCTGTCTTTGGCCAGTTCTCTGGAAACGGTCTGGGTTACTTCAACGCTGCCATCTTCGATCTCATTGGCGTCAAGTCAACTGCCCAACAGCTTGGCTTCAATGTACTCAACAGTGTCTTGTCTGCCATGGGCGCTGGTGTCGGTGTCTCTCTCAGTGACAAGATGAACCGCCGCACCGTCTTGACATGGGGTACTCTGGCATGTGCCGGTTTGCTTGCGGTCAACGGTGGCGCTTCGACAGGTCTCAAGCGCTACGAGTTCAAAGACTCCTCGGGCGACACAGGCATCAAACCCGCCGGCAAACCTCTGGCTCAGGCGGCGCTGGCCTTTTACTTCATGTTCAACATTATCTACTCCTTCACCTACACGCCTCTCCAGGGAATCATCCCTGCCGAAGCTCTCGACACCAATCTTCGTGCCAAGGGTCTCGCAGCCTCTGGCATGATTGTTGGCCTGTTTGGCTTCATCAACACCTTTGCTGGACCCATTGCCCTTTCCAACATCAACACAAACTATGTCTATGTCTTTGTTGCCTGGGACGTGATCGAGTCCCTCCTGTGGTGGCTGTTCTGGTAAGTTCTTGCCGATGTCGCCATATTTGCTCTGAAATCCACGTACAACCAAGCTGACAATAAATGTCTGTAGTGTCGAGTCTCAAGGTCGTACCCTCGAGCAGCTCGAATGGGTCTACAACCAGCCCAAGCCCGTCCAGGCCTCCATCAAAGTCGACAAGGTCGTCGTCCAGGCTGATGGCAAAGTTACAGAAAAGATCGTCGCCGAAGGGGCAAGTGCCTAAATGGAGAGAATACCGCCCGTTACCTCTCCTAGCCCGCCCCCATTTGGAACCCACTTGTGGCGACAAAGGGATGCGGAGTCATCCAGATCTTTGGTGTGTTTGTGTTATACACAGAGACTCTAAGTGGTGGAAATTACACAGTGAGCGCGCCGGACCGTTCGCTCATGGTCTTGGCACGGTCATCCGTCTTGCTGCGCCATTGGCGGGAGGGCACAGTCATCTGACAAGGTCCAGGCCTGGCACGTTTCATGCCTGATGAAAGACTTGATGTGTATTGATCTTCAGTTGGGTTTGGGGAACAGGTTGTGCATATTCGGCAAGACACCAGGGTGTGCTTAGTTGGTATCTTGAGATTAATTGTGCTTTTTCAGGGGCACATTTGTCCTGTTGTGTTTTCATCTTTTTACCTGTGATACCTGGATCTCTTTCATGTCATGTACATTTCACATGTCCTGACTGCTAAATAAGATACACATGTTGTAAGTCTTTTTCTGTATTGTGACCTTTTCAGTGACAAAGCCTTCATTCTCAGTCATCCCTGTCATCCCGGTACTTTTCCAAGTCCACCACCTTAAGGCTGTTCTCTGCCACATCTCAACAACCAATAGTGGCCAAATCATATCCATTGTTTGATCGCCCAGTCAGTTGGCAGTCGATGAGCTCTCAGTATCACACGAATAAGGGAGAACCTGGATTTGAAGCCGATAACGCAACACTAAAGGGAGCCGAAAAGGTATTGCGCGATATGGTATGCAGGTGGCTCGAGTTTCGTTACTAGACAGAGGTACTGTTTGTAGGTATATGTACTCTAGGTACATATGCTCTTGATACTGTGGTCTATGGGCTATCATTAGATTCATCTTGCGGACGAGGTGACGGTAATCGAGAAAACCTGGAATTATAGTTGAGTTTGGTAATTTTGAGTCTTCATAGGGCTGCTGAGGCACCATGCTACAAATCTGATAACGGCATGTTAAAAATATTTTCAAATGTAGGATGACTCATGACTTAAGTGCCAAATCCTACGGATTCCCAATGTCGTAAGTCACTGTATTGTTTTTCGACAAGTAAATCGTTCATGAGAGAGAAGTCTATTCATCGCATTCTCTGGCACAGTTTCAAGGGCACTCGGCGGATAACCATATATTATGTGGATATTATAGTTGTTCTCTATGGATTTGTATATTCTCCTTTGTGCTTTATCTTTGTGCGCATGTGTATAAGGTGAGAAAGAAACTCCGTTTATCAACCTGGGTTCTCCCCTTCAGCTAGGCCATTACCGGCGGCCATTGACCGAGCGATACAGTCTCAGCTCTGACTCTCAAGCTTGTGGATGGAACCTAGGAACTCATTCCAATATCAGCCGGCACGATCTAGACATTTTCCGGTTCATCTTTCGTACCTAGGTATAACAAGTGCTGGGCGCCTTGCTGAACAGACTATGAAGTAAGCGGTCCGAGTGAAGAGAATAAAACTCTAGCTATGAGTGACGGAAGGTAAAAAAAAAAAAAAAAGAATGAAAGACAAACGTATACATGTACATGAACGAGTAATGCTTCAGAATTCACCCTCTGCATTGATTGAGATGGATCGTAGTCAACCTGCTTTCATCACTCTTGGCTTTTCATAGAGAGTTGGTGAGGAGGAGATACTGTGTCAACACGCTAAGACTTTGAATCAGAGGCATGACTACAATATTAGTACGTCTTGATCGTCCATCTTCGGCCGCTTCTAGCTTCATTATGAGGGTCAGCTGGGTGATCTTTGCATTTCGTGGCACGGTTTGGATTTTCCAACTTGCTTGCGAAGCTCCGAGGTGCGTCGTCTTTTTCAACGCATGCGCTTATGTTCTTGTTGTCTCTTTTCTTCTTTACTCTGCGTGTTTAATTTTCAAATTTTTATTTAGGAAAAAAAGAAGGGGAGGAAAAAAAAGAAGCACTGCTCCCCAAAGTTCGCAGATTTTGCTGTAAAAGTTTCGAAGCCAGATATATCGCCAAAAGCATCATCAACAACGGTCGAATTACAAAGCTACATATCTCATTACCAGCAAGGTAAACTACCGAAATAGCCAGGCTGTGCACCATCCACCGTCTTTGCATTCTTGAGGGAATAGAAGAAGAAAAGTTCCGGAACCCAAGCCAGACACATACATATTCTGGACATCAAAGCCTAAGAAAATGGAAGTCATGCTCCCCATAAACCCGCTCCTCGAAGGCTTCGCTAGGGACGTCTGGAACGCGAAATATCTCACCGCCCAGCAGAGCCTGAGCACCAGCAGCAACAACGACAGTATTCCCCCTGATGGCAGCAGCGAATGGATCTCAGACCCAGACTCGGGTTGCATCCTTCTCATTATACTGCTCCTCCTTGTGATTCTCGCCATGAACGGGTTCACTGAATGGTCGGAGCGACGGGCTCGCGCACGTCCCTACGATGAGGAGGATATCAGAGGTGCCAGAACCAGCGTGACAGGTCGCGAGGCGCGACTGAGGCTGCTTGATTTGTACCGGACTAAAGACTATGAGTGTGAGCTTGGATTCCGTCCCTGTCTTCTCTTTTCTTTTATCTGCTCCTTTCCTCGCGAAAGCAAGCCCTCGATGTTCTACAAATCCTCTCTCTCCCCTCTTTGCCTCGCTTTTTCTTCTACACTTTCTATACAACTCTTTTCCATGAACACACATCCTGCCGCTATTCACATGGAAAGAACGCAAAGATATATACTGATTGTTCAGGTCTCCCCATTCCCTATGCGGAACTGTGATTGTTTCTGGCCATGACGGCGGCTTCATGCAACGGCACCACGTCCGCCGTTGCCAGAGGCAGGATGGCCCTGAACGAAGAATAATTCATGCACGGGTTTGGAATGTCCAGTCAATGTTAAATACACACTTCCTATTGCTGAAGGCTGAAGGCGAGAGCCAGCTGAGAAGTTGAAAGATTTTTGATTGATTGATTGATTTATTTGATTTGATATTCTTGACTACCGAAGCTTGAAATGGACGATATGGAAAAGAACATTGTGATTTATTGTACCCGTCAGACTACACACAGTGCTTAGGGAGGAAGTTCTGCATACATGTTGTGCAATATTGAGAAAGCAAGAATGTTTAGCGATTCATGGACCACCTAGTTTATCACATCAAGTCTAGAGTGCCGCAGATCAAATGCAGCGGGTTGTTGATTCTGACCCTGTCACCCCATTCCAAAACATTATTGTAGATACCTTGAATCTGCGGTATCTCTTCTCAATATTTTGGCAAAGTCGAGTTCCCAGGAAGAATCTCCTTCCACACCTCGCCCTGGCGGAAATGCTCCACCCACTCGAGCAACGGCGGGGGAATCAGATGAGACCTGCCTGCGTCCGAGACGCGTGCCAAGACACAGAGTATGTGGGCGTCGAGGAGGGTCGGTGCTGTTGCGCTGAAGATGTAACCCTCTTTGTTGTTGCCTGTGGTGTTGTAGCGTTCGCGCAGGCTCTGGATGGTGGCAAAGAGCTCGCTGGCACGTTGCGAAGATGCTTCGAGAGCGGGTTCGGTGAAGACGTTGGGGGCATTGGCGTAGCTATCGGATGTTTGTAAGTGCATTCGGACCGAGTGATTCTTTGTGTAGATAACCAACGTCCCTGTTCGGAAACGCAAATGGAAGAGAATCCCTTTGAGCCATGTGAGGAGGGAGTTGGGAATTGCCATTCGGCATAATACTCACTTCTTCTTCTTGGCCTCCAGCCTTTCCCTCCATGCGGCCGAGATATCATCCTGCGCCACCATCTTCTCGATCACCTTCAGAAACATACCCGGCAGCTGGATATTCACGCCAAATGTCAGAATCGCAAAGTTGATTTGGCGCATGGTAGTCATCAGCTCGCGAATCTCAGCCTCGTGCTCCTTGGGGAGCAGCGAGGGATACCATTCCGCAATGAAGTAGGAGATGGCCGCACTCTCAGACAGTGTGCCGACGGGGTCGCCGACGGTGCCATCGGAGGAGTCGGAACCAGGGAGAAAGGCCGGCGGGCCGACAAGTGCGGGGACAAGGCCCTTGGGGTTGATCTTTGTGAGGTACTCTTCGCTGAGATGCTGAGGGTCGCTGGGGGCAATGCTGATGACGCGTTTCTGGAGGTTCATTTCCGGGCGAGAAGAGAGCGGTGCGCCGCGGAATGCGAGCGTCGTGCGCACCATGGTAGACCAGAGGGAGAAGGCGCCGTAGTAGAGAGTGAAGGGCGCAGAGTAGTCTGGTTCCGACATCTTGGGCGGTGATGATGATGGACGACTGATTGTTTATGTTGTTGGTTGTTGATTGCAAGTTCAATGTTAGCAAAACGCTTTTGATACGAGACGATTCCCTGCAAGCTCAAGTCCGACGAGACCAAAGAATGATGCTTGGATGATGCTGTGAAAAACATAGATCTGGAGAGAAGAATGCACACAGGCTGTGGAGGGCTTATATGTTGGCTTTCAACGTACGTTGCATTGGTGATCCTTCGTTTGCATCCCAAACTGATGCTCAGTCGCACACTTCAAGGTTACTTCAGGTCGACTTGCTTGAATTTATCCTTCATCCTGATTGGATCCTCAGTCCGATCTCTGATCGGGAATACCTAGTCCTCGAGAGTTCCTCCAGAATGTCCGAAGGTTTATAAGCGTGGTCTGACATTTGAGCCGACTAGTCAAGTAATCCGTGCTGTTGACTAACGTGTTCCATGAAAGAGACACAAACACTAAGCTGTTTTCGGTTCTTGATCCACACATGCAGATTAATTTATTGTCTGACAGGTAAGTTCTTGTCTGACAAGTAAGTTAGTGTCTGACAGGTGAGTTACTGTCTAGCAGGCCTTGTTGTTGTTGGCCGATGTCTGGGGGGGTATTGATGGCCTGTGTGCCCTTGTCTCTGCTTGCCTGACTGAATCCTAACGTTTGTATCAGGTAACACCAGGTCCGGATTGATGATGTTCGGTGTGACTCTCCAGGTTTGAACGGTTGGAATCGTTGATTATGTTGCATGAACATCCAACAGCGTTACCGATCTCGCCTCCGAGGACCGCCAATATCCGTGACTGGCCGTGATTTGCAACCTGGAACGTTGAAAATGCATCTGCCAAGGGCCAATACCATCGAACGGCCTGGAGAGTTGTGTCGGACCGCGGTTGAAAACAGAATATAGAAGCATATATATGTGTATATACATATGCATTGTTGTAGCAGGCCGAACAAGGGACTGAGCCAAGTGTTTGCCGAACACTGGCTGCAGCATGCAATGATGCCGAGCACAGCAAGGTCCATGAGGCCACAAGTAGTTACACACCTCGCCTGATCAGATTAGTTGGGAAGCGTGTGTTGCCATTTCATTCCAATGCTCTGATGGTATCGACTGAATATATCGAGGACGATACTGGAACCCGGACCCTGAGTCCAGCCTGTTTGCTGAACAGCGCAGCGCAGCAACCCTAACCCAGATCGCCGCCTAGTGGGCAACAGTGGTCGCTAGCAGACTTGGCGGAGCATTGTGCCCCCACCTTTGTGCACTGCTGACACATGACATCATTGCACTAGCTTAGCCGCGCCATGCGCACCGTCACGCTAGCTTCAGCTCCTCTCCATCCCGCCCAATGTCCCCAGCGTCTTCCTTTCTCCTCCTGCCCTCACCCTCGCCCACCACCTGCCATCCACCTTGCGTCCGCCGACAACCAACCAACCAACCAACCAAACAAGAGCCGTACAAACAAGACTCAATCTTCACCTAGCTTCGGTTCTTGTACGCTGTCAAGATGTTCCAATACGCCCTCGCGCTCTTCCTCCAGCTCAGTCTGGCTGCCTTGGCGTTCGCTGCTCCCATCGCCGGCGAAGTCTCGGCCACCAGCAACACCTGGCAGTACGGCACTGGCGGTGGCATCCTTGGTTTCATTGTCCTGGTTCTCGACATTCTCGTCTTCAGTACGTCTACGTCTTGTCTTGTGCCTGTATGTTGTCTGAGCTCGAAACCTTGATGGCTAACACAATCCACAGTCGAGGTGCTAAAGTCCAACCGCTCTCCTGCATCCAAGCTCATCTGGTGTCTCGTTGTCTTCCTCTTCCCCATTATCGGCATGGTCCTCTACTGGCTCTTCTCCAACCGTGCTGAGCACAACAGCGGTGGCTCCTACGAGCCTCTGCCCTAGACTGGCACGAGAGCATGAGCATGATGTGGTTCGAGCTATCATTTTGAGCTCGGACATCGACCTTGGACCTCTCGACCTTCATCCATTCCTGAAGATCCCGTGTGGCCAAATCGGGTCTCAGTGGATTCAAGGGCTGACGACGGTATCGAGTCAACGTAGGTACACGACAGTGATGACGACTGCGTCGGGTCTGTTTTGTTGTACTCGGGAGTGATTGGGTGTTTACGGGTGCACAGGGGCCCAAGTCTGTTTCCGTTCTGCCGTTTCGAGCCGGGCCCTGTTTTGGCCTTCTATCTTGTCTGACCCATGGAGAACGGATGAATGTTGAGCACAGAGGGGGGAACTGTGGGGTTTTCAGCGCGGATCAAGTTTTTCCCAAGTTCTCTTTTCAGAGCTTACATGAGTGCAATGCCATCCTTTCGACTTGCTATCTGACACACAACTATCATTCGCTCATCGTATGACTTTCCTTTTGTTTATGCTCACCATGTAGCGTCACTCAGTATTGCTTGTGTCTTTGGCGTGTGTCTTTCAACATGCTCCTGATTTTCCACCTGGCTCAAAATGGCCAACACGAAGAGACAGCCTGTTCGAGAAGGAGGACTCTGCCAAATTGTGCCCTGGTGAGCATACACGTTCTCTTGATGCGGTAGTGTAAGAATCCTCTGACTGGTGATCTCTTTACACTAATGTTTCTCACAGTTCTCAAGGTGAGCACTTTCATTCACTTTATGTGTTTGGATACGATGCAGAAGTTTCGAGTGTTGATTCGATCCACACCAGGTGTACTGCAATACTTGAGACTTGAAAAAGATCATCACCACAGCAGCGCTCAAGAGTGGAACGCGTGTGGACCTCAAGCAACACGCTCGGGCTAATCCAACCCGAGATGCTTGGTGCGGGGGAAAACAAGAATGAATAATTCGTGTTCAGTCACTTTGTATTATGAGTACAACTTGATTCTACTCTTGAAATGTTGGTCAACAAAGGAATGTTAATCAAACTGGAGATTTCCTTGTCGCTATCTGTCTTGGTGGCCATGTCACCAATATGGCTCTGAGGCATACCGTTTTTACTTCCCTTTCCAATACACCCGGAGCCTTGAATTTGTCTGGAGCCGGCATTCTGGTCGATGAGGAGGACCATGAAGGCGTCCACATTGCTGTCAAGATTTTGGGTCGGGATATCGCAAGAGTCACAAAAGGGCCGTCACCCAAAATATCCTTCGGTCTGAACAAGCATGTCTCTGGAGAGACAGCCGCCGGCTTGATTATCGTTGGTTGCATTGATACGAGCCGAGTACTCCAGAACCTTGAGAAGACTGGCAAAATCGACCATGGCCATGTCAGAGGAAAATGGGAGTCATTCTCGACCAGTATCGTGGCAAATCCACTGCCAGGCTGTGAGCGAGCACTGGTCATTGCCGGCAGCGACAAGCGAGGTGCCATATACGGTATTTACACATTATCAGAGCAACTTGGCATTTCACCGTTTGTCCCCATTCCATGACTTTTTGTATTTTTTTTCGATTCTCTTTGTTAACTCATTGCGCCGTATAGTTGGCATTGGTGGGCCGACGTACCGCCTGCCCATCACCCACAAATCTACGCTCTTCCCGTCACCACTCTCAGCGGCGAGCCCAGCATACGCTACCGTGGCATTTTCATCAACGACGAAGCGCCCGCCTTATCAGGTTGGGTACACGATAAATTCGGTGGATATAATGCTTTCTTCTACGAAAAGGTCTTTGAGCTGCTGCTACGCCTGCGCGCCAACTTTCTCTGGCCGGCCATGTGGCCTGGATATCCCAGTCCAGGCGCGTCCTTCTTCACCGACCGCCCAGAAAACCAGCGCACAGCAGACACTTGGGGTATTGTGGTCTCGACATCCCACCACGAACCGATGCAGCGGCTGGCCAACGAGTGGCTTGCTGAGGGCAATCCGCTGGGAACTTGGGACTGGCTTGCCAACAAGGACAAGATCACGTCCTTTTTCGAGCGCGGTGCTGAGCGCGCCAAGCCATTCGAGTCGTACTTCACCCTCGGCATGCGCGGCGAGTATGACACGCAAATGCGCACTGATGACCCGGCGGGGGTCGTGCAAGATGTCCTCGCGACGCAACGCTCGCTGATCAAAAAGGTGTACGGGAGCGAAGACGCCGTGCCGCAGCTACTTGCGCTATACAAGGAAGTCCAGTGGTACTATGAACGTGGAAAGCTGGAAATTCCTGACGATGTGACGCTGCTCTTTTCTGATGACAACTTTGGGTCTCTCCGGCGACTTCCGGGGGTCGGAAAGGATGCAGAAGCAGTTCGACAGAGGAAGGGCGGCGCGGGTATCTACTACCATTTGGAGTATGTTGGCACACCGAGAAGCTACAAGTGGATCAACAGCAACTCGCTCGGCAAGACGTGGCACCAGCTTCATGAGGCACATCGTTATGGGGCGAAGCAGATTTGGGTGTTTAACGTGGGCGATATCAAACCGCTTGAGGTGCCGCTTACTTTTGCCATGACGCTGGCGTGGGATATGACGAGCAAAGTCAATACCAATGCTGCCACCGTGGTATCATCCTTTCTCCAGGACCTCGCACGGCGAGAGTTTGGTGGCAGTGCTGGTAGCGGTGGTAGCGGTGGTAGTGGCAATAGCAGCAGTGGTTCTGGTATCGAAAGCTCGCAAGTTGCTCAAGCTTGGCTCGATCACGACCGGCTTCTTTCACTCCGTCGCCACGAACATATCGAGCCAACCACATTCTCCCTACTGCACTACAACGAGGCAGAGATCATTTTCGCCTGGTGGAACAGGCTTCTCGAGCATGCTGACAGACTACACACGTCCTGTTCAAAAGCGTACCAGCCTGCATTGTTTCAACTGTTATTGCATCCAATCAAAGCGAGTGCTATCTTCACACAATTGCACATCACGCGTGCTCAAAATAGGCTGTTTGCCAAGCAGCGGCGCACGTCGACAAATCGCTTCGCAGCAGCGGCACTGGGGCTGTTCGATGCTGATTTTGAGCTCACAGAGGAGTATCACAATCAAGTGCTCGAAGCGGATGGTGAATTCTTCGATGGTAGTCTAGGTGGTACTAATCCAAAATGGAAGGGCATCCTTGCGCAGCCGCACTACGGATTCCTCCCGGAGACGTGGCACGCGCCGAGTCGGGATATGCTCGAGGGCTTGTGCTTTGTGCAGACGCGACAGGCGTCGAATGCTATTATGGGAAACATGGGCGTTATGGTGCAAGGCCATGCTGGGGTGCGTCCTGGAGTGGTGAATGAGAATAGTGATTTCATGAGGCCAAGTAAAGGAGATTTGGTGGCGGGTTTGACATTGGAGCCGTTGGGCCGGTATTCGACCGGGTGGAGAGGTGCATTTGAAGGTGGGCATAGGACCAGGAGGTGGTTCGAGGTGTACTCGCGCGGAACGTGCGTAGTTCACTGGAGGGCTTGGATTGTGGCTGTTCACAAAGAGGATTCAGATGATCATGATGATCCTGCTGACCTTTATTTTGATGACGATGCAGCAGAGCTATCTTCGTGGGTGAGTCTGTCACAAACACGCGGAACCTTGGTTCCCAAGGAACAAGACCAGAGAGTCTACATCAAAGTCCGCCAGGAGCGCATTCCTCTCAAGTTCAGGGGCTCCATACGTGTCGAGATTTCTTCTGACGAGGGCGATGTCGAACACATCCATTTACCAATCACAGGACGTCAGGTGCCAGAGGGTTTTGAAGAGGGGTTTGTTGAGGCGGATAGATACGTGGCTATGGCTGCTGTGGCTGGGAAGGAGGTTTTTCAGGAGAAGAAGAAGAAGAAGAAGAACGATAAGAATGATGGAAACATCAACAACAAGGAAGAGCAAGCTCAGCACCACGACCCAAATACGCACTACCGCCACCTCCCACACGTGGGCCGTACACACAGCGGCGCGGTTAGCTTGGAACCGGACCCTGCGAGCCCATCACCTCTCTCCTGGAACAGAAAATTTGACGACACCCGGCCACACTGGCTCGAATATCCATTCTTCGTGTTCACAAACCCGGCCGATACTACTGCTGCTGAGAGGTGTACGCTAAGACTGGACTTTACGCTCACACTTGAGATCGTACCTGATCATCCGATGATGTACGAATATGCTATTGATGGTGGGGACGTTCACAAGGAGCCGCTCGTGCTGCTGGAAGGTCCTGACAATGCCGCAAACGGGGACGTGGAGTTGCCGGCGGCTGCGGGCTGGAAGACAGCTGTGCAGGATTGTGTGTGGCGGAGGGAGCACGATGTTCGTGGAGAGTTTGAGAGTGGTAGTCAAAGAAACAACGTTGGTGATGACATGAGAGGACGGCATATGTTGCGCTTACGGTTGCTACATACGAATATCTTGTTGGAGAGGATCGTGCTTGATTTGGGTGGTGTGAAGGAGAGTTACCTTGGGCCACCTGAGAGTTTTTATTTGAAGAGAGCTTGAGATTGATGACTGGATTTCCATGCGTGAGGGCATCAAACCCACGGTCATTGAATGGTACAATGGGACATGAAGGGTGGTGTAGTGGCGATGCATACAAGCTTTTGAGAGTATCACAATGCGACCAGATGACAGACTAGCCTTAGGATCCAAGGTTAACTCAATCGGGTATCTTGTTATTATCATTATCATCTGCTCAGTCCACCAAATCACCTTTTCCCCCGAATTGACCATCACTAGGTTTCATAATCTCGTATGACATTACACAAGACACTTATCTGTACCCTGAGATCATACTCTCGACATCTCAAGTCTCCATGGTATCGATAATCCAATCACCTCACAATATCTAAGCCTTCCGAGACTCAGGCTCGGGCGACGAGTCATGGTGCTTGATATCGACTCCAATCGGGCCCTTCTCATTCAAGTCCTCGGGCCTGTCCACACCATCGAGTCCAAGCTCGCCGTAGATACGATCCATGCGCGCCTTGTCCGCAGCGGCAATCGTTGTGTTATCACCACCAAAGTACATGTCGAGCTCCTCGAGCGTCTTGTCCTTGGTCTCGGGCACACACTTCCACACAAAGACGGCGCCCATGCCACAGAAGCAGGCGAAGAAGATGTAGGTACCGTACGACATGCCGCTCGTGGCCAACATGTCCTTGGTGGTCAGACCAATGACAAAGTTGAACATCCAGTTTGTCGACGCCGTAATGGCGACACCCTTGGAGCGCAGCGAGTTGGGGAAGATTTCCTGCGCCAGGACCCAGGTGACGGGGCCCCACGAGTAGGCAAAGTTGACGGCGAACAGCCAGATGAAGACAACGGCGGCCCAGCCGGCGCCTTGGTGCGAGTCCCAGGATGTGAGGAAGGAACCCTCGATGCCGGCAACGATGGCGTGACAGATCATCATGCCGATAGCACCACAGATGAGGAACTTCTTGCGACCGAATCTGTCGAGGTAGAGCACAGCGGGGATGGTGAAGATAATTTGGAAGATGCCTGTTACACCGGTGGCAAGGAGGGTGACGGTAGTGGAGGTGAGGCCGAAAGACTTGAAGATCTGAGGAGCGTAGTAGAGGACAGAGTTGATACCAGTCTGTAGTGGTGGGGAAAAGGAGAAATTGTTAGCTCGTGACTCTTGTTACTGTGGTACTAGGGGATGGAGAGACAGAATTGGGACATACAAATTGCTGGAAGATCATGAGCCAGATACCGATCCAAACACGCTTCTGCATGTTCTTGGCGAACATGGGTCTCCAGGTGCCAAACTTGCCACCAGCCTTGAGCTCGGTCTCAACCTCCTCGTCAAACATGACAGCGGCCTTGATCTCGAGGAACTCGGCGCGCAGGAGCGGGTCGTCGGGTTGCAGGCGGCGGAGACGGCACAACGAGGAAATGCACTCGTCGTCACGGTGCTTCATGGCGAGCCAACGGGGCGAGAAGGGCAGGAAGAACATGCCGACAAAGAGAATCCAGGCAAAGAGCATCTGAAAGGCAATGGGGAAGCGCCAGGCAATGTCCTTTTGGCCCGAGCACAAGTGGCCGTGGGCGGCCTCGTAGTTGAAAGAGCCGTCAGCCAAATACCACTCGTCCTTGGGAACATTGTACGGCTTGCACTCGGTGCCGCCAATCTGCGAGAAACCGTAGTCGAGCCAGAAGGCAATGGTGGTACCAATGGTGATAGACAGCTGCTGCAGCGAGACGAGGGAGCCACGCAGCTCTGGGGGTGCAATCTCGGCCTGGTAGAGGGGTACGACCATGGAGAACATGCCAATACCCACACCACCGATGATACGGCCAGCAAAGAGCATTCCGGGGTTCTTGGCAGCGCACTGTAGACAGGTTCCAAGAGTGAAGACAAAGACAGCAACGTTCATCGAGTATTTGCGGGAAATGCGGTCGGCGAGGTAACCGCAGGTAAGAGCACCGAACCAGGCACCGAGTTCAAGAGCGGCAACGAGCCAGCCCTGGATGGTGTCACCCATGAGACTGGGGAACTGGGCCTCAAAGTTCTCTGGCAGGAGGGAGTATTAGCATCATATCGTTCCAGAAGATGTTGACAAAAAGGCATGTAAATCCAAAAAAGACTCACCCATAACAAGCACAGGGGACATGACACCCTGATCATAGCCGTACATCATACAACCCAAAGCTGCAAAGCAGCACGTCATGGAGACGTATGGGTTCTTGAGCATACCAACGATACCATGCTGTCTCTCGGCGGCCATACGGCCAACCGCCGAGTTGCTCACAGCTCCTCCGGCAACCATTGTCGCTAGCTCGTGACCGTCGATGGATCAGGCAATAAAAGATGGTCGATACTGCTGCCAATGGCGTTGCTATTGTTGTGAAAGGCAAGACAACGAAGCAAGACAGACAACAAGAGAAAAGCAACGATCGACACCTGGCGAGGGGGCAGTCAAACACCTTTATATATCTGCAGTCGTGTTTGCTCCTCCTCGTGTCTCTCCGCGTTCCCCAGACTTTGTCTACCCCGGCCTGCCAGCCTATTTCACGTTACTTCTCCACCCCTGAAGCATTGCGCGACCCATTCATGTGGTGGGGAGAGAGACGGGGTCTAGCCATCCAAGAACATATCAAATTTACGGAAAGACTGTACACAGTACACTTGTAACTGTGCTATGTATGCAAGAGGACCAATCCACTACAGGCAGCATCCCCCGGACGGTCCCAAGGATCTGGATCGGCGGTCTGCTGGAGAAAGAGTCCAGAGCAACAAGCAGGAGACTGGCGGCGAAGGCCGCAGCTGGCCTCGTAGACACACTAACAGTCAGACGGCCGGACCGACAGATGACCCTCTCACACGAGATACGAGACAAGGCTTCGCGGAAGGCAATCGCCCCAGATGGCCCAACTGTCTTCACGCCTCCGCCCGCGTCTGCAGGTTGGCTTATTCAAGTCCGCCGAGATAGGACCGATCAAGTTGTGATGGTGCAACCACATTTCCCAATTCATGTCATTGCCACGGCCGTAGGTAGACAAACCCGCGCCAGGAAGGGAAATGGTACTTTCAAGGAACCCCATACGTGCTTCGCAATCAACGGAGAACCTCAAGGGATTCACGTGGGGCTCCGCGCGTGTATCTTCTCTGCCGCCAGGTTGATCCTCGCCTATTGACAAGAGTCTATGATCCATGGCCCATGGTTTCATTCCAAGTCCTGGGAATGTTTTATTGCCGAACAAAGGACCAGGACAAGGCATGTTATTCATGGGTGGATGGTTGGATGAAGGCACCAGCAACCCCAGAATTGTTTGATGACGCAGCAGCAAAGCGAACAATGCGCGGTGTTTCCGTTCAGAAACATTGCTCATGTATTGTTCCTACCCGAACAACAGGCCATTGGTCCAGTCACCAGGGCACCCGGGTGAGCCTGTCCGGTGTGTGAGGCTCGGAGAGCTCGGCCGCACTCGCGGCGATATTCTGGGGCTTATAGACATGTACAAAGTATGGGGTAAGCAGGTGCTTGATTGGTTGGGAGGAGAGGAGGGGAAAGGACAGTTTCGAATGGCAAGCCACCAACCACGTATTAAGATGGGAAAAGGCCAGTCGCGATGGTGATTGACCAGCAGGATTCCAGATGGAAGACATCGTATATTTGCTGCGACCAAGCCGCGCAACGACGGCAAGCAGCAGGCGAGGCGGACAGAGGACGAAGCATGGTCTCGCTGATGACACAGAAACACACCCCGGCGAGTTTGCGCTCGCACGGCATTATGTAAGGCAAGCCATGTCGACGATACCCGAGGAACGCCACCCGACTTGATCGATGGCAGCTCCCGTCTTGGCTGTCTTGGCCTGACAGGCACGCTGGGCATGCGGCTGGGCTTGGGCTGGGCTGGCAGGGCGGCAAGCTAAGGCTCAAAATGTTCTTCCGGGAAGCGGTGGGATGGATCCGGCTAGTATTGGTCAAGGTTTGTGTGGGATCCATTTCCGTTCACTGCGACTCATTCAGCCGCATGCAGATTGATTTTGCTTGATGATGACGACGATGCTTGGTTCTGCTTGGTGTCTGTGGGTTGTGTGTTTGCCGAATGCTGTGGTTGCTAGTGAGGTTGATGTCAGGTCCCTGATCTTGGCGACTGACTAAACCGGTTCCCACTTGCTGTCAAGAAAAGGCTTCTTGTTCCCCATGGGACAGAGGGCTTTCCCCAGACCTGGGGTGATGATCTTGTCAGCCACGCGCTGGCCTTGCATCCAGACAACCAAGGTCTCCTCCCCCAGGTTTCGGCCATACTCCGGTCTGGCAGACTGCAGTCGCATTGGCGAGTGAGTGTGTATCTCTATGCTGGCCCAGTGCTGGGCGGCGCAAGGCCAGGATGCACGGAGTACTTGTGTTTCCCCGTTCCACAGTAGTTCCACGCCGACACAGTCGCTCCATGCGTTGGTGCGCAAGGGAACAAAGATGGGCTCCACAGTACGCGTCGCTCTGGTCGAGCCAAAGGACGGTCGGATGCCAGAAATATTGCAGAGACGTGTGACTGCACGGAGCCGACCGGACAGAACGGCACGCCCTGCTCGGCGCAATTGTGGATTTCGAGGGGGCCGTCTCCTCCTCCCCTCCAATCCGCAGGCCTCTCGCTGGTGTCTTGTTTCCCGTTCTTGCTTTCTGGACTGGCCAGATGTTCGCTGTCTCACGGCCTTCTCTTCTTCTTCTTCTTCTTCTTCTTCTTCTTCTTCTTCTTCTTCTTCTTCTTCTTCTTCTCTCCGTCTCTGTGAAGCAACAAAGGCTCATGCACCATTCACGATCCATCTCGAGGCTCTTTCTGTAGCGCGCGGCTTGGTCGAGACTGATTGACTGGACTGACTGACAGACTGGACTGACTGGCTGCAAAAGTATTCTCCGACCTGCATTGATAGGAGCCGGATGCGCGGAACTTGGCCGAGAGAAGACACTGGAGATCAAGTGGACCCAGCCATTGCCAGAGGTTCTGGCTTGGCACCACGGCCAGCCGCCTGGCCGTTGGCCGTCAAATATGCGGGTGCGCCAGCGACACAGCAAGAAAAGTCAAGAGGCAAGCTCCAGAGTCTTTTCCCCAGACCCGACCCCGTGCGTCGAGAAAGCAAATGAGCTGCGGAGTCAACGCGGGGATAAAACGGGGGAGATCGGGACGCGGGTGGTCCTGGATGAGTCAGCTCCCGCGCATCGGTTACCGCGGTACATCCGCTACTTGAGTACCCAGGTACTTGGATACCTGGATACCTGGGAGCCGATCCATCGGATATTCCAACAATCCTCTTTTGAGGCCATCAGTTGAATTCTCCTTCTCAGCACATGGCAACACCGCAATTCACATTCAGCTGTGCCAAGTCCACTACGTTTTTTTTTATTTTTGTTTTTTGACGTGCATGCCCATCTTCCCTTGATCGTCTTCAATCTATCTGACCGTTCATTCCATGTACATTCACGCACGGTCACCGGCAAGCAGACCAAGCTTGAAAACCACCTCCGATATATCAAGCCGACCATCACACATGTGTTGATTGCTGCACTGCGGTCTTTTCAGTACAGTGACCGGCTCGTGACTCTTTCATGAGTCCTGCCCTTCCACCAACAAAGCCAAAATCTGAGGGCAGAAACCGAGCACCGATCGAGCCGAGGCTCTAGCCCTCCAATACCCATTCTATCCCGAACACGGGCCCCGTCTCGAACCATTGGTCATCCCCTTCTAAACAAGTCGACAGTCGTCCGAAGCCTCTTGTTGATTGCCTCCCTCTAGACTCTCCCTTTGACGACTCCCCGCTATACCCCGACGCATACAGCCAACACCAGTGCCAGAGTACGTAGAGAACATTCGATGTCTCCCATGCCACTCCACAGCCCCATAAGGCTCCAGAATACCACCGAGACCCGTATCACAGGTATCAAAGTACTATGCCCACACAAGTCTGGCCTAGTTTTCCGATTCATACTGTGTATATCTGTGAGCGAGCCCTATGAGTGGGCTCTGCCGACACCAAGACAACCCAACGGCCAAAAAGATGTGCAGACAGGTAGACTGTCTAGCGCCCCGGCCACTTGCTCTACACTACACATGCACTTTCGTACTTCCGTAGATTTTCCGATCAGAGAAAAGATCTCGTGGTCAACAAGGATGATGATGATGATGATGATGATGATAATGATGATGATGATATTGCCGATACTCACTGACCTGTAACACTGTCGAGGGTCAGGCTCGACATGAAGCCCAACACGAGAAAGCGACTACATTTACATGACCTACTTGTACCTCATGAACCAGCCACAACTTACACGGTATTCCATGATACGCAGCAATCCCGTGGAGCCGCGAGTCCACCATTTTCTGTATCTTCCGTCCGTGTGATGTTGCATATAACACCTATAAAAGACTACGTACTCGACCATGACCAGACCATTGCCATTTTCACCAATCCTGGTGCTAATCCCATGAGCACATGCACTTTACACACAAGACCTAACCAGCAAGTCCATGGCGCAATGAGTGGTTTCTGTAACCAGGATTCATTCTCAAAATCTCACTTAATACCTGTCAGATTATAACAGGCTATTTCCAAGTATTACTGGGAGGGTGCCCTCGTTTGGTACTTTGGCCAAGTGGCATATTGCGACAGTAGCATGATCGGAATGTCCTCGTGCAATTGATCTAATGATAGCAAGAAGGACAAGACATACCTACTATCATAAGAACATTCGAGTGAGAAATTTCGTACTGAACGGGCCCAACTCTTACATATTGCTTTTGGCAACCCACCACCTTCTTATTTCGGATAACATCGATTATTTCAAGGTTAACTAAATATCTTGTCCAATATCGTACTTTGGAATAGTTACTGAACAGAAAAGGAATAAGTGACAGAGAGTAACGGAAAAAGTTACTATCTTCTCAATTTAGTCTATACATTTCTTCGTATTTCTCGCACGATAACTCGAGACTTGTATATAAGTTAAGTTGTGATTAAGCCACATTGAGAAATAGTAAAGTCTCATCTAGATGATCGTTGCTTCTATCACCATGTCATGAGTCAAATAATGCCACGCATATAGTACACGATGCACAATAAATACAGATGTCGGATTATACGGAACGCTGCCCAATCCCACTAAAATCGATCACTAAAGTCAATCCTTCAACGATAAGCATACTTGGCAATCTGCAATTTAATATCAATATCATGCGGCCCGTCTAAACAAACTTGTTCAAATCACAAAACTCATCGCCAGCCCCATCAATCACAATGAATCCATCAATTGCCAATCCCATCATCAACATACACACATCAACATCAATGAGGTCAACATAAATTCAGCGGCAGTTCTGGCATTACTTACTTGCACGACAGGTTTCAAAATCATGGATGATCACGTCTCACCTGCCAAAGATGCCGCACAACAGCCTCTCTCTCAACTTCCAAACCAAAAGCTGAAACAGGAGCCGGGCCGCCGAAGACAACAACCCAGCTACGCCTAAACTACCAAGACGTTTCACCCGAGTTTTGCAACAATCGCCTCGGAGAACGTCACAAATTTCAATTTCAATCAATACAGACATGACAAATCACAAGAGCCAGACACAGAAAGTTCAAGTGACCAATACAAGTTGATGCGTTTTTGCATGTGTAACTCTATTAACGTTTTGAAGCATCGCTGATGCCAAGATATCCATGCATGATGCATCATGAGAGAGCAAGTAAAAAAAAAAAGGGTAACAACTCAAAGTAGAGGTATAGGTCTTTCTCTCTTTTATACATCTGGATATGTACATTACGATAGGATGGAACACTCAGTGTTCACCTAGGAGGAGACATGTCGTAGGAATTTGCTCATTAACTGGCGTGGATTGTGTGTGGTAAACTTGGGCTTGTCGACATTTGTGGGAGAGGACGAAGCATTATATTCATCCCGCTTATTGGTGCTCGGCCATGCCAAGGGAGTTGTTGCCACCGTTGAAGGCAACAAACTGCGACTTGAAGAAGATGTCTCCGTAAATGGCCAGGTTGGAAACGCCGCCAGACTGAACGCCACCGAAGCAGGCTATTTGAGAAATAATACTGTCAGCATATACCATTCTTTCATTCATAGAAACAGAATAGGATAAGGTAACTTACTGTTGCCAGTGACCTGGGCATAGTTAATGTCGGATCCCTTGACACGAGCCATGTAGTTGCCACCAACGTCGAGCATCAGGTCGGGCAGCGTGGCGTCGCAGTCAACAGTGATACCACCAGCCTGGGCGTTGTTCTGGGCAGAAGGGATCTGGGAGTAGTAGCCATTGACGACAGTGGGGTCGGCAATAATGAGAGTCGTGCCAGTGTCAGCAATGGCCTGGCCGGTGGGGTTGCCAGCCTGCGCAGCGCCGGTGCCAACAGCGAACTTGGTGCTGCTGAACTGCCAGAAGCCCTGGGTGGTGTTGACGGGGATCCAGGCCATGGTGCCGTTGAACTTGGTGGCGTCAATGGCGCCAAAGGTGTAGGCACCAACTGAGGCCTTGCGCAGGTCAGCGGTAAAGACGGGCATGGCGAGCGAGGGCATGACGTTGTCGAAGAAGGTCTTTTGCTGCTGGGGCTTGACAGTGTTGAGCTTGCTGTAGGCCAGTCCGACGAGGCCGTTATTGTTGGTGTCGGCGACGAAAGACTGAGAGACGGCGGTAGCCATCTCGATAGCCTGGGCAGTGACCGTGGCGCCACCAATGTTGACCGTGTCAGTTCCGACGTTTCCAGCAGCTCCGGAGCCGTCACCGTAGCCAATGTTCCAGGTGGCACCGTTAATCATCTTGAGAGTCGTGGACTTGGTGGGGTCGTAGAGGGTGTGGCCAGTCGAAGAGGCGGCGGCGAGTTGGGTGTCAAAGACCCAGAGGTCAGAGGATCCAGAGTCAAAGTCAAGGTTGAGGGTTTGTCCACCAATGTTGACGGGCGCAAGGTACTCAATGTCACCGGACTCGGGGGTGGCGGCAACAACCCCAGTGCCGGCAGCAGCAGCAGTAGTTGTGTTGGCAGCTGCCGAAGTGACGTTGGCGGCTGCAAGCTTAGCAAAGTTGGCTGCGGTGACGGGAGCAGCGACAGACTGATTCTTGATGGCATCCATCAACTCTGGGGGAATGTTCATGCGGTATTTCCTCAACGACTTGAGGTACTGTCGAGGGCCATTGTGTCCCTGAAAGTTTGTGTTGCGGACCCGCTCCACCGAGTAGATGCCACGCTTCTGGATGTTTGGCGACGGCGCGGCCGCGACCAGAGCGGCCAAGAGGCCGAGGAAGAGAGCGGCTCTGAGGAAGGAATGCATTATGTTTGTAATCGGTCCGCTAGGGATAGACTAGAACGAATGATAGAAGAATAGAGTATACTAAAAACGACCACGCCAGGTGGGGAGGCTAAACAGGAAGTAAATGTATAGGGTAGGGTGGGAGACTTGGTGGTCGATCCCGCGAAATTATTCCTACCTGCTCGCTACCGGAGCAAGAGCGTCTCTATACCGGATGAGAAAAGAAGTGGTTGTAAGGAGGATGAACAGGAAACAGAATGAGAGATGCAAGTGCGGGATGAAGGCAATAAATAAACCACATCGTGATGGACCATGCGCAGGACACGATCGGGCTGCTGCAGCAGTATGTTCCCAAGCGACCGATAGGGTAGCAACTCAAACGTCAAGCTTCAGTCCGTAACAATACCACGAGGATGGGACGAAAAGGCAGCAGCCACGGAGAAGACGGTATGCTGATGTGCAACAGTACTAGCAAGGGTCGTCTTGAAGTTGTACTGAAATAGAAATTCCACTGACGAATTCTTCAACAAGACAGGTCCTCCTCAGTTTGGCGGGAGCTGGGCGTGATCCGAGTCGAGACATTGACACCCAGAGATGGACTCAAGACGGCAGGTGTGGCATCGTGGTGGAGTCAACGGTGAGGTTAACCAAGAGAGTCTGGGGGATCCATGCGGAGCCCCGTGCTGAGACGACGCAGCGACGGCGAAGTGGAGCCTCTGTGGGAGGCGCATGCTCGAACAAGGGGATTTTTTTTGGAGGAGTTGCTTGTCAGGGAGACGAAGAGCCTCATGCAAGGGTCTTGGAACCTTCAAGGTTACTTGTCTGTAACCCGAGCATAGCGAATCTTGGTCTACTTCCAGTCGGTTTCCTTATTTGACGCCGTGCCAGCTCTGTGTGGCTTGTTTGAGGTGGCTCGCAGGCGTCTGTTTCTCTTGCTGGGCGCTTGAGCCGAGGCCCATTACTGGTCGCTCCTTTTTTGGTTGTTCTGCTTGCCAGAAAGCCAAGATGGATAATTTTCGAAACAGTATGTGAGTTGTTCAGACCTCATTTTGACAGGCGATACGTTGTCGGAAAAACAACAAGCTAGTCATCGCGCATATGGCGTTATTTCGAGTCTGGCGCCATGGATTTTACTGATGTCAAGTCATCTTGCACCTTGGCTCAGAAGTGCAGCTCTATGATAGCAGAGTATGTCTGTCGCAGAGCTTGTCAGCCACCAAATTGATGCAGTCCAGATAGCGACCGCAGGTTCAAATTATGGTTGAGATCTTCATGGGGCAACAAACCCGCCTTGCTGATGGAAAAGGAACAACGCTTCAGCTGAGAACTGTTTGCCAACGCAGCTCTGGCAAAAGCTCGGCATTAGACTTGCACGCCAAGTGCAGCACAAAGCCAGAAACACAGTCTCGGGTGGGCGAAGACAATGTGTATGATCACAATTGACAAACGACCAGTGGATATGTACAGGATGCCATGCATGAAGAGATGCAGTGCTCAAGGTTCTCCACGAGCGCGTTTCCTCGTTTTCGGACGAAGGATGGGACGGAGTCAGGGCGCGTGAGGTTGCCAGGTGGAATCAGACAATGAGCAGCAGGTTTTGATGCTGGCATCTCCAGGATCCAAACTTTGTCGCGGTCCGCAGAGTGCACCAGATTGGCAATTTGTTACGCCTGCTGGCCGATATAGCCGCTTGGAGTGTTGAGTGGTGTCGAACTTTGGCTAGACGGAGTGTTGCGCGTTTGACAAGCTCGAATAAACCTAAAATGGAAGGCGTACGTAGCAAACGAGCACCAGTGATGAGTAGGTCGCAGTGCTCGTTTGAACGTTGAGATGAAGCAGAAACAAAGCCCCGTTCAGCCCAGCACTCCGCGTTTCTTGGCCGCTCTCCGCCATGGATACGTTATCACAGCAGTATATTGAGCGTTTCTAGGTCAATTGGCACTCCGTTGCAAGATTGCCAGGCGGTTGTCGGCCTTCAATCGAGAGCTACGTCTCTGAAAGTGAGGGCTGCACCGGGCGGGTTGCTTGGCTCGCTCGATTGTCTTGCTTGCTGACAGAGTGCCAACATTTGCGTTAGATGGCCACCACCCACTCCTCGAGTCATGGAGAAGGCGGCCACTGACACCAGTGTAGCAGGATCCGACCGCACCGCCGGCCGGAGTTCTGAAAGTCGATCCGAGAGGGCACTCAGCAGACATCGAGGCGCTGAAAGACTGGAGGGGTGTGTTTGTGGCGCAGTGCGGTGGTGTTGGTGCCGAGCGCGGAGCGTGTTTCAGCATTTTCAGATGCTGCAGTCGCTGGTTTCAGCAGCCAGCCAGCAAAGACAGCCTCAGCTGTACAAATGGGGCATATGGAAGACGGCATAGAGCATACTCTTCTTGATGCTCGAAAAAGATGTCATTGCTTTTGTTGCAAAGATCGAGACTGGCTGGCCATGTCCTCGATGCCTGTTGTCCAAGCCGTCGCCATTCTTCACGGAAGAGTATTTCAGCTTGCAATTCCGGTGTCTTGGCCGTACCATCGACGGGCGTGGTCATGGGGAAACTGCATTATTGCTCATCACTGAAGATCTTCTTTTCAGATCATTGCTTTGCTTGTCGATGAATGCAGAATTTGCTCGAGATTGGGCGATTGACGAGTGAAGGGAAGAAAGTGTCGGAAAGCTGGCTGCACTCAAGCGCTGCGTTTCGGTACATTTCGGCAAGTGGGGTCCACTCCAGCATCCAGAGACTCCATCAGTCCATTGCAAGGAAAGAGCGTTCCGAGCACCCGGTCAAGGTACCTTGGCACACATCAACGACAACGCTTCCAAGTCCTGATATTGCCGTGATGATGACCATCACTCGGACACATCCCAGAGGACGTGTCTGAGAGATCTGCTTCGTTTTATCTCCCTTGAACGAAAGGTGATGTGGTATGTTGTGTGTTTGCCAGGAATCACGAAGATAACAAAGCCAACACTATAGCCATGGTAACTTTGCATCGACAGTTCTTGATCGAACGAAAGTCTCAAGGCCTCCAATCATCAAGGACACAGGCCTACGACAATGAACTATGACAAACGACTGGTCCTTTGCGTGAGCGCATCGTAGATCTTTTTCACTACTTCCATGAGTCGATTGGCTTTCCCGTCATCTTGAAGCCAGCTAGACGGGATGTTTTCCGCGTTGCTCAGCAGTAAAATCGCTTCCCGTGGTGCGAAATAAAGAGGAATAGTACAATCAAAGTCGGATGAAAGACTAGCATCGAAAGAGAAGAAGAAAACATCCAAGCAGCTTGGGAGTGGTGCAAAAGGCCATCTGCCATTCAGCAAGTCAATCAATCAAACTTCTTGGCATCCCAAATACGTGCTGTTCTCTGGATGAAGGCTTGACACTGGCAAAGGGACACAAGGCCAAAGCTGATGGGTGGCAGCAAATTCGAGACGAAAGCCACCAAGCAAGCGCTTCAACCTGGGTAGCTCGCGAGCCCACCGGAGGAGCAATGCGTCTTTTGTTGCAATGGAAAGAAAGAGATGGCTTGTTGACCGTGACAGCCAGCGATGTTTGGGAATCCTGCAAATGGCTGAGAGCGGGCGAGTACAAGATGGCGCCCAATCGCTCGTCAAGAGGGTATTCAAGGTGACATCTTCATACTTGGGCAGAGGCGAGGATACCAGGGTTGACTATGCTGAATAAGCCAGTGGAACCTTTCTCCCCGCCAGCCCACACACAACCGGAACGCCCCACTACCGCCCGCTGCAACCCGCTGCAACCCACTGAATCCTGCTGCACCCCAGCGCCCGACAGCCCACCAGCCCACTAGCCCGCCCACTGGACCGGGCGTACCCAGCGCGCAACCTCCGGCCACTCACCAACCGATACTGCACCGTTGCTGGCCCTCACGATCGCCGTTGTCCCGCTCCACCCTCTCGACCACCACACATAGCTCCGCGCCGTCCGCGGCCTCATCCTCTCTTTGGCGTCCCTGTCGTGGCCGACTGGCGAGACTAGACTAGGCCTTTGAGGATAGCGTCCCTTCGGCAGTCCTCCCAGGCTGAGCCCGGCGCCTGGGCCGCCATCAACTCGAGAGCCTCCTTCTCCTCGATTTCGACTTCGTCTTCGCACTCGACCCCGAATTCGCCCTGTGCCTCCGGGCCTCGCTCTTCCATTGGCACGCCTCTCGAGCCCGCCGATACTCCCCAGCCAGATCCAGCAGACCTCAAGAGCAACGACGACGGTGCGGGAAATAACACCGACGCCAACGACAACGATATTGACATCGACATCGACCGGCCGTCTGCGGCTTCCACATCGCCTGCGCTCACCAGCGACAAGACCGAGTCCAGCGCTTCTACAGCTGATCCTTGGGTGCAATCCTTTCCTCGCCCATCGCCCTCGCCCTCGCGCACTCTTTCCCACTCCAAACTTCGATCTGTCTCGATTGCTTCCACCGCTGCTGCGATCATGTCCGACGACGAGTACGGTTCTCCCGAGGCCGTCCAGCCCATGGCCGCCAACCCAGGTGCCGTCGCAACACGTCAAAACAACCATAGCAGCACTCCGTCCCACCGCAAAGGCCCGCGCTTCAGCTGGAATCCGCAGTACGAGGCCACCTTCTTCCGCTCCCTCTGTGAGAGTGTCAAGATGGGTCTCAAGGACAATCACAGCTTCAAGCCCGAGGCCTGGGACCGCGCCTGTACTGCTCTCGCCGATCGCCACAACGCCTACCCTACCAAAAGCCACCTCATCAATAAAAGTGACAATGCGCGCAAGAAGTTTCGTCTCTGGCGTGGCTTACGCGAGGATCCAGAGTTTCTCTACAACCCCCAGACCAAGATCGTGACGGCTAATGAGGCTGCTTGGAGGGCGCATATTGAGGTGAGTCGAACATCTACATGACTTTGCGGAGCTATGTCTTCATGTCCAGCGCTCACTGTTCATCTCTGCTGTCGTTCTTCACCATCGACTGTGTGGATGCTCGGGCTTTTGGGGTGTCAACTGATACCAAGATCGCGACCTCGCTTCTAGTTTATTGGCGGACGAGCGCTGACTGTCTTTGACCTCCTACAGCGGGAGCCTCTCTCGAAATCCCTTCGCAACCGTCCCTTTGAGCACGAGGATTACATGGAGATACTGTTTCCAGATGTCATTGGCTCTGGCGGTGCCCCGAGGCGCATCACCAGACCACGGCGCCGAGGCGCAGATGCTCTAGGCGATATGGACGACATGGACGGCTCGGCCGCAGGCCCAGGGGATAGCTCCAACAACTCCCTGATGCTGCTCTCTCCAGCCACCAACAACCAGCCCGCCACCTTTCAGTCTGGCCATGCCGCCATCCTGCCGGCCACTGTTTCCTCCCGCGGTACCTTTCGCACGGGCGCAAGCGCCGCCACTAATCGCACGTCGGTTGCTTCTAGCAGCGCGTTGACACCGCCTGACGATGATGTTCCCAGTACGATGGCAGGCGTGTCCCTATCTGGCGGCCCTTCACGCAAGCATTATCTGTCTTCCGGCAATAATGCCTTCCCTGGCGGCCCGAGCGAGAAGCGACGACGAACGGCCATTAATCACCACGGCAGCAACAGTAACAACAATTTCATTGACCTGACACACTCGGCGCAGCATCTGATGAATATGGACAGCACCAGCAACAATAACAACCACGCACAATCCCAAGACGGTAGCATCATAGCAGCAGGCAATAATACCACAAGCGCTCAAGCTGCCACTCACCAAGCTGGCGTCAACAATCATAATATCAATGGTCACCATCTCAACAACGTCCACTCCTCCGGCTCAGTCTCGCGCCAGCAGCTCTCAGAAGCCATGCTGGCCCTCAACGAGTTTGTGCGCAACTTTCGTAACCCTCCTCAGCAGCCGCAGCAGCCGCAGCAGCAAGCACAACCACCAGTGGCAACAGCAGCACCTCCGTCTTCTTCATACCAGCATGCAACAACACCGTCGACCATTGTGAGATGGCAGGAGCAAGCAATGGAGACGTTCTTCCGCGACTTTGCCGAAGAGGATGCTGACTTGCAAATTCGTATTGGCGAAAAGGTGCTCTGCGACTCGCACAAGGCCATGATGTTTTGCCAAATGTCAGAGCAGCTACGCAGGCATTGGGTGCGTCGGCTGCGAGAATTGCACAACAGACATGATACCAGCAGCACTTCGGCATTGACTTCGAGCGGTGGCTACGCTGGTGGTAGTGGGGCTGGAATCGGCCATGTCAACACCAACACGAACACGGGCACCACCAATACGAACAGCAGCAGTCAGACATTGCCGAGCACCACTGGCGTTGGTGGTAGCGGGGCCAACAGCAACAACAACAACGCCATTAACTTTGGCGGCCCTTCCGTTTCTTCTTCTTCTGCTGGTGCTGGTGCTGCCGTTGGCGGGGTCAGCGCGGGCTTGCTTAACAGTGCAAGCCTGGGCGGCGTATCGGCTGGCACTCTTCTGCAGCAACAGCCGACGATCGGCGCTGGTGCTTTAAATCTTGGGCGTAACGGAAGTGGCTAGGACTGCCTGCCTTGCGGCTGTCTGTCTCCCGCGTCTCAAGACGTTCATACCGGGCGATTGACATGCACCCTTCGCCTCGACTTGGTCCTGAGTCGCTGGACTCGAGATATTTGTTTTATTTTGCTCCATTGTTCTTGTTCTCGAGTCCATACTTTTATGCTTGTTTTGGGGGTCTTACCAGCTCCTCTTCTATCACCCTTTTCCCATAGTTTTCCATCATTGGCACGGGCTCGTCGATATCCCTATTCATACACTCATGTTGCATTCGGAGTTTTTTCTTCTTTTTTATTCTCGAGGGATGGATTCGGAAGGCTTATTTGGACCTTGGGACTTTCTCGGCATTTGGGGTTTAGGTGCAACTGGCTGGCTCCAAGTCTCAGTTTTTTGTTTTTGTTTTTTTTACCCCTCTTATTTTCATCCTTGAGTTTCTGAGGATCAGTGCAACCAGAGACTCCATTGAGTCTACTTGTCGAATGAAGTCTGGCTTCTTTCTTCCTTTTCTGTCCATCACCACCATCCTTGGTGTATTATCCAAGCTAGCTAGTATCAATATTGCTACAATTCTGTCAGTCTGAACACATTTTTAATGGTTATTGACATTTGATTTAAATCCAAATGGGTGTCTCATATCGTGATGACAACCTCCACGGCTGTGCAATCCAGAGTGAGCACATCCCTGAAATAACAAGTCTTGTGATAAACATGTTACACAAGAAGTCAAGATACGAAGACTATGCTGGCTTCAAATAATACCGTAAATCTTGGCGCCTTGTTACTCTAAGCTTGTTATCTGAACGGCCTGCTCTCATTTGAAACATCAATACTCACCATCTACATGGACATTGTATAGTACTCATATTATCTTTGTACACATCGCGTCTTTCCACTTGACCGCACAATCCAAATCATACATACGTCACAGCAGTGAATTAGAAAAAGTTGTGATTTCAAAGTCTCTCTCTGGTATGATTGACTAATGTGGTATCGCATCAAAAGTAGAGCTGCGTTATTATGAAAACCCCCACCCCAATCCAGGCCACTTCCTTTCCCATTTGCAAAACCCCAACAACACTCCATATTGTGCAAGAAGAAAAAGATCGATCAACCAGCCACCAGCTGATTAATCAACCAATTAATCAGCGGAAAAAAAAATAATCATATGGAAAAGAATGCCCTGGCCAGTCGCAAACAAATACCACACAAGCCAAGTGGCGCTGTGTTGTATCAAATGAGGAGAACACTTCGTGTAAAAAAGGCTAGGAGAGCATGCGTCAAATGCTTTCAGACAGGTTCTCCATTCTCTTGCGCGTTTGTCTGCTTGTCCAGTTCAGTCGACTTCGGAGTAATCGTCGTTGCGGCGAGCGGCCTGCTTGACATAGTCTGTTCTCTGGATCCATAGGAACGGACCTCCATAGAGAAATATGCGCCAGTGAAGTCGATCCTCGGATGCTTGCAAGGGCTCGGAGGGGCGGGTGAAATTGAATATATCTCCATGGAAAAGTTCATAGCAGGAAGCCATCTAAGCGTTCTTGCTGTTACCGCGGGCCTGCGAGAAGTAGCTGTCATTGTTGTTAGTGTGAGACCGCGCAAATCGAATTATGATTATATAAAAAGAAAACATACCGAGACACGCCTCCTTGGACGAGACCAACGGTGCCCAGAATGGCAGCACCCACACCCAAGTTGGTCCAGCTGAGGGCACCGCGCTCGTGCAGACGCCATCCCTTGACACCAAGGACAGCGCTGACACCAACCACAGCGGCGAGGTTGGCAAAAACAACGGCGGTGGCCTGGTTGTCCGACAGAGATGCAATCTTGCTGGCGAGCCAGTTGTCTGCCTCGTGAGCCTTGGCCTTGGCCTTCTCCTTCTTAACAGCGGCCTTTTCGCGGAGCTCGGCGGCCTCAGCCTCGCGCTCGATGCGCTCCTGCTGGGTGTTGGTTTGGACGTCCTGCTCTAGGAAGTCGGAGGGCACGGTGCGAACGCTCTGCGAGTCAACATCGATCAGGCTGCTAGTGGAGGCAGTGGCCGACTCGTTGGGGATGATCTGAGGAGGCTGAGGAGCGGCAGCCTATTGTTGTTACGTGTCAGCTACATCAGTCCAATCAGACTCGATGACATTGAGTTTGTCGTTGCAATCGTCGCCTGCTACGCGCGTATAGATAAATTCAAGACGCTCGAGAGAGCTTGGCAGCGGGGTTGGTTTCATCAGCCGACTGATTGTCGCCAAGCAACATCATTCACACAAGTAGAAGCGTCCTATTTTTGTATAGTCGCGGTCTTGCCTACTCATGACAAGCAGCGTGGAAATGATCGTGAATCTGTTTCCTGTCGATGACACCGAGTTTCGCGAAATCGCGGCAGCAGGATCGGGCAAGCGGTTGATGGCGGTGGCATCTCGGTGCAGGGTTCTGGCAGTGACAGGGGGAAAAACACCACCAAACAGGGCTTACCTCTTCAGGGCTCTGATGCGAGTTGCGCGCAGCAATGTCGGCGTAGGAGGCCACTTTGCATTGTTGTTAGCATTGGCCGTGATTGAAGCTGGGAATGGGAGGGTTTGCTGGAGTGAGAGAGCGCGACGAGGCGCGGCTCTGACGTGAGCGACAATGAGGCTTATAAGACTCACTTTTTACAGGATGAAGAGATCGTTAAAGAGGCTTGGTTTATGACCCGATGATGATGGAGAAGGGTGAGACAGAGAAAGTGATCTTCAGGCACGAGGCGCTTGGATCAAGGTGCTTTGAGTGGACGTTGGAGATGGTTGGGAGAAAGTGTGTGGTGGTGAGGGGAAAAGAGAGATTTGTGGACTGAAGTGGGATGCAGGAGGACAAGAATTGGACCAACATGTGATGGGCAAAACAAGGCTGGAAGCTTTTTGCCAAAAAGGCGAGAGGTCGAGTGACGAGTGCGTTAGCTCCCTCCCTGTCAGTCACTTTGGCGGCACCCCTGCTCTGCATGACGTAGTCTTGGTCTGGCCGAGCTGGAGACCCGTGCGTTGACAGGGGATGTTCAGGTCCGCGAATAGCCTGCCGCTGGTGGGGCTCACAATGCTTTGACTTGGAAATGGTTCCCTGCCCTGCGCCCAGGAAATCAGACATCAGCAAGTTGACAACTTCTGCTATAGTAAAGCTTCTCAGTTGCCGCATGGATGGGACACTAGCAGACCAGAGCCACGAAATATGAAGCAAGACATGAGTCATGGTGGTGAAGAGGGGTTCAGCTTTAAGTGCCTCGAGATATCCGGCCTTCTAGGTCATCATCTATCTACTACCAGAGACATCTCCCAGGACCAGCGAGCCAAAAACTCCATCTCATCTATCAAGCTCAGCGCCTTGCAAATGCATTATGTTATACAAGTATATGTTTCAGTAACTCAAGCCACCCTCCCGTCTACTTTGACTCCTTGTTGGCCTGTGTAGCATCGAACGATCTCTTAGGCAGACCACGGCTGTCCAGATCCAGGTGGCTGTCTTGTGATTGCTTGGGGCTGCTGCCGCTGCTGTTTACAGCTTCGGGAGCCGGGCTAGGCTTGCTGGGAGCCTCTTTCTTGGGCGCATCAGGGGGACCAGCCTTGTGCTCCTCTGTAGTGGGCTCTGACTCCTTCTTGGCTGGTACCTCGGGCTTTGATGGTTCTGGAGTCTTTGTAGACTCCTCAGACTTTGCCTGGGTTGCTGGAGCTGCCTCCGTTGGCTTCTCTGGGGTGTCCACTGGCTTGTCGGAAGCGGCTGGGGCAGTTTCTACAGCTGCAACGTCGCCAGCTGCGGGCGCCTCAATTTCAGCATCGGTGGCATCCTCGTCCGCAATCTCGCGAGCGTAAATATCGGGGTATTGTCGGAAGCAGTCTTGCATGTGCCTATTCATCATGTCAGCATTGTGTAAACCTTGTCGCCACCACCGAATTTACAACAAGCAACAAGCCAGTCGGCAATACATACTGGAACTTATCAATGCAGTCCATGCCCTTGGGCTCCACATTGGAGTAGACAAAACAGCTGAACGCCGCCTTGAACTCCTCTCCACACGGGCCGTGAGCCATGCCGCCCAGACACGGGCAGTCCCAGTTGATCTCGCCGGTTTCGGGGTTGAAGGCGCCCTGCTGGCTGGCTTCTTCTTCAAGCTGCTCGGGAGTCTTTTCGCCGTTGTCGTCGGACGCTACGGCGCTGGTGTTGTCATTGTTACTTGGCGGTGCGGTAGAGGTCGGCGTTGCGGCGGCTGAGGTCTCCTCTTGCTTGGCCTTATTCAGCCTGGCGTCTAGCTTCTTGCGCTTCTCCTCGACTATCGCGTCAACGGTAGGCAGGTCGGATTCGGAAAAGTGTGGCGGCTCGGGCGACAGGCGTGCTAAAAAAAGAAGATGGGAAACGTCAAGTCAGCACGAAGCATTGGCGCATAAATTTGGCGACCTCAGACGCCTTCATCCTCATCCCTCGAAGACCCCACAGAACTTACATGACAACTCATCCGCAAAGATAGGACTCGTGTTGTACCAATATAGCGCACCAAAGGCCAGCGCTCCTCTCGTCGCCAGGCCCTTCCACGAATACTTCTTGTCGGCGGGTGGTGGTGCTGTGCTTGCGAACCTGCGTCCCGCGGTTGGCGCAATCGGGACTCGCTGCAGCGCGGCGCGCGGCGTCGAACGTACTGCGGCGCGGAACATTGTCGTGTGTGTAATCTGATATGTGGCAGCAGAATGTAATTCGCGTTCTTGCTTGTTGTAATAACCTCGCCGAGCTAGCTAGCTTCCCTAGCCTGCGTGTCGCGCTCAAACAGTCGAGTGTCAAGAACAATGATAGCAGAAGTAAGTGACGATGATGTCTCGTGGCGATGCGAATGTATGCACGCCTGGAGGAAATAATTCGGGTTGGCAGGCCGGCGCGAAAACGAATTGGTAATCCGAAAGATGCCGACACGGACCATCAAAATTTCCAAAAAGCTCTCTTTCTTTCTCTCCACGCCGCGGCAGCTAACGAACGGCGATCGGCTCACACCCCAGGCACCCCAGCAAGCCAAACAGCTGCTGGGATGAGCTTGACAGGGGGGTCTACGTACTGAATCGTGAGAAATGATATCATTGGGCGTCCTCATGGAAATCATGACTAAGCCATGTCAGAAATTCCACGCGACGTTCCCGTTTGGGCAACTGACACCGGCTGGATATCGGGGGCTGTCGCCCTAGCCCTGTGCACCTCGTTCGATATATGCTTGACGACGGTCATAATGAGTTTTGAACAATTTGCGGACGGCAGTTTTGATGCCTTTGGGCGCATTGGTTCTTTCAATGCACTCTACCGGTTCCGTAGAATTATTATTTGAATATTTTCAAGCTAAAATCGACGGGTCTAATTCGTGCTGGCTTACACACTTTAGGATGCTTCGATGTCCAAATATCGGACATTATTTGGATCTTCGAAAACGTTTTGTCATCCCAACTTTACCATATGAACATGACGAAACAGCGAATATCAGCGAAGAATCAAGGAACACGAAATCCATCTCTCACTCTCCTCTAGACCGAAGCTTGATTTCTTACTTCCAAATATTCACAAAAGTACAAACAATGTAGGATTTAATTTTGTAACTGTGTGAATGTTGGCTGACCTACTAAAAGATTGATTGATGGATTGAATCGCATGGAAGGCCGGGGAAAGGGCCCCCTCGCAATTTTCAAGTTATTAAGCCTCAACACCAACTTTTCCAATTAAGAAAAGGCTTTCCTTCATGTATGCTTCAAATTTATCTGAAATCATCACGTGTCAGATGCCAATGGACAATGAAAGTATGCGGACTGCGGTAATCATCAAGTATAAAAACTCAAGATAGTCATCACATCACAGCATGACGCACTATTATGATCAATTTGGTAAGTAATCATTGAAGAATTAAAAACTATCATTGCGATCTTATACATCATTAGATTCTATATACAGTATCAGGTCCTTGCATTTTATTTTTCTTTCTTTTTCCCCCATCATTTAGGACATTCTGCTGTTCACTCAGAAACAGGAGCAATGGTGGTGGAAACCCGCAGGTCCCTGCTACTGAAGCCAACGCTGATGCCAATGTCGCCGCTAGGAATCAGCCACTCCTGAGAGATAATGTCCCAGTAGCTAATATCGCGGCGCATCAGCTCAAAGGAGACGGTCTGCGTCTCGTTGGGTGACAGTGTGATCTTGTCGAAACCACGCAGCTGCTTGGGTGGTGTACCGGCAGGCGCGCTGTCGGGGAAGGTGATGTACAACTGGGGCACAGCTGCGCCAGAAAGGGCGCCGGTGTTGGAGACTGATACGGTCACGTTGTAAAGAGACTCCCATAGGGCTGGGTTGCCGCCAGGGAGGATGGCCTCCGCAGGTGGGGCGCTGGTGAAGTTGGCACCGAGAGCTTCGGAGGCAATGTTGGCCAGCTCAAAGGTGGTGTAAGACAGACCGAAGCCAAACTCGTAGCGCACCGAGATGTTGTTGGCGTCAAAGTAACGGTAGTCAATCTCGAGCTCCTCGTCGAACCAAGCCTGCCAATCCTCGGTGCCGTTGGTCTGAACGGCAGTGGTGGGTGGTGCGTTGTAGTCAGTCGAGTTGTAGGCAATGGTGTAAGGCAAGTGACCAGAGGGGTTAACGTCGCCATAGAGAACATCGACGATGGCGTGGCCGCTCTCCTCACCGGGGTAGTGTGCAGCCAGAATGGCAGTGACGTTGTCATTATCGGCAAAAGGCAGCATGTTGATACCAGAAGAGTGCGAGACAACGACAGTGTTGTTGCAGTACTTGGCCACGGAGTCGACCATGTCACTGGCGTCCCAATCAAGGTCAAGGGTCGTCCTGTCGGCACCCTCCTCAGCATAGGTCTTGACAAAGACAAGGCAGACATCTGGCTGAGCAGGAATCCACAGGTCAGGCATCTCGGAGTCAATGACATAGGTGTTATTCAAGAAGAACTGAACATAGGCATTGTCCTGACTGGAACGCTCGATGATAGCGTTCAGAGGGGTCGAAACAAAAGTGGCACGGCCAGTGCCGGAACCGCCGCCAACATATTGGTTGCCATAGAAAGTGGCTCCGTTGGTGTACATGCCCGCATCGGGGAACGAAGCATCGTTTCCAAAGACGGCAATGAGCTTGGGTGCCTTGAGAGGCAGGGCGTTGTTGGTGTTTTTAAGCAAGACAGTTCCAGCCGCGCCGTGCTGGCGAATGAGCTGGCTGTGGTTGCCGCGGACGTCAACGTTGTACTCGCCGGTCATGTTGAAGGTGTTTCTCCAGACATCGACGGGAGAAAAAGTGTTCAGCAAACCCCCAGAAGGGTCGACTCCAGGGTATCCGGAGTCCTGACCGTGCAGGTAGTAGGGGGTCATAATTCGGAGGATCATGTCGTCGAGACGCGACACGTCCAGGGTCCCGTTATTGACGGCAGTGGTCACGTTGCCGCCAAAGAATGAGCCGCTGCCCCAGGCATCGCCATAGGAGCCCAGGTCACCGGGCATGTTCATGTCAAGACCAGACTCGATCGAGGCCATACCAGAGTGAGTACCGCCCCAGTCGCTCATCACGTAGCCCTGGAAACCGAGCTCAGTCTTGAGAAGACCGTTCAAGGTCTTGGAGTTCTGGCACGCATAGGAGCCGTTGATGCGGTTGTAAGAGCACATCAGGGACGATACGCCGGCATGCACAGCGTTGGCAAATGGCCAGGCGTAGATTTCGTGCAGTGTGCGGTCATCCACGTTGGACGAGACAGCTTCCTGTGTGACGGCCGTGACACTGATGTTGTTGTCGTTCAAGTCGACGTATGGGTATGTGGGGTTGCGCTGCGTCTCCTGCTCATAAGCAACAAAGTGCTTGGCACAAGATTGGACGCCTGTGTCTTGCACACCAGTGATGGTTTGTTCCATGGCGACACCAGTCAGGTAAGGGTCGGCAGCGAAGCCTTCCCAGTTGCGGCCAGCGTAGCCGGATCGGCCCAATGGACCTGCAACAGGTCTGCAAATGAAAGTCAGACGGGCGTTGTTCAAGTACGGTCGTATCAAAGAATTGGTCGACTTACCCCAGATAGATGTGGGCACCCTTGCCTCGGAATTCTTCACCCATAGCATAGCCACGCTCGTACATAAGATCTCTGTCCCAAGACGCAGCAGCGGACACACCAGCGGAGAAAACACTCGCGTAGCTGGCCACGCGAATAGCAAGCGGACCGTCCTGCAGACACAGACCTGGAAATCCGAGTCTGTCAATGGCAAGAATATTGCCGACACAAGGGCCAGGCACACCAGTGACCATTTGAGACTTTTCTGCCAAAGTGAGCTCGTTCACAAAGGCTTGCGCCTTTGCGAGAGCATCTGACCAGCCGCCGACACCAGTTGCATTTGCTGTAGATAGTCGGTCTTAGTGACTGTGCATATTCTCTTTGTTTATCCCAGAATCATTGTGTGTGAGACTTACGGGAAGGGTATACCGGGTCGACATAGCCGTATTGACCAAGGATTGTGGTGTTGAGAGGCTGGACATGGCTGAAGGCTTCGCCTTTAACGGCAGGAAGCAGCAACGCCGAGAGCAATAGGGATGCAGTCGAGGACGCCATTGTGAGGGGTGTCGGGGAACGAGGGAAGAAACTCGGATGGCCTGAAGAGCAACCTCCGAGTCTCGAACGACAACGGCCTCGTTAGCCATTATATAGAAAACAAGGACTCGACATCTCTGAGCAAGTCGACCTCGTCGTCATGAGCTGCCCGCACACACGATGATGGAATTAGAATTTGCGGTCTCTGCCATGGCTCTCGCGTCGCGCACCCCTTAGCAATGACGGTCCCGCAGAGTGACTCGCGCATGGACGTTATGTCTACTGTCCCCGCCCCCGCCTTCCCCATTGTATTGGTAGAGGAAAAAGTTGGCGGTCAGCTGCCGCCGGTGGATATTGTAAACGTCGAGTAAGTGGCTGGGTCCTTAGGCCACGATACGTGGTGAGAATTGACAGTACAGTATGCATTCGAACCTGTTGAGTCCGTCTTGTTCCCAGGCATAATGAGGGGACCCCGAAGGCGCCAGAAGTCAATGCTTTGGACATAGCATGCGAATGCAGTATGACCGACATCTCTCGTGACTTGTTTTTGGGTTGCCCCGGAGCAGTAGACAATGTGTGGAGGGCAATGTGTGGGGTGAGTGTGGACACTTGGGTTGTCGATGGTGGAGAAGGCATGGCTGACCTTGCAGGCTAGACTTTGCGGTGGGTCCCCCGTAGAATAAATCCAAGAACAGTGCAACGGTGCTGATCGGAACTCGAAATATGACCGTCAGGCACCCCCAGAGGCGAGCAGTGGGTCAAATGACCAGATGGTGAGCTGCAGTGCAGGTTGACAAGCCTCCGTCTAGGCAAGCTGATGGAAGATCTCTTCTTGCTATGCAGTCTGTTGATTTGACCCGTCTCGCGGTCGTCGCTGAGACAAGCTAGATCGCAACCAACAAGACAGACCTGCCTTTCACAATCCTGAGCCGCCCAGCCAAGTCGGACAGAATGAATCTCGGCGACATGACAAATACTTTGGCGCGATGGCAAAAAGGTCTGAGCGGCTGTCGTTCACTCAACAGACAAGGCGCCGGTGCGGCGGCAAGCAAGACGCCCGTGTAAACTTTGGGCGGGGGGATTCAGCACCAATTCATGATGACATAGCCAAGTGTGCGTCAAAGGGGCACGACGGCCGTTGATGGCCTTGATATTTAGCCGGGTTTTCGCCGGGCACAGCCATGTCTGGAGACTCTCAAGAACTGTGGAGCTCGCCTTCTGGACAGGCCGAACCCGTGAGCTTCTCCAGATCCGCCTCCGCGATATTTCCAGCGCTGTTGCCCAGATACTGGGCCAAAAGTTGGGGGAGCGGTCCACTTCTCCCCGCATCTCAATCGGCCCGGTTCAGAGTTTGAAGAGCATTTCTGGTATTGTACTGTCCTCATAATTAGCACGGAGAGTTGCCAATATCCGAAAGCCTTTGTGCGCGCCCCAATATGACAATAAACATTGGACGCTCTCGCGACAAGGACGAGGTTACTACGCAGTGTATCCAAACCTGACAACGCACGACACCCGGCAGAAAGTCGAGTTCATCCTCTTTGATAACAGCTGCAACTCTGTACGCTCTGGTTGCTTGTCTGGGTCAAGAGCTTTGCCGGTTCCTGAGTCGGGACGATGGTTGGGTGATGCTTGGCTGGCCCGGGAAGCCAAGGATCCAGGACAGGGCCTTGATTCTATGGTCCACCTCGCGGGGCTTCAATCTGCCACTGGTCGTTCGTGCCGTGCGGAAAACTGTACAAATTCTGCACAACGTCTCCAGTCTTGCTCAATATCGCGGGTCGCAATGAGCTGTTGTGGTGGGACAACCGGAAAAGCGGCATGGTTGAGTTGAGGTTGAATTTCCTGAAGACTACAGATGTGGGACCAAATTGGAAATCACTGTCGGATTAACCCGATCCGCAACAGTTGAGAGCGAAGGGAAGGCGCGGTATCGTTCAGCACACCGATTGTCCATGCTTGAGTCAAAGAAGAAGCAGACCGTGGGAAGGCACCATCCACTTGAGCATGATGTCATGGGTTTTGCCTTTTCCACTTCAGATTCGCAATTGCGAAGACAACATTGCCAAAGCGAAGCGTCACGAGAGCGAGAGGGACCAGTTAACTGTGCAGATCAGCAGAACATGGAGCTTCAAGACCGAGAGGTGGGTTTCTCGGGCAAGGGCCGTTGGAACACTCTGGTTCGACGATGTTTCTGAGTGAATGTTCAGCCGGATCATAACCAACACAGCCGATCAGATCCGCATGGAATGAGTGGTCGTGACTTGGAAGCTGGTTAACTGCTCGTCAGCTCAGGTCCGCCTCGTCCTGGCATCCCGTCGTTTCCCTCACCCAAGTAAGTATATTCAAAGGAGTTTTGCAGTCATGGTGATAAATGCAGCTATTGGAATGATATTGATATTTTTGGAAAAGATCGACAAATATTGGTTCTGTTTCATCGTTGCACAAATCTGGTCCTGGAGCCACGTGCGAGACAGCAAGGCCATCTAGTCTCGACCAACTGCAACTCAACACTGATCTCCGAACCTTTGAACAGCCGCTATGACATGTCAAAGGGTCGAACAATGTGTACCCAAATACTTCGACACTGGCTAAAGAATGGCATCCTCCTCCAGTCAATTGCCATGCTCGCTCATCGATTTCAGGATCCAAAGATGCCAATTCTTCCATCCTGACCAGGTCACGGGTACTCGAAGAGCCTCCAAGAAGACACGTACATGCTGCGTGATCTTCATCTCCGCTATTCTACCATGGGGTCGGAGGAACCGAGTAGCTACTGGCAAGATCTGGTCATGTGGTCGACTTGGCGATCAGGCGTTGTGCTTGCATGGAAAAAGCGCGGGAATGATGCCCAAGACGGTAAGCTATTCGATTACCTCAATGCATAGTCTTCCGATTGAGAGTCTGGCCGGCTATGTAGCCTCAAAGGAGAAAATGGTAGGATGCCTCAAACGTCAATAGTTGTGACTAGACCAGTAACGCTAAGGCTCAATGGAATTGGACATGGAGCCTGTTGGCATTCAATATATTCGAGCTTACTTGCTTCCGTCCTTTCGTTGTGATTATAGATATTCCAGAAGGCCTCCAGATGTGGCTGCAACTGCCATCTTGGTATACTGGCAGGCTGGTAGCGATGCGCATGCAGTTTTCACGTTCCTTTGCATGGTAGCCCTCACCCAAGCACTGACACTGCAGGGTTACTCCAACACGATGGAGACGAGCGATGCGCGAATCTAGCCTACTTTTAGGCTTTTGGCCAATATCTGACAGGTCTTGTATATCCACGGTACCCAGCCACCAGCGAAGTATTCCAGCCGATCTTGGGATTTCTGCAAGTTGAAATGAGAAAGTGCTTGATTTCGTTCCAAAATGTTTGTAGCAGTCTCCCTGTTGCATCATTTGCGCCAAGGCAATGGCTTATGCGTAAAATGTTTGGGAACCCCTAACATCTCTTGTGTGAAGCTTGAAGCAATAAAGTTAGAAATAATATGAATCCAAGCACCATCCGCTTGATAATATCGGGCGCCTCAAAAGCATGATATCCACATTCAATCAATGATTGTTCCGCTCTTTTTCGAATTCTCAGCATTTTTCATCGCGAATCGGCAATATTACTTATCTGATCACATATCATCGAATGCAACGCAACACTTCGCTACAGCGTACAGCGTACCCTTCGTTGACTTCGCTAGAGCTCTTGATTAATATGGCCAATAAAATTACGCTTTGAACAATCGAGGCTAAATCTGTCCATCGCATCTGTTTATGTCTGCGTATCGCCTAATTGTCCAGAATGAACATGACGCTGCTTGTACAGATAGCTCCACATTTGTGGTACCCCAAAACTCTAAATCTACCCCGCAATCCAATATTCCCTGGCTTGCGTAAGTGGAAGAAGAAGGAGGAAAAAAAAACAAAAAAAAAACGCTAGGGAAACAAAGAAACATCCGATTAAGCAACTTAGTCACCGAATCAACGACCATCCGGTCTTTCCCCTCCCTCCCTTGCCTCGCCTTGCCTCGCGTCGCCTTGCCTTGCATTCCATTGCTTACTTTTCCCTCAACCAGGGTAACCCTCCAGTCATTTGTTGTTGTTTTTTTCTTTGGTGGCTTGGCTTGGCTTTCCTTTTGTTTCTCCTTTGGTTCCGAAGTTCCTCCTGCCACGCACGTGATGGCCAACCCGACCGAATGGTTCCCGGCCCACATTCTCCAGGGACGGGCCGGAGCCGAGGGTTGTCTAGGTGCTGAAACTGATGCAGGCTGTCATCATCATCATCATCCTGATCAAGAAGATCAAACACGGCTGGCCATCATCATCCTCAACCAGCCGCTACATGACGAAGAGACCCTGAAGGTTCTTTGGAAGAATGGTATGCGATTGTCTTCTGGCTTTGATAGTCACAGTCACAACGGATCTTGTGCCCTACGACATTGTCACCCTCCAAACAGGGGGTTTGCTGCATCACATATTCATCATGAGAAAAGTGAAAGTTAATCTTATCGATCTCGATAGCATCTCTGCGAGTAGCAGCAGACGGCGGAGCAAATCGACTCTTGGATATTTGTCACAAGATTGGAGATGATATATTTGTACGTCTTCTATCTTTCATATCGCGATGTAGTTTGGATCATACTGTCCATACAAAGTAGCAGTGTGATGTACGCGTACATTCTCATTCCAAAAAGAGAGACATGCATATCAATCGCTAATCTGCATCTGGTTCATCCACGCAGAAAGACTTGGACGTGATAATAGGCGATTTGGACTCACTCACCCCTGAAGCACGAAACTATTTCACCACCACACCTGCAAAGCCCGCGCACATCATCCACGACCCGGATCAGTACTCGACGGATTTCACCAAGGCAGTTCGCTACATCCGCTCGTGTTCAACGTCGTCTGCACACACATTTTCTTCTTCATTGCCTACAGTCGATAATGACAATAGCATCAGCAACACCAACAGCCATGGCAACAAACCAATCGACATCATCGCCATGGGCGGCCTGGGCGGGCGCGTCGACCAGGGCCTGAGCCAACTGCACCATCTGTACCTCTTCCAGAAAGACTCGCACTATGCCGATGGCCGGATGTATCTCGTGAGCGGCGAGTCGCTGACGGTACTGCTCAAGGCGGGTTGTCACCGGATCCATGTGCGATCGGCCGCTGGCCCAGAGGGACCCCAGCAAAAACAGCAAGACGTCTTTGACAAGTACGTCGGCATCATTCCCGTCAAAGAGCCCAGTGTTATCTCCACCAAGGGCCTCGAGTGGGATGTGACGGACTGGGAGACGGAGTTTGGCGGGCTGATGAGCACGAGTAACCACGTCTTGCCAGAGACCAGAATCGTCGAGGTCGAGACCAGCAAGGACGTGCTATTCACAATTGCACTCAAGCGATAGCGTGTGTAGACGAAGTAGAATGACGGATGAATGCTGGAAATGAATGTAATGACGACATTGGTTCGACGAAACCTCGCTAAGAGAAGCAGACGTAAAGAAAGAGGAAGAGAGGGAAGAATATCCTTAGACTATAGATTCAGCACCAATCATACCCTTCTTGGATGATCGTAGTTTTGAAAACCAAAACGCCTTGCTTATGCACACCATGCGAGGCAAAACCCTGCCTGCCCTTGGCTTTCGGTTGAACAGGCTCCGTTTGCAGCACATCAAAAGGGAAAAAAAAACCACCAAAAAAAACCGTTGTCCTTGCCAGAATCACCTCAGATAGTGTAAAACGAGCCAGCAGAACAAAAAGAAGATGACAACACCAGCCCAAAAGATCCATTTGTCTTCTCTCGCCCGTCGCTCGATCATCCGGATTGTATCGCCGGACACGCCCAACGTGTTGCCGACAGAGTATAGTCTACACAATCGTTGAATGTTAGCAAAACCACAAAGTCTTCACAATAAAAAGCTCTTGATGAGACACAGGAGTATAGGCCACCATACCTCTTTTGCGTGTTCTTGAGCATCTCTCTCTGCGTGCCCAAGTCGCCAAGCACAGCTTGCCCACGCGCAATATACTCGTCAAGCGCCGAGTTGGCGCCCGCAAAGAAATTCTGCTCCCTAAGCGCATGGTCCTCGCGCGACATATTGTCACTTCCCAGACCATACCCTCCTCCACCTCCACCAGCGTTTCTCTCTGCACCACTCAAGTTCCTCGCATGCCCACCGCCACCACTTCCGAAGGCCGATGACGAGGAGCCCGCGCCCGTCAGACCCCCGGCATTCGCATACGGATTCTCGGGCGTATCATTCGCATACGGCCTCCGGCCCAACAGCTCGTTGCGGTTCTGGCTATGCAAAATCTCGTCGCGCGCAGACTTGATGGCCTCAAACTCACGCCTGTACTCGCCCAGCTCGGTTTTGAAGTTGCGGATCCGCTCGTTGGCCTTCTCCTGCTTGGCTGGGTTGAGCTCTTGCTTGGCGAGGGAATTATATTCGTCGATTGTACGCTGGAAGGCTGTCAGGGAAGCGCTGAGGGAGCCGAGGGCTGCGGGGCTGAGGAGCGCGTTGGGCGAGGCTGGTAAGGAGGACGAGAGGGTTGAGAGGTCTTTGCGGATCGAGGTGCTCTGCTTGAGAGCACTGTTGAAGGTTGTGTTCTGGATTCAGGGAGAGGTGTTAGCGGATGACGATGAGTCTATATGAGCAAAGCTTTCAAGTATACTGACCATGGTGGGCTTTGGAGTGAGGGAATCATGGATGGTGGTTTATGGAGCTGTTGAGAGGTTGTGGTGTTGGGATCGCGGGAATGCGCTAGGGACGGGACAACTGGAAGCATCTGAAAGTTCCAGGGTGGCATCTCGATGTGCCTGACGATGTACACGGTACATTGATGAGTATGCGCTGCCTGGCTTATCTGGCCACATTTGTGCATCTTACTAGCAGCTACAAGCTCGTATCATCTGAAAATGTTCCATTTGGTAATAAGGCTAATTTGATGAGCATGAGAAAATGACTCCTCAACGTAGAGCGTCGTAGCGTTGTCATATTGAAGTGACTGATACGACGATCCCTCCATTTGCAGCGCTTTCACCACAGAAGGGTGTAGGTTAATGCTTCTTGTAACACTATATAGACAATATTTCCGGAATTACTGACAACGAGTCAAGGGGCTATGGCTCAGGGGTAGAGCGTCTGCTTCGCAATAAGCGAATTTGTAGAAGGTCAAGGGTTCAATTCCCTTTAGCTCCATCGTTTTTTGTCCTCGTTTTGACTTTTTGCATTACCCATGGTATCTTCTTGATGCGATGCATGACGTTTTGTATCTTTGATTTCAAGCAGAGAGGGTGTCTGGAAGGCATTCTGTGAGGTGGTGTTGGCGAACTGGATGCGGGTGGTGATTCTCGTCGTCCTCTGCAAATGACGGATGGAGTTTTCATCAGAAATGTTTATTGTTTGTCTATCACACCCGCAGCAGAAAGTATTCGTTTTCCTTAGATGTGGTGGAAATGGCAAACGTTGGAACTATCCTTAACCAGATGAAGCCAAGCTATCCGACGAGGCAGCTCAAGTCCGACGCGAAACACCTTTGAGAAAAGCAACAAAAATCAACAGTCCGGCACACTAACAGGAATATTCAACGGCACACTCGTGGCAAGCCCACTTAGACTCGTCTCCTTGAACTCGTTCCTCATGCCCTGCGCCGTCAAACGCATTGCACGAATGGCATCATCGAGCCCAACCTTGGCCGTCCCTGGCGCAGAGCTGCTCAGCGCCAGGTTTGCGCTCGAAATAGCCTTGATAGCACCCAGCGCATTCCGCTCAATGCACGGCGCTTGCACAAGTCCGCCGATCGGGTCGCACGTCAATCCAAGGTTGTGCTCGATACCAATTTCGGCGGCCTGCTCAATTGTCGCCGGGCCGGCGCCCATGCACGCTGCAAAAGCACCAGCAGCCATGCTGCACGCCACGCCCACTTCTGCCATGCATCCGCCCTCTGCTGCTGATATGGTCGCGCCGCGCTTGTACAGCATGCCAATGGCCGCGGCTGTCAGTAAAAAGGTTGGGATGTCCCGTTCGGGATCGTCGCTAATGAACTCAATTGTGTACTTGAGCACGGCGGGAATGATGCCCGCTGCGCCATTGGTGGGCGCCGTTACGATTCGCCCGCCTGCGGCATTGGTCTCATTGACTGCAATGGCGTATACGGCTAGATAGTCCATTGCTGGGAAGTCAGGCCGGCGCGGTGGTGAGGGTGTGATGATATGGTTGAAAGAGCCGTGGGTGCGCAAGGGTGAGCCCCGCTTATATAGAGGCGTGGTCTGAAATTGTCCTGGAGTGGTAGCCTTTGCGAGACCTGTGGGCTCTGACATGCCGGTACCGCCGACGAGGTTCGCCGGCTCAGGAGGCGCAACGGATGGCTGGATCTCCTGGCCTTTTGATGGGTATAGACCGCGCGTGAGGCGCTTGTAGAGAGCCGGTGCGCGACGATGTAGCTTCAAGGAACCGGGCAGCGTCGAGTCGAGTGGTGCTTGGACGCCTTGTAGGATACTGTTGTCCATGACTTGCCAGATACGGTAGGTCTTTTCGAGGATCTCGTCGTTGGTATGGCCGTGGCTCTTTTCGTTCTCGAAGACCAATTGGGCAATGGTCAAGTTGTGTTTGTGGCATAATGCCATAAGGCTGCTAGCGTCCCGAAAGGGGTAGCGTGGCTGTGCAGCTCCATCGGTGCTCTCAGTTGTGGATTGGACATTCGAGGTTTCAGACTCTGTAGCAGCGTTGATAGCAACAACACTATTCTCCTTGTCTGCGTCTTGGCCGGGCAAGAGTGGCGCTTCGTCCTTGGGCCGTACCTCGGCACCTGTTCTTCGATCTCCAGCGGCGTCAGACCGTCTGATTTCCTTGTAGAAAAGATTTTCTGCCAGATCTTTTGGATGTGTGCCCGGGGGGTTGGCGCTGGGTGTTTCACTGGCTGAAGGCTTTGCGGTCGTCTGTTCAGGCTGTCCAAAGTCTGTGGAGAGCGATCCATTGACGACGAACCCACCGCCGACACTGAACAAGTCGTTGGATGCCAGCATCTCGCCATCCTTGTCGTAGACCTTGAAGCGCATACCATTGCTGTGAAGTGCCAGTTTCCGGCCCCATTCCCAGGTGAAGTCGCGATCATAGTTAAAGTCAATCTCCTTGCCCTTGCCACTAGCCAAACCCTGGCCCAGAAATAGTCGTTTAGTCTTTTTGATTTCCTCAAAACGGGTGGGCACATAGGCCGTGTCCACCGTCTCGACATTCTGGCTTTCAAGACCGAGGAGTAATGCTATTTGGTATCGCGGAGTCGACAGTCAGCAATAGGACGCGCGAAGGAGAGCCACTCCTCTCATGAGCCATACCGGACGGTGTCATGTGTCCTTCGCCAGTCAAGGCCAAACTTCCATAGAGTGAGACCCGAATTCTGTGCACCTTGTGCAGCAGGTCTGCCTCAATCAGGTCGGTGATGAAAATGTTGCCTGCGCGCATGGGTCCTACGGTGTGGGACGAGCTGGGGCCGATGCCAATAGAAAAGAGGTCGAAGGTTGAGATGACGGCATGTTCGTGGTCGGCCTCGCTATAGGTGCCCGTCTCTTCAATGTCGTCGCCGTCTGCGTTAGTGTTAGTGTCGGCTGATGAAGAGAGCCACCGCCGTGAAGAAGCCCGGGAGAGGCTCGTCTGTGGTCTCAAAGTCAAAGAGCCTTCTAGTCTGGACAGTCGTGGCAGAGGCGAAGATCTCCCTCTGACCAGCCCGTTAGAGACTGGGCTTGAAGCTCTCACAGCGTGCCCGGATATGCGGCGCAACGCCTTGAATTGATGCATTGAGGCGAACTTCAGCGAAGCACGCTGTCAAACCGAAAGGATGGATGTTTTGGCTGCTTTTGATTGAACAGATATGAGACCGAGTTTTATACACAGAACCAGACGAGAGAATAGTCAAAGTACGGATGTCAATAAGGAACAAACAAGTCATAAAAACAAACTGGATGTGAGAGTCGTGCTTCGTATGTGTAGTCAGCAAGGGCGGTGATGCGGTGCGATTGGCCAATCAGAAGCCGCCTCATGTCAGCTCCCTGATAAGGAAGGCGGGCCAGACAGGGGTCCCGCTGTCTGCAGGCGGAACCAAAAGCAACGTCGTCCGTAAACCTTGACACCAACTCCAACTCTCTCTCTTGACTTTTTTATCACGAGGCTGGCTGGCTTGACTAATGGGAACGTGACTAACTATTGCCAGAGACAAATTACGATACCATTGTGCAGGTACATGCATTGCAGAGATCATGACCTTCTACAACACCAATCATCGCGCCTCGTTGGCATTCCGTTGGTCCCTCGCCTCCTCCTTGAGTTGTTCCTGGAACTCTCGTGTCAAGTCGCACACCGCCCGCAAGTGCTGAGTCGTCATTTTGCCATCAGGACGCCGCGGCACTGGAGTGTATCCAGCCATGCTCGACTGCTGAGGATAACCAACCTCGTATCCTCCATGCATTCCAGGACCAGCATTCGTGTTCATATTCAGAGCAGGTGGCATGCCATAGCCTCCTCCTCCATATCCAAGTCCAGGAGCACCGTACCCACCGCCAGCCATTGCATAACGCTGTGCTTGCTGCTGGGCCACGAGCATCATGTTCTTGGCCTCGACTCCCAGCTCGTCGTTGTCGAGAGAGAAACTGGCATAGGCTTGTGCCGCCTGCACAACGTTGCGGATTTGACGGCCGTTGAGAGCGTACATGTGTCCAAACTGGTCCACAAACCGCATTGTGTCAGCCTGGTCGTGTATGAGATGAGGTCGCAGTTGGTTCAAGTAGTACTTGAAAATGTTGCGCATCTGCTCGGCGTCGAGGTCCGTGTACCGTACAGCCAAGTGGATGCGAGATACCACCGCCACATCGATGGCTTTGATGCGGTTCGTTGTCATCATGATGATGCCTTCATAGTACTCGAGCACGCGCAAGAGAACGGACACCAATGCGTTCCTGCTTGGCGGCGAGTGCCGGTTTCGCGTCTCAAGAAAAACGTCCGCTTCGTCAATGAGCAAGACAGCGCCCCATTTAGTAGCCAAGGCAAAGATCTTTTCGAGTTTGCGTTCGGCCCGCGACGCGTCCAGTCCGATTTCTGCCACGGACACCACAAACAATGGCTTGCCTGTCGCCCGCGCCACCGTTTCCGCGGTCAGTGTCTTGCCGACCCCTGGCGGGCCATGGAGTAGGAGAACAAGCCCCTTGCCCTTTTCCTCAACAATGTCCGTGATCGGCCTCTTGACTTTATGCATATGGGCTGCCACCAAGGACTCAATCATGTCCTTGTATCTCTGGCTCAACTGGAGCGTTTGTTTGAAGTCATGCGGATTTGGCTTATCCTTCTCCGATGCCGAATCGAGGTGGAACTGGCCCCAGACGCGCTGTCGCGTTGCGTATCCCAGGACACGTGGGGGAAGCAGCAAGAAATTGTCTTCCATCGGCAGCGGCTCGTTTGGCTTGAGACTTGACACAGTTTCAAAGAAGATGTCATCCTCCGTGGTCGTTGGCTGCCTGTCGATGAAAGTGTCCTGGTTGTTCCGGTCGCCGATGGGGAGCAACGAGCTGGTATTCTGCGCATATGCCGCCGCATCCGAGATGACCTCTCCTTTGATGAGGACCAACTTGGAATTCGATGAGTTCTCTTCGTCCTGAGCCGGATTGTAATCTGGATTCTCGTCATCGCCCCCGTGCTTGTCTTGCTCATCATTTGCTAGCGTTCGGCGCTCGTCGGCATACGCAAAGCCATCATACTTGAGAACCTGGTCCGACCCTACTGCACATTGCACGGTGTACTTGAGAAACCTTTGTGATCTTGCCAGCACATCCCTCTTAAGCTTCTCGGCTTCCGGATACACTGCCAAGGGAACATATTCCAGCTCAGTCACTGTCTTGGTTCCGCGGAACCGATCGAACTTGAAATCGCGCCACACCTTGACGAGATTGTGGCCATCATAATCCCAGGTCCAAGCCCACATCCACAGTCTGGGGGATTTGCTGATGGGCGAGTATGGAATGGGAGAGTCCGCAACAGACATGATTTGCTCAATGTTGTTGAAATTTCGGACTACAATGAGCGTACCCGGAGCGAATGCTGTCCACAAAGTTTCAAAGGTCACCGCTTTGATACCGTCTTCCTGGTTTCCGCGGAGCTTGAAATAACTGTCGAGCTCGGGTGTCGAACGAACACGCTCAAGCAGATTCTCCAAGTCCTTGCACACCTGGCTGTTCGGCGAAGCTTTGGCGGATTCTTGCAGCTTGTCATAGTTGTGGATGATTGCTGGAAAGGGCGAGTTCATGCTGAGAGTCTCCGTGTCGAAGCTGATGCCTGGGTATTTCCCGATATCCTTTTTGAGCAGCTCAATGAGCTCTGGGTCTTCCACTTCAATCTCGCTGTATGCGCCCTTTTCGCCAGTCTCGGGGTCGTAGATGCGTCGATACACATACGCAGAGTCCTTGTTTTTAGTCTTTTCGAACCAGTCTGGGCCTACCGCCTCGTCCTTGTGCGTGCCGGCATTCTTGTCCCATCTTCGAAGGACATAGCGATAACGCGCCTTAGCAGGGTCCTTATATCTGAATTAGTCCAAGACATGGCTTCTGGAATGGTATCTAGATCCAGGCATACCTCTTTCTTGTCATTAGCCTTGCCGTCATCTTTCTTTCCATCCTTGTCATCAGATTTAGGGTCCTCCTTTTTCCCGTCCTTGTTGACTACACCGATCGTTGATTCCTCCTTCTTCTCGCCATTCTTCTCATCGGCCTTGTCCACGAGCGTTTGGAGTTGGGCGATGCGCTTCTCTAGAAGCTCAATATATCTTGAATGCACAGTCTCGATCTGCACCGTCCGATCCGCAGCCTGTCAATGTTAGCATTAGCAGATCTTGTAATTGAAGCGGGTGCATACTACTGCATCCTCAGCCATGATTCGGACTTCTTTCCCCGGGACTTCAATGTAAAGCAACGGCAGACGCTCTTGAACTCGTAGAGGTGCTGGTAATGACAAGACCGAGTCACAACAGCAGCATTTGAACAGATGCGGCTATGAAAGAGAATTTCAAAGGCGAGACTTTAGGACAAGGTGAGCCATTTTCAAGTACACAGTCGCAAAGGTCTCTGGAATTGCTGATTTACGTGGGAGCCTCGTCAAGGCTGCACATACCGATTACCGAAGGATTCGCGGTGGCCAGCATAGCGTATAATATCGGTTTGTGAATCTAACATATGGAAAAGGTGCAGCGGCTAGGTTACAGTTCGTGACGCCTCGAATGCATACCGTATCACGTCAGACGAAGGATGCACCAAATGCACCTGGAATTGTGTGTTTGCCCCGTGGTATAAAGAGGACTGCCGTCAGCAAGGTAGCTAGTCCAATGCTACCCAACTTCCAAATTGTGCCGCCGTTGTTGCATACATGTGACCAGGGACCTCGGTAAGTATTGCGGCTGAACTGCACCCTTGCTGCTGTCAAGTGATGTGAAGATCCATCTCAAGGTTCTTTGGGGAATCGTGTGAGCACAGTATCGAGGTCTCACAGGTGAGACCCTGCAAAGACGGTCCCAGCCACCAGAGCTTTTTAGGACAGAAATAGCCATCCTACCTAAAATTGGGTTGACGACCCGGTTGCTACATGGTAACTGCATGTATAGTAATGGTTGCGTGCTGGATATTGTGCAGGTTCGGCGACAGCCTGCTTCAAGGCGTTCTGACAGCTGGCAGCCTGATTTGCACTGAATTTGTGAAAAGCAAACGGAAAAGGCCAAGTCGTCACCTCCATACACAAATGTGCATTTAGCTTCAATTTCTGAGGTGGAGCTGTCATTTCTTTGATTCAATGGCATTCAAAACCGATGAAAATGTTGTAGTGTTTGCTGAGGGGGTGTGAGTTCTGTCAAACCCGAATACAGCATCCTGCAACGTTGAAGTCGAAACATATATTGATGAAATTCTAGAATCGTCGGAAAGCCACCAGAAGTGGTGAACAGTGAGCACGAACAATTCAAGAAACGTATATCGAGAGCTCTAAAAGACAAAAAGAGTCTCGCCTCAACCAAACGAGAGTTGCTCCAAGAAATCAAAGAAGCCGGGGACAACACCACCACATCGACGCCCGCGGGAAGTGCAGGACTCGGAACGCTTGCAGTGCGTCAGTTCGAGAACGCTTGTGAGACTCACGATATTCTAGCCAATGAGAGGACATATGGCACCGGGCGTGTTGGTGCGAAGCTCCAGGGAGGACTGGTTGCCATGGCGCGCTTTGCGGGCGCGTATTCGAGTATTCTTGATGCGGTCACGAGCGCTGCTGGACCTTATGCCCAGGTCGGATGGCAGACAATTTCTGCATTGTTGATTGTGAGTTTGTTGAACGAACAACTTGATCATGGATTCTGTAAAAGACATTGGCTGATGTTAATGTCTTCTGTTTGATGCCAGGTCTTCGTCAACAAGGGCAAGAATGACACCAATCTTCAAGATCATATGAACCAGATTGAGACGATGCTACCGCGACTAGGCATGTGGAAGGGTATCTACCAGGGGGGAGAAATCGGAACCGAGATACAGAGACTGGTTGGTGAGATCTACACCAAGGTTATTGACTTCTCTAGGGCGGTTGCAGAGTATTGCTGCCATTTCTGGACCAGTAAGTGCCATTCATCAATACTCTTCAGCTCCGCGCGTTCAAGTCGACGAGGCCTCTGACATTGTCGCCGTTCGTCCATAGGAAGAGTACGTCACGCACTCGTGCCTTCAGCAACTCTTCCGTTCGATCAAGTAGCCAAGTCCATCTACAAAATCCTGGCTGAAGTCAATGCGACAGCAGCAGTTGGACTCCACGCCCGAAACCTCACAATCTTGGGTCACATAGACAGTCTCAACAAAAAAGCTGATATAGCCGAGATGAGAGCCAAGAGGGCCGAGTACGCTCATGCAAAGCTGCTCGAGGACAACAGAATGCTGCGGGCGAGCCGTGACAGACAGGCCAAACAGGCCGATGAGCGGCTCTTCCACTCTTTGAAGCAGAGGCTTAATGTTTGTCATACTTTCTTGTACCTCTCGTCGTGTCTAGTGTTTCATTGACAGACATGAACCGTTCTGATACATGACAAGAATCCACAGAGCACTATGGAGCATCCTGGTCTTTCACTCTCGATCACCAAGACAAGCCTTCAGTCCGCGTTTCCAGACGTCGATGAGTTCGACCCGGCGGATGTGTATTCCACGTACGAGCACATGACGCCCCAGACCATCCTGTCTCATTATATTTTCCAAGCTTGGCTTAACCGTCCTGGTTCCGCCCTGCTCTACATCCATGGAGACACGCGACCCGATGGTCGCAACCCAAGAGGTTTCGCCGCAAGCTGGCTCTCTCCAGCCGCCATTCACATATCCGAGTATTTGAATAAGCAAGTCGTACGCACCAGCGCCACTGATTGCAACCCTCCCATGACGCCTCACGATTCCTCTGTCGCTGAAGAACAGGTCGCTTTCTTCTCCTGCCGTTCAGACGCAGACCACTTGCAAGCTCGCGCTAGCGAAGTGCTCGCTGCCATCGCGCTCAAACTCGTTAGCATGCGCAAAACCATGCTGCGGGACCGTCATGAAGACTTTCAAGCCATCATTAGTCCAGTGTTTCCCCAGCTACAGCAGCCAATTCCTCCTGCCTCCATTTCGCGTCACCACTCGGCGTCTTCCTTCGGAACGCCGCCGCCGCCGTCCTTGATGGCTGTCAACCCATATGGGGGTCCGTCCTGGGCAGCTATGTCATCCTCGTCGCCAGCTCTGCAAAGTCCAATGTATGGGGATGTGGCGGGATATCAGCACACGCCTTCGTCAAATCTGTATTTGCCTTTGCAGCAGCAGCAACAGCCTGGGTTGTTCGTTCAGCCAAGCCTCACACAACTTCGCCTTCTCGTTCAAGAAATCTTGGAGGAATTGGCATGTGGTGAGACACCACTACCACAACCCCTACTGCAAGGCACTATGTCCTCAACAACATCCTCATCCCCGAACCCGTATTCCTGCGACTACAAGCCGAGCGCTCCCAGATCAGCAGTAAAATACATCATCCTCGACCGCCTCGACCGCGCTGTAGAGGTACAAATCTCGGATATCATGAATGAGTTGTTGCAGTTGGTCCAAATCAACGTGGCGTGGCAGGTGAAGATTGCAGTTGTGGTCGAAGAATCGCAGATGGAGGGCAGCTGGCCGATCCAGGACTTGCCGGAGCACTTGGCACCGCGAGATCGGCTGTTTGATTTACACTTGAATCAGCGGCAGTTGGACGACAAGATCGTCAAGAGGTCGAGGATCTGGAGTGATGATTCTGTTACTGGGATTGGGGACCTGCGACAGGATTGTGGTGCTTTATGATGGTTGGTATCAAGCAAGACTGGCAGCGATGGGAGTTGTGCTGTATGGTGGGATCTTGACATGATATATGTGTACAATTAAAAATATGAAACTCCATCAATAGCAAAATAAAATGGAATTCATCAAATGATATCACACATGCTGCTACTTATGACAAACTTGAAAATCATAACAAAACGCCCGATGGACGTCAAAATTTCTGGGTATATTGACCGAATGTGTAACCAGGTCGTCGAACCATCAAAGTGAAATCGATTCATGAGGTGATCAGACTTGACCAGGCTCTTCGAACAGGAATTGATCACACCAAAGCATCCGAGAGTCGTCCTGAGACTTTTCCTTTCTCGTGGCATCCCAGCCGCCCATGCTGCTGATGAAGCTAGCAGGATGTTCAAATGAAGGCAGATCTGAGTGCTGATAGAGGCCATACTGTCCTGAAGGACCTTGCAAGCTTAGAGGATTTGATTCCACGATGCACGGGTCGTTTCCCAGGCTGTCGTGTCCAGGAAAACTGAAATTCATTGGCGACAGCGAAGGAGGAGGGGAGAAGTCTATTAGTGTCTCTGACGCGGACGTGTTGGTGCACATCACCATTGTCGTTGAAGTTGACATTTTTTGATCGGCCAATTCTGGAAGTAGTTCATGGGTCGACAAGGACGTGCAGTTTGAAGGAGATGTGAATTGTAAGTGTGGGGGAGCAGCGTCGAACCACACTGTCGGGATATACTTTTGTTCTTCTTCAGATGCCATATTCATCTGAGTCGAATTGATGTCGTCTTTCTCGTCTTTTATTTTGGTTTGTTGGAGGCCTGTTGTCGAGTCCGCAAAGTTCATCGAAGAAGTTGATGCTGATGTTAACTCTGATTTTCTTGTTGATGACCTCGAAGTCGGTGACGCCAAGCGATCCAACCCCAAAATATGGTACTCTTCAAAGGCAGCCTCTACGCAAGTAGAAATGATTTTTTTGATGCTTTTTTCAAGTGGGCTTGCCTCTGATGGGCGACTGCATTGTCCTCGAATCTGGAAATTTTCTTGAGCAAGTATGGACGTGGCTGCGCTTTGCGCTGCGTGGTGCGTCACGAACTCTTTAAGGTCGTTCATGATTTGCGCGTCCCATCCCCATGCTCCATCGCGTATGTCGGCGTCTGTTTCCGGGATGAGACAGTCAGTATCAATGTGTGCCCATAAATTGTATTGAAAAGGGTTGGACTGCTTGGAAGTAGGCTGCGGAGTGGTGCTGCTCGCAACGTCGCTCTGCTGAAGCCGATGTTCTTGTTGCAGACAAACGCATCAACAGGCTTCCTCTGGCGTGGTTATCCACTTGCATTTATAGTTGACAAGAGCGGTGAGCCCAGAAGATCAACAACATGCGGGTTGCAATGTCTGGAAGCCAGCATTCCAGCTTTCGGTACTGGGAAGGATAATTATACTGGATGCAACACCACGGTGGTGTAGACACAATCACATCTGCCAGTCAGACGGAAAGAAATAGGATATAACGACAGTAAAAGTAGAAGACCTACAGGGAGAATCAGGCCGTTTCGATTGTGGAAACAGTATGGAAAACACCTCGTACCACTTTTCCTCTTCGTTCTCACGATGCTGGCCCTTGCTCCGTTTCTTCAGCCGGGCCATTTGCTGGGAAGAAATCGTATTTGAGGGTTGATCACTAGAGGGGTGTTTTGTTGTGATATCACACAGTTTTTCGGATCGCAGATGGTCCTGCTGCTCGAGCTCCCCATCAAACGTGGCATCACATCGCGGACATGAGATTTTGCGCTCGGCATGGCGTCTAGATAGATGCTCCCTAGGACGCAGCGTGCAAGAGATTAACTGTCAGCCCAGATATATATTTCCTTGTGTCTTGGCAGAGAAAATAAGGGGTCTGGAGTTGGACGTTGTGGTAAATGCATATACACACTTTAAGCGAGTGATGTTTGGCCATGTACTCCTCGCGCAGATGGACGTGGGCTCTGTCTGGCGTGGGTTCGCCTTGAGAAAGGGACAAGCGAATCGTGCTGGAATTGCTGCTGCTGTTGTCGCTGGAGCTGTTGTCGACAGTATGGCCAGAGAGGATTGCCTGCTGGACGGTGATCCAGCAAGGCTTGCCTCCTTATTGATATTTTGAAGCGCATAGTGACTTCCACGCCGCCGCTGGTTTAAAGAACGTATTGTGCGGTTCGTCTTGAGCACCGCCGTCCTTTCCTCCATGGACAGATAGCAGCAAAGTGTGAGCGTGGAGAGACCGGTATAGATGTACTTGTTTCCTTGTATTCCACTCTCTTGACAGGAAGTTAGTTTATCCTAGAGGGAAAAGATTCAGGTCACTCTCTGCCTAGCCACCAGTCTGAAGAGTCATTTGCGTAGTGGGTTGGGCCTCAGGAGGGAGCCTCAGCAGCAGTGCTTACGCTTCTCGTTGCCTTTTCTTTTTCAGCTGAACAGGTCCCGGTCTCAGGCTGCCAGATCAACACCTGATCTTGACGCAATGAACGCACGAATAGACCGAATAACGAGATCGGCAGTGTGGAAAGCTTGTTTGGGCCACACAGGCTAGGACGCAGCCTTGCGCGGAAAGAATGGTCAACGAGGTGTTCTGTTGACTCTCAACAAACATTGAACGCGAGATGGGGAAACAGTGTTCTGTGCGTGTCTTCTCGGCGTGTCTGAGGCTTCTGTCCAGCTTGGTTGGGTTCGAATGCAGGAGGCTAGAGGAAAAAAAAATGGGAAAAGGCCGGTCGGGCGTGCATAAGCGGGCAAATGAGCGGAGGAGGGGGCAAGCGAGCGTTTGCTCGGGGGGCTTCAGCCAGCCACGACCAAGGCAGACAGCAACACCACATGAATTACGCGCTTGGGCTGTGGCATATTCGCCGATCAAACAGACAAGTAGTCCGCCTCACATGTGCTGGTGGTCTTGAAAGGCATGGGATTGGATCGAGTGCTTGCTTGTTTAGACTCAACTAGTCACTTGGAAAGGCACCATCTGCCAGTGATCCCTGTCTATAACATCAAAGTGCAGGTTTCTCGCTCTCTGTAAGAGCCTGGACTCGTTGATAGCCTGCTTTTGCCTCCGTATCCAGTCTGAGCTTTGTATCAGACAGCCCAGAGTCGCACTCACACGAAGCGGAAGATCCTCTCCGTGGCCGTAGCCAGTCTTGCATCCAATCAGTGACATCTCGCGTTCTAAGCACCAAGAGAATGCGTCCTCTCAATCGCAGAGAATGCTCGCGTCAAGCATCTTTGTGGACATGCCCAGACCCAGAAATTGTGTGCTGAGTGGGTGAGTCTAATCGAACAACACTCCTGTTAGACTGGCAGTCCGGAAGACAACTGATGAACCAAGGCGTTCCAGATGCCAACAGATACAGACAGGTTGTTGAATCTGCCAAGAGCCAAACTTCGTCGTGTTTTTCACGATCGAGGTTGACTGTGGTCTTTGCAGAAGGTTCTCGCCAACATCATATCGGCGGTGGGCTCGGAGTCGTCGTGATTCCATTGGCGAATCGAGCACTGGCGCGGTGCTGTTTGGTGGCCGACTCAGTGGTGTGTAATGAGTCCTCCCACCAGGTCACCCAGGCTCTTTGGCCAATCCCAATCTATACATATGCGAGCCTGCGGGTGGCTGTCCTGGCGGGCTGAGGAGTCCCAGTGCCCTTCTTCCCCCCCAGTTTCCTCCCCCCGCCCTACCACTGGGGCTGCCTGTTCCATTAGTTTGCTGATACTGACATCTTTTGGTGCCTGACTTCTCAGAAACACCTTTCATCCTTCCTTCATGATAGCAAGCATCCTCAACTCCTCATTCGTCTCCGTGCCAAAGACTTGTTGGAATCTTTGTCAACCCATTAGCACAACTGCTTCAACTGCAACAGTAAGTGAACCTTCCTCTTCTTCGGTTTTCCCTCTTCTTGACGGATCCTCGAAGCTGGTTGCCACCAAGACTGGAGCTGTGTAGTGTTAGTTCGAGATGGAGAGAACATGGCGACATTGCGCTCTATTAAGGGTTTTTTTTTTAAAAAGAAAAAAAAAAAAGCATCGTGTACCGCCTCAAATTTACTAGCTGAAGGCACACTTATCAGCTTCATCTCGAATTATTCCTCATAGATCCCAATAGTCATCGTCTTTGCTTTTTTTTTCTTTCCTTGTTGCAGACAGAGCCGTGACTTTGGCTCACAGGGTATCGGGCAGACTACTCACCATATTCTCTCTGCAAGTTTTCATAGCAAGGTGCTGACTAGTGCAATTTCTATAGTAATAAACAGCAACCACTTACAAACCAATATCGAACCAGATTGCACTAGTCATGATGGAATTCCAATCCAGCAAAGACTTCAATCGTGTCCTCGACGACCCTCCTCTTACCTCGAAAGACCCCAGCTCGCCTGAAAACACACTGGAGATAGGCCAGAACGTGCACCCCAAAAGGCATGGCTCTGTTTCTGGCAGCGACGGTGGCAGCGGCGGTGGCGGCGGAGGCGTTGTGGGCAGGCTGGTGCTCTCTTTCACTATCATGGCTCTGGCGACGGGTATTTTCCTGTTCGAAAGCCTCGCCGATGCGGCACTGGCATATATCCATGGCCACTCACTGGCCATGGCATCAAATCTGACAGAGGTGGCTGCCAGTATTCCCGACGTCTCGTCTTTCCTGGCTTGGGTTGTCAACTGTTCAATACTGGTCGGCTTGCTCCCAGGACTGCTCGTTTTGTTCCATCTCGCAGCTCTCTTGCTGAAACAGATTGTAGCATGCTGCTCACAACCATCTTTCTGCTTCTTGATTGGCGGTGTTGTGTTCCCATGGCTGGTGGAGTGCATGCTGTCTTGCACTCCCTGCGATTATCACCCAGGCTGCTTGTTGGTGCGAGGCTGGGTAGCCTGCGGCGAGAAGCAGGTAGCTTCGCCAAATCAGAATACGCCACGCATCCCGCTGCTGGCGTCGATTGTGACAATCTTCATCCACATGGCGCACGTCCTATCCCAGGCCCGTGTGGCTCGAGATCTCAAGATGTGGCTGGCCAGCATTCGCAAACGCAGACCCTCTCACGACAATGGTCATGCGGATGCTGCTTCTGCTGCTCCTGCTGTTGTTGATGCGGCACCCGTCATTTCCAGAGGCAGAGAAGTGGGCAAGGGTGCTGTCAGGCTATTGGTTGCTGCGATTATGCTGAGGACGGTTGATGCTGTTCCTGTGGTACGTTATCATCCTTTGTCGACCACAACAACAGTCAGCTGTTTGGCTGATGCCACAACTTGACCAAGTTGAAATCGGCTGACCATCTCCGCACTCAGACAGAGTCAACAGGTAATGAGGCAGAGAAATACCAAGGCGAGAGCCTCAGTCTTTGGGTTACAGACATTATCATCATGACAATCACAGCCAGCTTTGCAGTCTTTGGCGTCCCTCAGCCGGTCGGGGCTCTGCTTGAGCAACTGTGGGCTTGGTGCTCTGCTGTGATTGAGCGCAGAATTAACCCTGTTGGGGTCTTTGACGAAGATGCCGGCGATGACGATGACCAAGAGCCGTTCGAAGAAGACTTTGGCTTTCAAGCAGATGTTGACACATTGGCGGCTCTTGCGGGCGATGAGACGGAGCCGTCTGCGGCTCTTGAGCAAGATTCTGGCATGCCATTCTCTGCTCCAGTCGCGCCTATCGACACGCCACAGGAACGGGAATTCAACTTGGACAGGACCGGTGCTTGGTGCGAAACACTTCCTGAACACAGGCTGGCCGAAGTTGACGATGATGATCTTCACGATTATGCATTGGAGCTCTAGGCATGAGCCAGAGACGCTGTCGACTCGGCACTTTCTAACAGAAATGTTCCGTGGCTGGTGTGCAATGTTGCTTGGCTGACGGAGCCTCGTCTGGGCGGCCTGGGTGGTCAAATGAAGTGACTGGGAACCGTGCCATGTCGTTGGTCATTGTTGGTTTTGTGGGAGCTGCGTTTTGCAGGAGGTGTGTTTTGTTGGAAAGCTGCTTTCGATGTTTGGTGTCTTGGCTGTTGGCCCATGGTTGAAAGGCATGTGTTGGGGTTGATGTTGTAATATCAAAGTGGTCGTCAAGGATGAATCCGTCCCTATAGATGCATTTAGACTTGTATTGTCGCAGCGTTTCACGTCCAGTCAGTCAACACAGTGTCTCCAATGAGACTCATCAGTCACAGACACCAGCACCGACAATTGGAAATTGCAGCCCTCGGAAACAACATTGTTCCCCAGGAACGAGGTGCCCGTACGAGACAGACAGCCTCCCCTGAGGTCTAGGGACGATCTATTTGGCTGCTTGAATTCGACTCTTCCTGTCGACGATGCCATCGTCTTTCAAGGCATACAGTCACGTGCAAATCACGTGATGCATAGTCTCGTGTCGCTGTACTTGGGGATATCCCACTTGTCCGTCCGAAACCACTGCACGGCGAGCAGTTGATACTCGCATGGCAGTGTTGTCAGGACTGGCAGTTGATGAAAACATGTTTTGTTCAAGATGACTGATGCTTCGAGATTCCTGTGTCAGAGGGCAAGGTCAGTACTTTTTCTATCACAACAGAGAATGACACTTTACAGATATTCGCGTCTCTGTCCTTGTGTATAGTCATACGCCAGACAGCCATGCTTCAGCAGTGTGACAGCCTGATTGCTTCCTGGCGGTCAACAAGGCCAGTTCGACCAAGCGTTGCTCACCTTGCAGGCTCACAATCGCAGGCTCACAATCGCAGGCTCACAATCGCAGGCTCACAATCGCAGGCTCACAATCGCAGGCTCACAATCGCAGGAGTAAACAAAAAGGCCGGTGTCAGGTAACCACGAGCAAAAGCAGAGCCTCAAAGCGTCGCGACTCGGGAAGGCCTGAGTATAAGATCACAGAACCCGAGCCCCGGTCTTGCAGTGCAAGGTGACTTGAAGGGCCTCTATTCTTGATTGGCTGGGGATCGCATGCTGTCATGGCGAGGCTCTCATTGGTTTAACGCAGCCGCGATTTCACTGATTTGCGTTTGATCCACCATCTCGTTTGGCCACAACCTCGCTCCGCTGTTACATTTGGCGCGTCTTACTTTTTCTCCCTTGTTTCGGGGCTGACCTACGCAGCGGCTGGAAAGCGATGGTGGGTCACCCATCACGCAAGCCCCTCCCTCCTCCTTTGCCCAACCTCGAACAACGACAAGCTGATGTGGCAATTCCGGTGGCCAATTCTGCCCACCATGCTCTGTCGTGCTGCGAGCTGGCTTGGGCTACACGGCTGGCGCTAACATATAATTTGCTCTCAGGCCTCCTCCTGATTTATGCAGTTTCCGTCGCAATGTTGGTGCTTTCTGGCTACTGGCCCGGTCATATATCGGCCCTGTCACGGGGTCAGGCTGTGCATACAAATAGTCAAACAGCTCCCCGGCCTAGGACGATTTTCGTATTTCTGACACAGTCCCACGAATGTCAGGCCTGATTAGTAGAAGTGACATTTCAAAAAACAAAAAAAAAACCCCAAAAAAGTGTTTGGAATCAGGCTGTAACAACCTCTCCACACCACTCAATATACTTGGGCGCGCCTCGGAATCCCACCCTACTGCCAGACGAATAAGCAACGGCGTTTTTTCTGGAAAAGATGACCGATTCCCGGTTCCCCAATGCCGGAATTCGCACACTTGTTGTCGTTGTAGATCGGTGAGTTCCTGTCAAGGCTCGCCGAATCCTTGGATCGGATGGTTTTGTTTTTTACCTTGGCGCTTTCGTGATGCGCAAGCAAGCAGGCTCAGCGGTCCACAGAATAAGTCATGCATCTGACCGGAAGCCTGCTGGTTGGCTCCGCCACACAACCACTTGGTCAAACTGCCTTGGATTGGCTGGTGTTCATTGGCCTCCTAGGGGCCTCAATAGTGAACCCTCATGTTGGGCACCTTGAAGGGCGGCTGGGCGGGCAATGGGCCGCAAAACTTGGCTCAACAGCATGGAGAAAAGCATGCATGGATGCATCCACAGCATCCTGCAGGCTGCAATAGCGCTTGTGGTCAATCAATCAATTCATTGATGTCATTTGACCTTCCGGGTGTGACTAGACTATTTGGTAGGTAGAGGATGCATGAAGCCTGTGCTCATTCGGTGTCGCAATAGAGCAAGTGTCCGTTCACATGTATTTCCCCGAATTCAAACAGAGCAGAATGATACAAAATCTGTCATCTCCTGTGGGCCAGCATGCTCAAAGACTTTTTGGTTTCTTGGCCGGGAAAGACTTATTTGTGCCGTATTACTCTTGTAGGCTGCCAACGAAGACACCACACACACAAACATATATATATATATATACATATAAAGTTGAACCCAAGGCATGGTGGTATATTTCAAATCTCCTTGCCGACCTCGAGTGTGGGTGTGATTATGTTGTCAGACCAGCAGGCCCATGAATCCGAGGCAGACTGCTTGCAGATGGGAAGACGACTGTGAGAATGGCACCAAGATGACATTTTACTCTGTTGCGCAACCTTTGCACCGAGGACCAGGTCGACAAGGGCACTAAATAATCTAACAGTCGAGGCCCTGGTACTGATCGTTAATGCCAGCCCATTATCCAGTATTGCTTCAGTGTCTTGATGTCACCTCGATGGGGAATTATGGTGACACGGATGCTGGGTCTCAGCATCGAACAGCTGGGTCTCAGCATCGAACAGCAAGGACGCAGGTCAGTATCCGAGTATATGTGATAGTGTGTCTACGTTTCAATTTCGGCCATTCACTTTGTCCCCACTTGACACAAGCTGTGAAGTTCCATGAGGCCGGCGCGAATAGTCTGACGCACGTTTTGCATGACTAACGTCAGATGATGTGTACTCATGCCGGTGGAATCAATCTCATCCATGCTCAGCAATGATTGAGCGAGCGCAGTACTGATCTCCGCAGCCTGTGTCTCTTGTATATGTAGTATACTGCTCACAAATCAAGTTGAGTCACGACATTGGAGTCATGGACGATGCCTAGAGAGAGACACACACACGAAGAGAGGCTGTGGGATGCTTGTCTTCATGAGCAATGTGTCAATGCGAAATACTGGACAGCTTCTCGCTAGACATGCTAGACAATCGAAGTCCAGTGCTTTTCCCACCCAAAGAGAAACCCAATGCAAGGGAAGATCAAGCGACCTCTGGAACAAGGATAATAACAATCCACCTGATGGCTCCCAAATCGTCCTTGAGCGGACTCCAGAAGCTCACATAATTCGCCCCGGTCGAGCCAGCGCCATGACTAGATCTTGGCCCAGCCCTATCGGCACTGATACTTCGACGCAGTGCGGTCCCATCAATGCCAAATCCTCCAGCTGACTCGCCACTCATCTTGCCGTTGCTGTTTCTGATGCTGTTGCCAGTAAAGCTCGATGCCAGCGCAGGTAGTGGCTCAGGTGAGAAGTGGCGACGGTGTTGACTGTTGTTGTTATTGTTGTGATTTCTTCTCGTCATGGAAAGACCTCTGGATCGCTTCACTCTGTGAAAGCCGCTGGAATTGTTGCTGCGACCACCGCTACCGACAAGTCCACCGGCGCCGCTGCTTGAGTTCAGGCCAGGGCCCATGCTAACGTCAAGCCTGACAGGCTCGCCTTCCGTGATACTCTTGTAGACTGCCGTCTTGAAATTCTTGGTGATGGAGCTGGAGCCAGCCATATCCGCCAACACTTCAAAGATATCCATGCCAATCACGTCTGCCAATTCGTGCTCGCCGCTGCCAAACATCTCCAGACAAGGCGCAGAGCAGAAGGTGAGTGGCAATTGCGGCCGAGAGCTCTTCTTTTTGTAGCCGTCACTTCGAAAGCTGCTCTCTGTCGTGTTTATTGAGGACGATGGAGCAGATGGAATGTGTTCGAGGACCATGAAACGGGAACATGGCGATAGAACGGCCGTGTGAGGAGGCGAGGAAGAAGGCGATGAGGACGAGCCGGTCGAGTAGGAGAAAGTCGTGCCTGGTCTGCGTGGCTCGACTGGCGTGGAAGGCTCCGAGTTTGAGGTGGCGTGGATGGGTTTGGCATGACTGTGGTTGTTTTCTGCGCTGGCGGGACGGGACTGCGGTTGCTGCTGTTGGGAAGACGACTGTCGCCATTTGAAGCTCTGGAGTATTCTGTTTCGCGACACACTCGGTGGGTATTTGGCCTTCTCGTCTCCAGGAGGCCCGATCCGCGACTGTGTTCGGCTCTCCGTGTCTTCTGCATGGCCGTTATTTTGCTGTCTTTGCTGATGATGATGATGATGTTGTTGCTGTTGTTGTTGCCCGGGCGACAGAGGCGCATCTCCAAACACTGCGGGCGAAGTGCCCATGAAGTGTGTAACATCCTCCAGCCCTTCTAACATGGCCGTGACGTCGATCTGGCCCCCCAGATAATAACGGAGTTCACCGTCCAGTCCAAACAGCCGCGCCATGAACAACAAGTTCCAGTACACGGTGCCATCCTTCCTGTAGTTCAGCACCAACTCTATAAACTCATTGCCAGTGCCTGCCAGGAAACCATGGCGAATACGATCGGTACAGCTGCCTCGCGTCCTAGGACCTTGAAGCATGCGGCAGTTGTTGAAGAGCAACTCTCCCATGTTGTAGCGATTCAAGTTTGCGAACCCTTCCGAGGCGAACACAACAGGATAGTCAAATTTGTGAGGATCCGTTATGCAAAAGGCCTCGCCGAAACCTGGACAGCTTTGGTTGGGTGAGTAGCCACGGTTGACAACCTGCAAGTTGCGGGAGATTTGTTGTTTTAGAAAGTCGGGGTACACATTGCGTGCGAGATGTTGCTCAACGTACCCGCCAGCATCTTCAAGGACACTCTTCAGGTTAGGAACCACGGTACCCGATACTTCTCTCATATCTGTGCTGAGAGGCTTGCTAATGTCCAACGGTAGCCTTACTGGGCATTGTGCTGCCAAGCCGGTGTGCTTGAGCGTGATGTTGCTGACAGATTGGCTGAGCAGCGATACAGCTCGGTTGTATTCTCCCACTTGCAACAGGAAATCGAGATCGTCAACACGGCCATCAGGACCCAAGAATGTGCGGAACCGTGCTACTGCGGCTTGGTCTTTCAGGATGGCTTGAAAAGTCTTGACGGAAAACAGGTCGAGGATAGGGAGCGGATCGACCAAGGAGGACCCATCCTCTTCCAACCGTTCGAGCGTCGTCCGGATATCAGGTTTACTAAACGCTCTGTCACCTCCGGACTCGCAATAGGACATACCTGGAGCGAATATGGGCGAAGCGAGCGGACTTCGAAGCATTCCACGGGCGTCGTAGTTGGTATACTGCCTCAATGAGACGTCTAGGAGCTCTGGAGGCCCCGCCTGGCCTCGGAGTCGTCGGCTGGCTCCTTCAGGTTGCTTTTTGCGCTTCGTCAGAGGCCCGGGTGACAGATGTGATGCTAACGATGACGATGGTGGTGGTGGTGAGAGCATGTGTGGTGCTGGACCGTCCCATGGAGGAAGGTCGAAGCCCATGAGAGGAGATTCATCTCGTGCGTCGAGGCTGAGATCTGGTGATGGTGGCAGGCTCGGCGCTGCCTTGCGATGACCGCCCACGACGGGCATCCTTGCCGGTGACTCTAAAGATGAATAAGTTCAGAGATTGGGGCTTGGTCGACAGCTCTGGCACAGTGACACTGGGCCTTGGGAAGCGTTAGAAGAGGCAAGGTTCCAAGTAGCAAAGGCAACCATGACAATTGTGATTATCTGAATGGACGAGATTGGTGCAATTGCAGAAACTTGATGACAACGGGACATACCACTTTCTAGCCTCTTCCAGTGGCCTAGTCACTCAATCATAAACGTCTTTTTTTTCCCCAAGTTCTCGGGGACTTCATGTGCCGCTGCCCAGTCGCTCCTCAGTCGTCGTCGACGTCGTCAGTCCCAGTTCTAGTAGTAGCTCAAAGGATCGCTGGCGTGTAGCATTTGTCAGGTTATAAACTTCCGGCCTAGACAAGAAGATCAGAAGGGGGAAAAGACCGCGTATAACACACAATAATCGACCAGTGAGAGAGCATAGGGGCAAGCAAGTGGCTTTTTGGCTTTCCTGAATTAGGACCAAACAGGCAAAGTCCCAGCTCTGATTTGATTATCGCGCCGCGCTTTTCGTCAACCTCGTCTCCACCAGAAGAACGTGGCACTGTCCTTGGCAAAACACTATATCGATCACGGCCTTCATCTGCGTGCCGCAAGGAACGCCCCAGTCTGAGCAAGAAACATGGGAAGAAGCTCGCAAGACGAAACAAGGGAGACAAGAAACTCGACGACATGGTGAAATCGAAAAAAAAACGGCTGTTCCGTTGGCAAAGTGGTCCTGTTGCGCAAGAGAGGGCGCTACGTACGTAAAAGTCCCAGATTGACTCCTAGTCAAACTATGGAGCCCACGATATTAGTCCTGGCGTGCTCTAGGCCATGGCCCACGACCTTTGTTTTTTGTTTTTCCTTTTTTTTTTTTTTTTGCCACGGTCTAGTACCCAGAGTATACTCACGGTATTGCATTGGTCATCCATACCTAGGTACGCTAGGATCAACTTGTAGGCCGCGCACAGCTGAAGGAGGGGGCAAAAGAGGAGACCTAATCATTCACGACAACGGCGGAGCAGCCCGTTTCATGCTGTCGAATACTGTACGTGCCATGCTGTACTGGGCATGAATACTCATGTTCTCCTTGACAGACTGGGGCTGCGGGGCCCGGAAGAAATTCTAGAATGAAATCGGGAGCGGGATGATCAGACTTTTGGTTCCAAAGTGTGGTCCGGGATACAAAAGTCAACCTCGCAAAAGCCTACTTGACATTTCTGCACGGTGCTGTGGGCATACACACCAATCATGACCAAATCTCGCTACTGATCGATATTCCGGACTTGGGCCTTCAACTGCTGGACTCACGAGCAGAGTCACAGATAGAGACACCAGCAGCATCCCACGCATTGCATTGAATCATGACACAGTACAGCCAGACCTGCAACGTGGGATATTTACCGAAGCATTGTATATTTGATGAAACACTGAGAGCCTCAACACAGACTCGGTCATAAATTTCCGATGTCGAAGATGCTTAACTGTATTTATAAACCTTGACGCATAGCAGAGAACGGGCACAGCCGCCTGGAGTTTATGAATGAGAGTTTGTTTGTTTCATGTACGAAGGTAGGGCTGACCAGGAATGAATGATCCACTTGGGTCCTCACGGTGCCATTGATTCATGCTCATCATGTACACTGCCGAGTGAAGTGGAACTTTACAACTGGGATCCGGGCTTGTGTCTGCCTGGAGTCATTAGTGTGTACAGGAAGACAATACTGCATAGGCGGTTTGCATGAGTGGAAAAGAATAATACAAGGGTGGATGGATAGTGATAGTTCCTGGATTCGAGCATCGAGACTTTGTTCCAAGTGCTTCCACCACTTGTGTACACAGACAACAGTGCGGCATCGTGACGGTGTACAAATCACATGATTCCCCAGTGATGGATCACAGTCCCAGATGCAATCAATTCAAGATACGACGGTTTTCCCATTCTGATCTGGATGTGCTAAAAGAAAGCGAAGTGAAGAAGATGCCACAATGAACGCCGCGGCCGAGTTTGGGGATCCGCCGCTGATGGTGGGCTGCTCCCAACGACATCATACTGTAATCATACAAAATCCTGCTCAGTCAATATACGGTGCTCAGTCGATATACGGTACTGAGGAGTTGCTGGCTGGAGACTCAAAGCAAGCCACCAAGGAGGCCACCGCCGCCTCCTCCTCCGCCACCGAGCAAGCCACCTCCGCCTTTGCCCTTCTTGTCACCGCCGCCGCCTCCACCGAGGCCCAGAAGGCCGCCGCCGCCGTCCTTGCCGCCCCCGAGGACGCCTCCAAGCAGGCCACCGCCATTGTCTCCGCCTCCAAGGACGCCTCCGAGAAGACCGCCAACGCCCTGTACAAGGTTAGTTTCCACTTGGCTCGACGGTAGGTTCAGGAGGCACAGGCTCAGGAGAGCCAGTTGCAGAATCAGGACTTGCATCAGTAACGCCGCCCACAACGTCGCCCACGCCGCCGAGTAGATCACCCTGGCCGACCTTGCCGACGCCCTTTCCGAGGCCGCCTGTGATTCCGCCTACGGCGTTTCCAACGCCTCGTCCGGCACCGCCAACGATACCCTATCGAACAGTGTTAGCACGCTGCCAAGGTTTGAAGAGCAAATGCGAGACGCAGAAAGCACAGCAACTTACTCCGACGGGTCCGCCAATGCCATCGCCTAGGCCTCCAACAGTACCGCCAACAGTGTCGCCCTGGTACAGAGTGCATTGTCAGTAAATAATTGGCATGGCAGTCCTTGCTGTTCTTCAGACTTACCAAGCCCTTTCCGAGGCCACCAACAGTGTTTCCAACACCGCCGATGGTTCCGCCCAGATCGCCGCGGGTCTGTCATCGTGTTAGCGCCTGGAACAGTACGAATCAAGAAGGCAAAGGGGCTTTTGTCAACTCACCAGAGCACCAGTCGTGTCTCCAAGGCCGCGGGTCGTGTTGCCCAAGGTGTTGCCCAAGCCCTTGGTAGCGCCAGAGACAGCCTTGCCAGCAACAGGCAAGCCGCCGCCAATCTGGCCAACGGTGCCGAGCGCGCCTTGGCCGAGGTTGTTGACGCCGTCCAGTGGTCCTCCAAGAGGGCCGCCAGCTCCTCCACTCTGCTGCTGGCCCTGCTGGCCCTGCTGCTGGCCACCAAAGTATTGGGCCTCGTACTGGGCCTGGTTCTTCTTGCGCTGCTCCTGGCGCTTCTCGAGGTTGCGACGCTCCTCTTCGATGGCTCGCTCCGCAAGAATCTCCTTGGTCGACCTCTTTGCGTCCGGGTGGTAGGTCTTCTCCTTCTTGTCGCCAACGCCACCACCAGCACCGCCGGCCCGCTTGGCCATGACCTGCGGCGTAGACGGAGGCTGGTAGAACGCCTCGATCTCCTCGGGCTTGGGCATGTCGGCCTTGCCCTTTGGCACCTGTGGCCGAGCTACCTTGGCGGCCCTCTGCACAGGCTGGATGGGCTTGCGGTCTGTCAAACCGGGAATCTCTTCGCCGCGGGCCAGGGTGGCCGCCATACCGTACGCAGGCGCCGGTCTTCTCTTCTTCTTTTTCTTCTTCTTCTCCGCGCCACCAGCGCCTACGCCCGGTGCAGCAGCAGCAGGGGGAGCACGTCTCGCATTGGCAGACGTGTTTTGCATGACATTCCGCGCAGTGGCCGGTGGCTGTGGTCTGATGACAGCCTGTGTGTCGGCCCAGTCCTTGACGCTGCTGGGTGCCTTGGGCGGAGGAACAGATTTCCTGGGCGAAGCCGCGGCAGCAGCTGCTGCTGCTGCTGCAGCCTTCTCCCGTGCATCGCGGACCTTCTCCCGTGCCTCGTGGGCCCTCTTCCGTTCCTCGTGAGCCGCCTTGGCGGCCGGGTCGGCGGTGGGAACACGCTTCTTGGCCGGCGCAGGCTTCTTGATGGGTGTGTCTTCTCCTGTGGGGACCTTGGAGGATGTGTTGCGGATGGCTTCTTTGGCCGCCGGGAGCATGGTTGTGCCATTCTTTGCGGCCTCTTCGGCCTGGGCCTTGAACCAGTCTGCGCGTTTCTTGGCAGCGCCTGTTGGTGAAGAAGTAGAAGAAGACGGGATGATCAGCCTTTAGTCTTTGGTGCAAATCATAAACGTGTTGCCCGCACATTAGTGTGGAATTGTGGGCAAAGGCAAAGGCCACTTACGCTCAAGCTTGCGGTTCCTCTCCAAGAGAGCATTCTTCTTCTCGAGGAGGTCAACCTCTCTTTGGAGGGCAGAGACTTCGGCCATGTTGTTGCTTGAGACCAGCCAGGTCTGTCTCGGTGATATGTGTTGATGGTTCTTTGTGTGGGTGTACGAGCCAGATGAAGCTCAGGTTGCAGTGGTGAAAGGGCAAGAGAGAATGAGGATCAATGACCATGTATGTATATGGCATGAGATGCTCGAGAATCCTGATTTCCCTCCGCTTGTTGGCGCCTCATCATTCAACGCCTTTATGTGATGTGGCTGAGACTGGGGGGGGGGGTTGTCCAGATCTGCAGGGCCTCTTGTCTGCTTTCTTTCTCTTTCGCATCTGGAAAAGCCACCGTCTGACGGTGACGTACGTCACATCGCGCAGAATCCTGATCGTTCGTTGTGGGGAGGGGGTTGGGCTTCCTCGGTCGGGGTGTGTGTGGCATAGGCATATGTGGATGCCTATGCCACACACACACACTCACTCACTCGCTCACTCACTCATACACACGCGCACACAATCAAAACAGCCGACAGGGGCCCCCGCAAAAGCAGTTGATACGGCTGGCACGGCCGCCCGGTGACGTCGGGTCTGGGCTCGTCGAGAGCTCTTGATTCGCTGTCGAGGGTTGCGCATGTGGCCTTGGCCGACTGGGGCTTATGCACGATGTCAATCACTTTTTCCTCTTTTTCCTCCCTCACACTCGCCACACTTGGCCTTGGGGGTGGGGCCAAGGGCCAGGCGTCAAGCCACTCATCGTTTCTGATGTTGGTTTGCTGCTGGGATTGCTGGAGACGGGCGAGTTCTAGACGACAGTCTTTGGGGTTTTTTTTTGATTTTTTTTATGTCCTCTACAGTGATTGGATTGCCCACCGTCGTGATCGACACTGGGTGATGAGCGGCCTCCCGGGCAAAGTGTGCAAGAGGTCAGAATAATGGGGAAATTGTGGTCCCCTTGGGATTATCATTGCCGTTGTGCGAAGAGGTGATATATTGCGGGCGGCGTCGATATCATCACCTTTTGCAGCTGTCTTGAATCATTTCCGCCTTGTGCAGTCTTGTGCTCCGTGACAATCGAGTCCATAAGGGTCTCTGGAAGGATTGCTGAATGCGCATGGGTGGTTGCCCATTCGCCGTCCGATGACTGAAGGAGGGTGTAAAAGCTTGTGAGACTCGGTTTCTTGTCTGACTGCCTGCTTGTGTAACTACTGGTCGAGAAATGCCTGCTTGAACGTCGTAGAATCGAGACAGATCTCTCAGTGTATGCGCAGATGCGCGCTTGCTTTCCATCTTTGCAGACGGTCGGTCTGTCGTGTCCTGCGTGCGTTGTCGTCGCGACCCGATATCTGTTTTGTTCTTTTCTCGGCCCATTCTGTTGTATTTTTCTGCGGCTGCTGCTGCTGCTGCTGCTGCTGCACTCTGGCTGCCGTGTAACTCTAAAGTTTCCACACAGCCACCCCCAAGACGATGACGTTTCGGAAGAGGTGGTGTCGTGATGTCGTGATGTCGTGCAGCTTGTCCTTGGATGTACTGTATTGACGCACACATGTGTTGTAGCTCCTGTCCATATCATCCGTGGTCCTCTTCCTGCTTTTTTTTTCTTCTTTGTTTTTGAAATGTCTAGTGCTTCAGTTGCAAAGTCGATTCATATCATGTCCGTGACGCTCTCTCGCCGTCTTTTGTAAGTGCGTGCATGGCTGAGACAGAGCAACGATGATAAACCCTGATCAGAGTTCCTTTGGAAAACAGCCCGCTTGTCTTCATCCCCGGCATTCCATGTCGAGAAAAAAGAATATAGGAAACAGTGCAGTGTCCACTCCCGTCATGCCCATATGCTCCCACGGTGATTGTCTACATCTCATTTCACATCATCATCATCATGGTCATGGTCATCATGGTCATCGTGGTCATCATCAATCGACCATTCTTGTCCCCCTTTTCCTCAGTCGTACATGTACGCCCTCCCCAACGGCGTGACCTTGCCCTGTTCATCCAGCATGGCCGCCCACCGGCCGACCGTGCCCGTATCCCGCATAGGCCCAAACCAGGCATACCGCTCGACCCAGTCCAGCGTGTCCAGATACTTGGCGCTCTCCCTGGCAAACGCTTCCACATGCTCGCGCGGCAACGGGTTCTCTACACTCCAGTTGGTGCACGCATACTCGGTGATCCAAACCGGCTTGTGCGGCCCCAGCTGGTGGTGCGTCGACCAGATGTAGTCGTAAAACGGCCCCAGCTCCGTGCCGTACCAGTGGATGCTGTAGAAGTCAATGTCGGAGCCCTCGGCACGGATCCGGGCGAGGAACTCGGCCAGCCACGCGACCGCGTGCGGCGCCGAGGAGATCGCCGGGCTGCCACAGCGGATGCCGGTGGCGCGGCGCAGCGGCTCGATGCAGCGCAGCCATTCGCGCGCGGCGAGGTCGACGGACATGTTGGACTGGTCGGGCAGCTCGGGCTCGTTGAAGGCCAGCAGAGCGCGCGCTGTGCAGCTTCTGGCGCTGTCGGCCAGCGCCTCGATGCCGACGTGGTTCCACTGCATGGGCACAAACTCGAGCGACTTGGTATGGGGCGTCGGGTGCGGCGACCAGTTGTAGAGCCAGCTGACCTTGGACCCGGGCTTGGTGAAGGTGAAGGCTTCGTCTTTGCCGTGGTTGTCGACGGGCCAGCAGAGGCCACGTTTCGAAGGGGGCGGCATCGTCGAGGAATATGTGAGGCCGCTATTGTGAAGCGATCGATCAAGCACAGTCGGTCGGTTGGTTGGTTGGTCGGTCGGTCGGTCCTTGATGCGGTGTTCTGTGCAAGTCCGAGGGGTGCTGGGACAAGGACTGAGGAGGAGGAGGCTTTTTGGGGGGGGGGGGGTTGGGCAGGCCGAGGACTGTTACGCTGCTGACGTCAGTCAGGTCTTGAAGTGCAGACAAGAGTCTTATACAGGTTGAGTTGCAGGGCTGGATGATTATCCACAGGCTCCACTAGGACCCCAGAGCACCACATTGCTCATCGTGCTGGTGGCTGTAGAGGAGGTCTTGACGTTCTTGGAACAGATTTGCAATTCTGTCGTCTAATAATATATGGTATTCTGACGCGGATCTAGGCCATCTATTTCGGGGAGGACAGTTCCTTAGATAGTGACACGAGTGCTCAGTCGAGTGCTTAGTCGAGTGCTTAGTCGAGTGCTTAATATCAAGACTCTGGATATACATTTCGTAGTATCTAATCGTAAGATATAGCTCTAGATATAACCAAGAATAGTCTTGATTATAAGTCTGTTCAGCTGGCGACTGTAGAACTATAATTAAAGTGTCAATAATACTAGTACTCAGAATCCTCCCACTCCAGTGCCCAACTGTAATTCTGTCGTCCAATAATATACGGCATTCTGCTCCGGATCTGGGCCATCTCGTTCGGAGAGGACTCTTCTTTAGACAGTGACCCAATTACTTAGTCGAGTACTTAGTCGAGTGCTTAATATCAAGACTCTGGACACACGTCCAGTAGTGTCTAGTAGTAAGCTATGGCTCCAGATATAAGCAAGAACAGTCTCAAGCACAAGTCTATAAAGATGGTGACTTGAAAACTGTGATGAAAGTGTCAACAATACCAGCACTCAGAATCCTCACACGCCACTGCTGTAGCCACTTTCTCAAATTCACTTTCAAGTTCCCAGAGCCATGTTCTTTGTCATTCAACTCCAAGTTGCGCTTTATCCAAACGTCGAAATCATCTCCTCCTGGAGATACTGTATCTGAGCAGCCCGATAGTCATCCGGCTCAGCTCGCACCAGCCCCGTTATATTGACGTCGAAGAGGATATTGTAAGGCTCGTCCAGCGTATATACAGGCCAATGCACATCCGTTGCTACTCAACATGTCAGCTTTTCGTTCCATACTCACTCATGGACGAGAAAAAGAAAAAGGAAAAGGAAAAGAAAAAGAAAAGGAAAAAGGAAAAAGGAAAAGAAAGAGGAAAAGAAAAAGGGAAAAAGACTGACCACCGGAACAGTTTGGATCGCCTTCCACCACAAAACTCACCCACATACTACTCATAATCTTGGCCAGCTCGTCAAACGTCTCGGGCTCACCCTCAAACGGGTCCTGCGCCACAACCGTGTCATAGCCCAGCCCTTGTGTGTTGTCAAACACAAAGGCCACCTCCTGGAAATGCGTGGCTCCGTCCGCCACCGGCGACAGCCCATGCACCAGCACGTTGAACACATAGCTCCAGCTGCTGACGTTGAACCGTGCATACGTCTGGCTGATGAGCCGTCGAGGCGCGTGCTGCACCAGGTCGCCCGAAAATGCAGCAGAGCGCTTCCACTGGTGGCCCAGGTACGCGTCCGCGCCCGTGGGCCGGCCGTCGAGTGTCGCGGGGATGCCGACGCCTGGAATATCCGGATACAGAATCGCGATGGTGGCGGCTGTCTCGTTGCTGAAGCCAGCATCGACAACGTCGGCGACAAATTCTTGGCTGGTGTTGATGCCCTGCGTGGCAAACATGGTGCCTTCATCGTGGTTGCGGCCATGGAGCAGCGGCACTCGGGCAAACTGGCCCGACAACAACAGCGCAGTGGTCTTGTTTGGCAGGAAATCGCCGTCGACAGAGCCGCCCCAGCTGGGCACGCCCGCCGTGACGCTCGAGTTGAGCACAGCAGCCAGCGTGGCAATCGGCACGCCACGAAGACAGGCCAGAGAGTCCGAGGTCACGGTCGCTCCGCAGCCAACAGCCGCCGTGATGTTGTCGTAGAAGGGCTGCCAGTCGTCGGCTGTCAGCACGGGCTTGGTGTCCACGGGCCCGCCGCTCTCCTCGATCGCAGCGCGGAACAGACCGTCGTCGCGTCCGCCATAGGCGACGAGCTGCCACCCGACCGACGAGGCGCCCGCCGATTCGCCCCAGATGGTCACCTTGGACGGGTCGCCGCCGAATGCGCCAATGTTCTCATGCAGCCACGCGAGCGCGAGGCGCTGGTCTTTGAGACCGAGATTGGCCACGCCGGCGTCGAGCATCTCGTTGCTGAAGAGCGCCCCGAGCCCTTGCAGGCGGTAGTTGAGGCTGACGCCAATCATGGGCTTGTTCATGGCGACAGATCGCTCCACAATGAAGGAGAGATTGTACCGAGGGTCAAGGCTGCCGCCGTTGAAGAAGCCTCCGCCGTAGATCTGGCAGGTGGGAGGTTTTAGTGTTGGTGAACAACAGGACGTCCAGCTCGCTGTTGGGAGACGACAAGGCGGGAAGATCTTACCCACACAGCCACAGGCAGCTTTTGGTCCGCTGCCACACCAGCTGGTCGAACAACATTCAGGGTCAAACAATCCTCAGACACGGGGTTTCCCAGGACCCAGTCATCGCTGCCAAACCCCCAGCACTCGGCAGAGTACTGCGTGGCATTCTTGGTTCCGCTCCAAGTGGTGTTCAGCGGCTGTGGGTTCTGGTACCGCAACGCTCCAACTGGCGGTTGGGCAAACGGAATGCCCAAGAACAAGTCCTCTTTGTAGGCAGCGTTGTGAATGCCATAGTATGAGCCGTTGTGGACTTGAACTACGGGTGCTGTACCAGTTCTTGAGTTTGACCTGGGGCCTGCTGCAGTGGGCTGTGCGATGGAAACCAGCGAGCACGCCACGATGCCCAGGACAGAGCGGGCAAACAACGAGAATGGTGGCATGGTGACGAGATGGAATAGACCAGGCCGAGGTTGTTTTGTGTCTTTCTGTGGCCTGTGGTTACAGATGCTCTTCCAGGCTGGTCAACGACACAAGTTCGGGGCCTGGACTGTTGAACAACAACAACAACAACACCGCTGTCAGAGGTCTACTTATACTTTCCGCCGTCTACCTCAGCATACACTGACGCTTCTCCATGCTTGTGCCGGTTCTCGTGACTACAAGATCCGAATGAACGACCCCGTCCTTGCAACAATACGACTCTTGGTTGTGGGGAATCCCAGTCTAGCATGCAGAGGTCACTAGTGGCCCCTCCAACAACACTCCATGACGTTGAATGCAGAGAGGGGCCATTTTCCAGCTTCTGTTGCCGAAGTCCATCTCCATCGAGTATAAACACTCTACCCCGACTGCTTCGTTGTCGATCTCACATACGGGTGTGGGAGCCAAGGCTTGAATGGTGAGGGGGGGGGATCTCTGAGGAGACAAGTGGGACCTCAACGAGATGTTGCTCGAGATGCAAGACTTGGTATAAGCGAGAGCCGCAGAACCTACTTACAAGAATAGCCGACGATGACCGGTAGGTTTGATACACTAGTAAGGTCTCATTTTCTTTTTTCAGTCGCTGCTTTAGGGCTCCTCGATTGCATGCACTGACGAGACCTCCCGGCAAAGGAGAATGTGTATATCCTCTGCAGTCAGCTTCGAAGCGAAATAGTACGCGATCGTCGCTTGGGGTGGAAGCAGCACGGCCTCAAACCCATCATCAGGGTCATCTCAATATACAGTAGTTACTGATGTCCAACAATCTTTGTTCCCGGACTGATTGAATGTACAAAATACTATTCCCAAACATCCTCTTGTTGAGACCCTATCCACCGAGTCCCGGTGTTCACGAAAGGTATTAGTGCAGAAATGGCCAATCCCTTACCAAAGACCTCGCTCTTGACGCTACAGCCCTTGCACAGAACATTGGGTATAGCCTCATGATACAGCTCGAGTTACTCGATATCATCATATCTAGAACCCAAAGAGTATCGTGGAAGGCTGGTTTCATTCTCACTCGCTGTGGATGCGCTTTGCGTACCAATTTCATCAGAGAAATTGTATCACCATTGTCACATAAACTCGATATCGTCCATTCGTGCTAGACAGCACGTGCACTGCGGGATAATACAAGTCTGCTCAGACCAGTAGCGTTGCAATTGTTTCATAAATCTTGGTATCATCGCGAACGTACCATTTTCACTTCTGCTGCAAATGCAATTGACTTCGAATAGCATTCGCAATCTGCTTATCCTTCATCTGCTCCCACGCACTCTCATTGCTCTGCGTCCCCTCATGAAGCACGTGCTTCTGGAACTGATCAATAGCTTTACGTGGTGGAACCAACACAAGAATCCAAAGTTAGCAACGCATTCATGGCGATGAGCCCAAGCACAAACTTCAAGCATTGCCTGAGGAAAACAAACGCACCTTTGTCCAGCAGGTCCTCGTCGGCCTCGGACTGCCGCCCACCGCCCATCTCCGCGTTCAACCGGTCCTTGAACTTCTCAATGGCGCTCTTGCTCTCCTCCTCCCGGCGGAGACGTTCCTGCTCGGCGGCTTTGCCAGTGATCTGGTCGAGAAAACTAGCCTTGTGTTCCTGGTCCGGATATTGAGCCGCCTCTGCCGTCTTTCCAGTGAATTGATCGAGGAAGCTGGTCTTGTGCTGCTCGTACTGCTGTTGCTGCTCCGGCTGCTCCGCTTTCTTCCCGGTGAACTGGTCGAGAAAGCCGAGCCTATGCGTATGGTGCCGATCTCCGTTCTCATGACCAGTCTGTCCCTCGTCCCGGCCTTCCTTCACTCCCTCTTCCAAACGCTCCCTCATCCGCGCCAGCACACCCTCGTTCTCCCGCTTCTCCTCATGCAAACGCACCAGCTCGGCCCGCACCTCGGCTTCTTCCCGTGCAAGCTCCTCGGCCTTCTTCTCCCTCGCCTCAGCGCCGGTGATCTTGTCCAGCAAACTGCCATAGTGGTGGTTTTCTGGGCCTCCGTGCTGCTTGCTCGCTTCTTCCCTGGCTTCCTCCGCGGAATGACTACCACCCAGATGCTCTCTCAACCGCTCCAAGACCCCCTCGTTATCCCTTTTCTCGCGCTCGATTTTCTCAAGGCGGTAGAAAAGTTCCATCTGGCGATTGGTGATTTCGATCCGCCGCTTTTCGCGCTCTTCTTTATGGTGCGTGATTTGGGACAGGAGGTGGAACTTGGAGGGCGCCGGTACTGTTGGGTCAGTCGACGGCGCTGCAAGAGCCGGGCCTATGCTGCTGGCGGTGGCTGCTGGTGGATTCTGAAGCTCATCATGGCCAATGTGAGCATGTTGATGGTGGCTGGTGTTGCCGCTTCCGGCAATCAATTTGCTGAGGAAATCCCGCTCGGGCTCGCTGTGTGGTTGTGGTGGTGATGTTGGTGTTGGTTGCGTAGGATCGCTGAGGTCGTTGTTGTTTACTGTGCCAGAGGCTGGAGGCTGTGGGTGCTCTTCCTGAGCATGGTGTCCGTTCAAGCTGAGCCCATTCACCTCTTTTCTGATTTTCGAGATCAAGTCCATGGTGTTTTGTGTCGCGCGCAAACTGGTGTTAAGACGCCACTCTTCTTCAAGTTATCCTCCAATGTCCCTAGCAACTGATCAGAAAGTAGATGACGCTTGTGTGCTCACCAGACCAACCAGTCAAGTGTGATATATATAAATGAAGAAGAACACTAAATGCAATCTGAAGTTCTAGAAGGGTCAAAGCATCAAAAGGCAAGACAACATTTGAAGACCAGAAACCTAACTGAGTTCTTTTTTTCTTCTCAGGTTAAAGCATTCGTAAAAACAAGAAAGACAACCGAGCTGCGTGTCGAATTATGGCAACATCGACTTTATACCTCTTTTTTTTCTCTACTGGGCCCATATCTGCTGTGCTGTGCTGTGCTGTGCTGTCAAAGTAACGACTCGCGAGTCACAGTCCTTGGAAGAAAGCCAAGCAATAGGAGACCCTCTCTTCTACTTACTCTCCACTTTTATTTTGATCCTTTCCCCCGGTTCGTTTTACTGTACTGAAAGTACTGATGACTTGGCACCACGCAGTTGTGGGGGGGCTCTTTCAATTTTTGGTTGGATGAGCAAGGCGACCTGGTGGCTGTGTAGTCTGCATCTCGCTGCAGTCATCAGTGCTGTGTTTTGGGTTGCCTCTAGTGAAATTCCGAGAGTGCTCGATGATTACGTTTTCGCCAGTCGATGAATAAAGTTAACGTTTTTGTATTAATTGATGGATATTCAAGTGTTGCACTTGACGGTTGTGTCCCATTGTCATTGTGAAAGTCGAGCAGGAACAATATTGCGGGCGCTTGCGATGTTGAGGGTTCCGTGCAAGATCATCAAGACAGTTATCATAAGTGGTACCAAAACTCGGGCAAGAATGAAGCGTGCAAGTGATTGTCATCCATTTATATCTCCAAGTCTATATGTACCAACTGTGTCCCGGAAGCTCTCAAAAGAAGATACATGTGAAGTGTCTATATACATAATCCCGTGATTACATTTTCTGTCCTCTACTCAAGCCATCTCTTGTTGCTTGCGCCAATAGTCAATGATGCTGCCATCGATCCATCTCTGTAATGATTATTAAATCTCTGCGTGTGCTGGTGTATCCTGCCTCATCTTGGCCGGAGCCTTGATTCTCTTGTTTGCATCCCCGTACCATCCAGGTTGCCCCGTATCTCTTGCTGTAAAATGTGTGTGCACTTGCGTACCTGTCGAGTCTATTGTCTTGTTGTGGGAAGAAAAAAAAAGGGAAAAAGGCAAAGAGGAAAAGAAAAGGAAAACCAATCTGGGGTATTGCAAAGTTGCTGTGCGCCGCGCTCTTTCCGTCTAGTGTCCGAATTCAGATGATGTCGTGAGATGTATGCCTATCTTGTATCATCTCCCAAATGCTTGCAAACTCCCATATTATTATCCCTCCCTTTTTCTTGGGCCTTGGAACCCAAACGATCTGAACCACGAGTGAAAATGTATTATTTAGAGGCAGAGGTCAGCTTCTGTCCAGACAGAAACTATTCCTGCAGCCTCGATGCTGGTTGGCGGCTCGCCATGGATGAGTTGATTGGTATCATGGCTTATTTGGGCTTGGGAGGGTTGGGCTTGGGCGTGGTAGCCGAAGTGTCGTAGGCGCCGCGAGACATGTTGAGCGGTGAGGTACTTGGTAGTTTGGTCTGGTCTGGCTCAGGGTGCTGAAGGCCAACGACGAGGAAGATGCCTGTAGCGGGCGGATGCTGGGCACACAACGTGCAATTGGCTGTGGGTCGCTGGCTCTTTAGGCGAACGCGTGCCTGAAGCGCCGCGGGTTCTAGCGTGCTTCTGGAAGGCTTAAGGCACCTGGAATATAGGGTGGGGCAGCTGCTGGAAAGGCTGAGCGAATGCAACGTTGGGGTTGAAAGGGGCGGCCGCTGATGGCTGTAGAGCAGATTGTCGCTCGATTCGGAAAGGCAGACGAGACGAGTCTGCTGGAATGCTTGGTTTGCAAGATGAAGCTGCTCAAAGCAAAGGCGAAGAATCTCGAGAGCAGAAGGGAGCAAGGAGAGCGAGTCTAGGCTTTTGGTGGTTTGCTGAGACGATGAAAGGAGACAGATGATGGAAGCCAGGAGGAGGATTGCAAGAAGCAGATATTGATGCGCGGGCGTGGAGCCCTAATAAAATACTTTTCGATGCCCCTCTCGCCAGCAGCCAGAGGACAAAGAGCAGCAACAGACAAGGCCAAGCCAAGCCAGCCAGAGGCGAGCCCGTTGCTGCTGCCAGGGCCTGGCATGCTAGCCGCGCAGCCTTGCTCACCGACGTGCCAGGCCTCTCTGGCGGTGAAGTCGCGGGAGCAAGCCGAACGTGAGTCGTGCTGTGACGATGGACAGGGGCGTCGTTTTGGTCCCTCACTCTGGCCAGCGTCGAAACTGCGCCGACTGCCTGGAGCAAACGCGGTGGCCCACTGAATCATGTCATGGGCGCGCCGTGTCAAACGGGCAGGCGCTGCCCAGTGCTGGAGTGCTGGGAGGTGCTGGTAGGGCTGGCCCATTCGGCTGCCAAGATACCCGAAAAGGACACCACACGCCCCCGCGAGATTGCAGGTGTTTCAGAGCGTTGAGGAAAGTGCTGCCCAAAGCTACGGGCTGCTTCGCAGGTGCTGCTTCATTTGTCCAATCGTGGCAGGCGAGCTGGTCTCGAATGCGGAAGGTCTGTCTCGACCTCGGCCACGTTGGCCTGCCAAAAGTGCCAAACCGTGCCCAACTGCCCAACGGTCTCGTCTGGCTTCTTTTGCCTTCTTGGAGCTCGCTGTCTCTGCTGTTGATGTCATTCAGCAGACTGCCACGCGAGCAGCAGCAGCAGCAGCAGCAGCAGCAGCAGCATCATTATGCATGATCAGGGTTCCAGTAGGGATTGGAGAATGTTTTCTTGCTCCCTTTCGCTTTTTGCTGCCAACGCCCACTGCATCAGGTCACCGCCATGTGGCGAGTGGATCTCATCTCCTCGTCTCCAGAGTGTCTTCCTTCGCCTGGTCCGTCTGCTTCGTTTGGGTCCGTCTGCTTCGCCTGCTAACTCGTTCTCACGTCGTCCTCTGGGCTCGGCCACCACCGCTGGCATCAAGCGTGAATCATGTCGTCAGCCTGGCCATGGTACGCCCATGGCAATCTCGAGTGCAACCAGTGGCGCTCTTGCCGAGCGTGCAAAGCCCAGTCGATGGCTTCAACGCTCACTATGTGAGTAAGACATGGGGCTATGCCACCCGAGCACTGTCGACGCCTGTGGTGTTTGGTGTAGATATGTCAGCTCATGTTCCTTCTTTGCTGATATGGATTCTCACCCAATCTCACATTGCTGTCGTTCGCTTTCGCCCGTCGTTTGGCCAACTGAACTGGGCTGTGTCTCACAGGGGGGGGGAGGTGTCCCAGCCAATTCCAGGGGTGCAAAGGCTAAACCACAGCGGGCTGACACCGCACCCAGGGCGCTGCTGCCACTAACCAGGTCTGAAAAGGCATTCTGACCACTGTGGGCTACCCTGCTGCTCATGCCCCAAACAGCCCTAGCACGGATGGGCTACAGGGTCCTCACCGACACCGCACATACACCGTGACCACGGCCCGTCACCACCCTGACAGCCCCAGCATGGGCTCATTGTTCTAGAAAGATGGACCACCACACCGGTTTGCTTCTGAATGGACGACATGTCATGTGAGCACGGGGCGGCCGCTTTGCTACTCGATCCGATTGCTCCAGACACGGGCCTCACGACTCAAAGGGTAGCATTGCGAACATGTCTGCGGCTCTCAGAACCTCATATCGACAGCCTGCCAGTCTCCAGATCTGATATACTTCCTGTCCGCAGCCGCGTGCACGGGATCACCCGCTCACCACAAACTTTCAGAAGGGGACCACCCGCTCACCACAAACTTCCAGAAGCAATGCTGCGTCAAGAGCCCACTTGCATGGTACAATTCTCGGCCGACGCTGCCGTCCTTGGAATCCCGGCCTGCCGCGGCCTGCCGGGGAACGAGCCCCTCGTCCATCCGGTGCCGAAAAGCAGCAAGCACAACCCCAAGCCAGCCCTGATCACCCGTCTTCATCTTCACATGACCAAGCCAGTATGTGTTGTGTCGTGTGGTGTCGTGTCGTGGCTTGCTACTGGACCCTGCCTTGTTCTCACTCGTTTTTGTTTTTTTTTCTCCTATCTCTTTCATCCTGCTGCCTCCTCCTTCTCCTTCTCCGCCGTCGTCTCTTCGCCTCCACCGAGCATCACATCTCCACCACTGACGGCCCCACCACGTGCGGCTTGCCCGGGTCGAGCGGTGGGGGTGGGGATTTGGACATGTTATCTGAACGGTGGCATCTTCGCCTTGTTCATCTTGGTCTGCTGTTCGTACACGAGCCTTGATGATCCAATGACTGGCTGCATGCCTTAGTCGGTCCCACACGCTGCTGACTATGCATGAATAACCTCTGGCGGTGTCTAGCCATACTGTCATGGGCAACGACCGATCGACATCCAGTCTCAGAAAGAGAAGGTTGTGCTTCTTTTACGCGCATCGCCCGAGTGCCGAACCAGGCGCAGTGATTGCTTCCCAGTCATCGGTTTCGACGATGTCATGGATCAACATACAACAACAGTATGCTGAGTCTAATGTTGGATCAGGATTATCTCTCAACATCAGAACCAGCCACGCGCATAGTTCTGATGCCAATCTTCCAGGTCAAAGTGACACCGCCCTTTCGATCAAGGAACCAGAAGAAGCAATTCCAAAGTCTCATCATCAGCGATCCCCGTGTGCATCACAAGCCACCACAATACCGAAGTGTACATCCCTTCGCACAGGAACGTCGCTTATCATTTGTCATTGCAACCGCCAAGAGACGACACAGGAAGAAAGGAAAATGGCAAGTATAGCCGCGCTACGTTGATTTTATCTCCTCGCCATTTGTTTCAGACTGTTTGATGGATGTAAATTGTATCCCATCTCTTCCAACAGCCACATCGGTCCTTGATTCAATTTCACCATCGCCAGGTTTCTTGTTATCCTCACATCCTTCTTCCAAGTTCCGTGACGTTGTTCCTGTGACTGCTGCTTCCGACGGTAGCGCTGCTTGACTGACAGCGAATGGTGTTTTGCGAATGCTCCAGCCGCCAGACCATCCAAACCAACCTGGTTCTCGCGGACCCTTGACAAAGCAGACGAGGAAAGCAAAGCCGAGAAAGCCAACTAGACACCGGAATCGTTAGCCATCGAATACACAGAGAAAAGAAATGCGGGACCAGGTCAAGATAGTCTGAAAGAGACAACACTCCATGACACACCACAAGAGAGGCGCAAAAAAGGAGGAGAGAAAAAAAACCCACGACTACAGCCCCCACTAGCCCTCCATCCACCAACAGCATACAAGTGATTCCCCACCGCCGTCCCCGTTAACTGGCCCGTAAATCCAGCCACCATATAACACGTATTGACGCGGTTACGCGCCTTGGGATTGATGTCATTGATCGCTGTGCGTAGCGCAATGTTACACGCCTGGTTGCCGAGATCGATAAACATGGCTTCCACCACGGGGCCACCGACTGTGAAAGTTCCGATAAACGTGCCCACAGCGACCCCGATAATCTCAATGAAGAGTCCCAGCAAACACGAGTAAAGGTATTGGATCTTGTCAATCACAAGTCGGCTGTATACGGGACCCCAGCAAATGATGAAGATCCCAATGAGCGCAAATAGGCCAATCTCCAGAGATCCGTAGTTGAAAGGCGGCGAAGAGAGCAAAAACGACATGGTGGTCCAAAAGGACGTGAAGATGGCGCTCAGGACAAAATTGATCAGACATGCTTGCACGAGCAGCGGTTCTGTAAAGTACATGTGAACGATACTCCACATCATGCGGAAATAGTTGAGTCCGCCCGGGTTCTTGGACGGGTAATCTGGCAGGAACAAAAGCAGCAAGCCAAAGATACTGTACTGCGCCGCGACAGCGTACCAGTAGATATTGCGCCAGGCTGTGAAGTTGGCAATGACACCCGAGAGCAGCCGCGCGATAAGCATGCCGAGGGACAGGCCTGAGACGACGAGGGAGAGACAGGTTGCGCGACGGTGCGGTGGTGCTAGGTCGCCCACTAGGGGAAGCATGAGCTGGGGCGTTACTGTTGTCATGCCACAGATGAAGGAGATGCCGGCGAAGGAGGAGAAGTTTGTTGTGAGGCACAGGGCGAGCCACTAGGTTGTGGTCAGCTGGGGGAGCAGGCATCAAGCCATGAGCAATGTCACCACATGGTCGTCCTTAAACATGTACAAATGTATTGGATTTTAAGGATGTGGACCTGACTCACCATAGTCGCTGTCAAAAAGACAAGACCAAGTATATACGGCCGCCGGCGGAAGATATCGCCCAGCGGACAGAGTAGCAACAGGCCAGTGGCATAGCCAGCCTGTAGCAGCGTCGCGACCGACGAAGCTTCTTCAAAACTCACGTTGAACGTGTCTGCTATTTGGTACAGAATTGGCTGAATATAGTACAGATTTGCCACTGTTACAGTTGCGGTCTGTTTGTATATGCATGTTGTAAGTATTGTGCTAAAAGTGTTTGTTTACAAGTTTGATGTCGTGGTGGATATGAAGCGTCTTTATGCATTGACATATCGATTTTGACAAGCAGAAGAGTTTTTGTTCATAACAACGTACCAGTGCAAACAACAGATTCAAACCTAGTCCGAATTGCGGGGGATGCTCCGGATCATAGCGACATCGCGCCGGCGCCCACGTAAAGACGATCTTCGCATAGCTTATCAAGCGTGACGACCGCGATGGTTCCGAATTGGTGCTTATTCCTCGCTTCTTTTTTCCATTCGAGTTTTTCGTTTCGTCTAATACCTCTAGCTCTGAACTGGTTGTCGTTCCTTCACCACCGCTGATCGTTCCACCATCCTCACCTCTGGGGTCGGTATTTGCCACTTTCTCGTCCTCGAATGAAGCATTTGTGTCCTTTGCGTCTTGACCAGTTACAGCCGCGGAAGATGTTGGTTGTCTTTGACACCCTCCAGGAATGATAGGATCCGTCGTGGACATGATCGTAGAGGCTGTATTTGGCTGGACGGCTGACTCTCAGGTGTATACGTCTCCGTGGCTTCTCAGCGGTGGTACAAGAGGCGGAACAGGCAGAGGGCGGCGAGGTGAGCGAGGTCTTGAATGCATGTGGCTGGCGTCGTTGCGGTCATTCAGAGTATCGCTGAGGAAGCAAAATGGATAGAAAGCATCACTGTCCCCAAAGACCATAAAGATGAAGCCAATTCCGGCAATTTTTGCTTGTTGCTTGCAGATTAACAAATAGGAATGACGCATAGAAGGGTCAAGAAACGGACGAATCAATGGCGGGTTAACAAAAGCGATTAAATTCCAGGCCAACGCATCGGACCCCCGCTGCCAGTCCGAAAGCAAAAGAACGTTAATGATATGGGGCTGTTGAGACGTGCCTTATCTCTCAGAACAGCCCCGGTCCGAACACAACCCCAGCCGAGGGAAAACCACAAGCGGTTTGACTTTACAGGTGGCGTTGTGGGGAGCCGCAGCCGCCAGCAGCTTCGCAGAAGACGCACTCAATATAAAAAATTGCCGAGTTGTGCTCCATCCGCTTCTTGTTGCCACGCTTGGAGCTGTACGTTGGAACGATTGCTGTGCTTGTCGATCGAGCACGGCGTTATGCTCCAATAAATGGGCTTCGGGGTCTCTAATTTCGATTGTTACGTGCGAGGACGTAGGACGTGAAACGAGGAGTTCCTGCTGTCGCCTGCACTGTTACTGATTAGTCCAAAGTGAGTCCTGCGCGACATTATGCCAAAACCTGGAATGCAAAACAAGACCTCAAATCCAAAATCACCATTTCACACACATTTTTCTGCGTGGATGTCCAAAGTGGAAAATATATCAAATTGACTGGCTCATTAAAAATAATTCCCAAACCCCATGAACACCTTTTGGTATTGACTGTTGTCCGCTTTTTTTTATGCAGTTTGGTAGATGTCGTCTACCATGCTGGCCGCCCGGCTGTGTCTTGTTTAGATTACGACCCAATATCGGCGAGAGCGGCCTTGCTCTCAGCGGCTCTGGCACGAGCCTTGCGCTGTCTGCGCTCAGTGCAGCATGAATAGCAAATGAAGGAGGCACAACCGCCTGCGAAGAGGGCCAACAGCACAGCCACCAGGTAGCCAATCGCGGGCATATCGTTATCCGAGGAAGAGGAGTCGCTCGTTGATGTCGATGTTGCTGCAGAAGAAGTGGTCGAGGCCGTGCTGGTGGATGTAGAGCTAGCTGTACTGCTGGAGGATGTTCCAGAGGCAGTCGAGGAGCTGGACGAGCTAGTTGAGGTGGATGTCGTGGATGCGGTGCTTGTTGTGCTCGTGGTCGAAGAGGTGGATGTCTCTGTTGACGAGGACGAGGACGAGGACGAGGACGAGGACGAGGACGAAGACGAGGAAGATGAGGACGAAGTCGTGGTCGTGTCGTCGCGACGGTGCAATTGCCTCAGTTCAACCACGACTTGCTTCTCGACAAATGTTTCCTCAGACTCGCTCTCCTCTGTCATCTCCTGGCCCTGCAGGCACAACTCCGCCACCCATGAGGCCTCGGCCTGAGCTTCTTCCGAGTTACAGCCGGCCTTGCGCAGACACTTTTCCAGGCGAGCAGGGTGCGCTCCGACATGCTCGACGCAACGAAGGACATGGACATCTTCGCCGCAACCTATCACCGACGTGATGGCGTCCAGATCGGCCGACTGACAGGCTGTGGGGTGCAAGTTGTGGTGGTGAGGGTGCGCCGACGCAATGCTCAAGAGCAGGGCGACATTGTATGCGCTTATCAGCCTCATCTTGCTGGCTGTGAGGGTAGAGATCCTCGAGAAAAGGAGGTAAAGTTGCAAACGGCTTGGACAAGCAGGACGAGCTGCTTTCGGGTGCTGGCTTGCTAGTCGAGGGTGTTCCCAAATGATTCGCAGCGAAGAACTCGTCAAAGACGTGCGGACGGAGGAAGAAAAGGAGCTGTCGAGAGACTTGGAAGGAGAAGAGCAGTGCTGGGTATCACTTTAACGGCAGAGTTGAAAGACAGACAGGCAAGCACGAGTGAGTCAGGGTACAAAGTACAAAATATAGAAACTTGAGCAGGGAAGGAGGAGGAAGGAGCAGAACAAGCACAACCAGGGAGAGGGCAGGTGCGACCAAACAACCTAGTGTACTTATACATCCACAACTCACGATGTTGAAAGTCTCTGCAAGCGACACGACCCACGCACCACTCGACTCGACAAGGCTTCCACTTCCACACTTCTCCCTCCCAATTGCACAATCCCACGATCTCGCACTGCCCGTTCATGCTGCCATTGACGGACGACGGCCGCAGTCGCATTACGGATCTAACTGCGTCTGCTCTAGCGGCGCAAAGCCGATGGCCCACTCCGCGTTGACGCAGTCTGTAATCTGGCCGCACCAGAGCCAGGATCGCATCCAGAACCCAGGAGAGGGGCCGCGCCTCCAAGCAGATGCGCTCAGCTTCAAGACGTGTTTGTACTGAAATGAAATGAAATGAGCTGACTGTTCTGCCTGCACTCTGCGCGCTTGCTGGGCCACAGTCCACGACGCGCCCGACGAACATTTGTGGCTGACGACGACTATAGTGGGCCTCTGCTCGGCCATCCGCGTGGCATTCCACGTCAACCTGTCCAGCCCACGCTCGCCTATCGCTTGACGATGCAGGGTCCTTTCCTCGCGCCATACTATATCACAACATCGGCAGTATGGACACGCCTCACGCGTTTGTGCGCCGTGCTTGCCGTCAAGGAGATTTGTCTCAATGCCAAAGAATAACTCTAATCAAGGAGGAAAAGTCAATTCTTGCGTGTGCTGCGCAGACAGCTGCGCCAAGGACCCCTGGATCGCTTGTCCAAAAAGTTTGTTTTGCCCTGACTGCTGGCCAAGTGAGGTTTTGACAAGCCCACACCCTCCCTCCGAGCAGCCTAGCTCTAGCACGAACATGCACTGAGATCCACAGCAGCCCAAATTAGGAGGGCCTGGCATCTCGCTCGACGTTGAATGCGACATTGGAACGGCGCCAGATGCTATCAACAAACACACGAGACTGGTAGTCAGTGGAAGACACGGTCCGTGGCCATATGCCTAGGCCATCGCTGTTTCCGGCCAAATGGCAGAAATGAAAACGACCCAGGCAGAGGAAGGAAGGTGAAAGGACAAACCGGAAAAAATCCGATGCTTTATCTGTAGACATCTGCATGATGTCCACCGTTGATAATCTTACTAATGACTCGTTCCAACTCGACAAGCATCGCGTGGCTTTGCTATCCTGTGTGACTGGTCCCACTTTGGCAAACCCCCTAATACTGACATCAAGGTCCAAACAGTCGAGCTCACCAAGTGACAATATCAAGAAGGCTGTAATCGATGCCAGTCAAAGGAAACGAGCACTGGGTTCGTTCAGCCAGGAAGGACTTGCATGCTTAATTCATAGTTAACATGAGTGCCCTTGATCTCCCCCTCTTGGCTTTCCATTGGCATAAAATGAACTCCTCTTCTGGGGATCTTCCCCCTGCATGACACAATACGCCTAGGGCTTGCGCGGCCCAAATGCTTGTCAATGTTGTTGGCATGTTTCGGTTCGGTTTGTTGTCCAATTATAGCACCTATATTCCTGCTGCGATATTTGTAACATTGAGTCTCTGGATGTTGGGCAAGGTGAATTACTCGGAGGACTAGTATTTACCTACCTTGCCTGATTGATCGTTTGCAACGTTGATGGTGCCGATCTGCAACTTTTACGTCTCTTCGTCAGACATATTAAGTGGTATTGACTGCTTGCATGATCATGAACGTTTTCATCAACACTCGTGTTAAAAAAAAAGAAAGAAAAAAAAAAGGGGGGGGGGAGGTGTGACACATAATGTATCAACGAATAACTGGCGCCTAAACCCGCAGAGCTTTGGCGTCATATACGCACCATCTGCAAGAAGTTCGACACTGACACCTCTTTAAAGCCGCTGATCAACAAAAAGTGAGCGATCGGATTTGATGTCCCTCATGCAATCTTGAAAATTTCGGGTGCCTCAATACTTGGGTCAGATTACAATCGTATCATCAATGTTTGCAGTCCGTCGATTACCCAAGCGAGCAAGGCGAGAAGAACGCATATAGATCCATGATATTGAACGCCCATCTGTGCAATTGAGCAGCAAAGGCCAAGACAATTCCATACTACAGATAAAACTCCAGCGCCATGAAAGGAAAGAAGAAACCGCCAAAGAAAAATCGCTCAAACAACACGCTTTGGATGCGATGCGCAAGAGAATGATGCAACAGGAGAACCAGATCAAAGTAGTGCTCCCTCCAACGCAACGTCCCAATTCAACATATTGAAGTACTTGAAAAAGCGGCAGGAATATGAATGAGGTAGAACAAACAACAAAAATCCGAAGTGAAACCTCGAAATGTTGAATACTTTGTTCAAACACTAGATCCCCATCCCCAAAGTGAGACTTCATAGCCACAAGATCCATCCACAAAATCGATCCATGCCATATCATATCAATGACCACGGCATTCGAAAAAGGATGATAAAAACCATCACACCAACAACACCTATGCACCCGTAGCCCTACGTACCCACAATGTCGTTGGCTCATACTCGGTCTGCTTATCCAGCTTCTTGTACGCGCGATGCAATTTCATGCCCAAATCGTGCTCTTCGCCTTGGATATCCGAGAGTTTACCCCGCAGCTCCTCGATTTTGCGCTTCTCGACCTCGCGCTTCTTGCGCACCTCGTCCGGCATGATCAGGTTGTCCTTGGGCATCATTTCCGTCATTTGCTTGATGGCGCGGTTGATATTCATGCGGCGGTTGGCGAGATCCTCAAGCTGTGACGTGAGCTGCGCGATACGATCTGACGTCGTACCACCACCTTGGGTAACGGCTGATGACGAGGAAGATGTTGTTGAGGCGATGGCTGCTGCGGCTGAGGCGGCGGTTACGCTTGGTGCGGGTGGAAGGTCCTTGTCGACGTTGGAGATGATGGAGGCTGGGCGGGAGGTGGGTGCTGTTGCTATTGCGGGCGAGAGCTGAGAAAGGAAGCCAAAGCCCAGTGTTTTACTGTTATTATTGCTGCTTTCGGGTGTGTCGAGGTTGCTGGGTGTGTATTCTCTCGAGTATGACGAGGTCGCAGTTAATGGAGCCGGGCGGGCAATGTTGCCGCCACTACTTTTCGGTAGAGGAGGGGCAGGAATATCAGTAGCAGCAGCAGCAGCAGCAGTAACCGCGGCGTTATTATTATTTTTGCTTTTGCTATTGCTTTTACTGTTACCCCGGTCGAACAAAAAGTTCAGAGCTCTAGGCGTAGGTTTTCGCGATCTGGGTGGCGAGTTCATGGCGTTGATGCCGGCGCTGTTAGCGCCCGCCGTCGACATCCATGCCTTGCTCAGACTGATCTTGAGTGGCTCTATATCGTCAGATTCGGGATCTTCCCAACGATTCACTCCAGCGCGCAATTCGGGGCGTTTACGGTCCATGACACTGTCGCCAGGCTGCGGGCCTGTGCCTGCTGCTGCTGCTGCTGCTGCACTCTCAGTAAGAGGACTTTGGGTAGCGGAAGCGGCCCGACCGCTACCTCCTTGCGCGGACCGGACGCTGTTGCTGTGGGCCAAGTCCATGACAAAGTCCTTGGGAGGTGTTGGTAGAGGCGGGGCCGAGGTGTCGATTGAGTCGCGCGGGGACGATGTGCGGGCCGAAGTGGCGTAGGTGGTGATACTGAAACGTGACGGGGGCTGGATGTAAGGTGAGTCGCCAGTGGCTTCTCCCGGCAGGCTGGGGAGGTTTTTTGTGTCGAGTTTGTATGACGGACTGGCGACTGTCTGCTGCTGGTGCAGCGGCGGGGATGGCGCAAGCAGTTGGGCAGAGGCCGGAGCAGCGCTGTCACTTTCGAGGTGGCTCTTGTTGTTTGGTGTTTCGTCGGGTGCAGAGTAAACCGAAGAGGAGAATGACTCATGCGGCCGATGATTGGCGGCACGATTGTTGTTGTGGTTGTTGCTGCTGCTGCTGCTGCCGACTTGCTTCCTGCGTAACGAGGGTTGTCGATTGGAAAGGAGATTGTGATTGTTGTTTTGGATTGGATGGGTGAACGGGCTCGAGTTTGTCAAACTGGGTTGACCGTGGGGTACATGAACGGTGCCTGCATTAGCGTCTGCAACGGGCTGCTGGTGCGTCGTTTCAAGCGGCGTAGTGCCTGACAGGGGCGGACTTGGATAGCCTGGCGCCGCCGAGGTCTTTTGCTGCTGCTGGGTCTGCTGGCCGCCCAGCGAGCTGATGATGGCGCTGCCGCTAAAGATGCGGCTCTGACGCTGGCCTGACGAGGGGATAATTTTGCGAAAGGTGTTGGCAAAGCTGCTTTTAGGGGCTGTCGCCGCCGTTAATTCCCCGGCACCGCCACCTCCTCCTATCTGCCCAAGCGCCTGCTGCTCTGGTCGCTGGGTTTCAGGGCTCAAGGGCGGGCTGACCATAGTGACATTGTTTATCACAGCCTCACCACCACCATTTCCCGGCTCAATCGCAGCGCCAATAGTAGCACCACCATTCTGCATGCCAAATTGCTGCTGCTGCTTCTGTTGCTGCTGTCCACTCTCGGTTGTACGAGGCGAAGTTCGCCTAGCGCTCTTTGGTGGGATTTTCAGCGGCTCCGCTTCCAGATTGTCCCTGACTGGGTCCACAATCGCAGTCCGTCCCGATGCGCCCTTCCACCCAGGTCTGCTCGCTGTATATGCCGTCGCCGCGGGGTCCGTCTGGCTCACGGGCTGTTGTTGCGGCTGTTGTGGATGTTGCGGCTGCGGTCTGGGCCCGCCGACTCGTGGGCCGGTCGGTGTCCTGCTGGTTCTCGACTCGTTCCGGGGAGGGAAACGCGTGGGGGATGTTGGTGACTCAGCTGCCGTCACGGTCGAGATGCCCAAACCTTGCACAGGATCGCTGGAAGGAGACGATGGGGAATTCGGCTGCGCCTCGCCGTGCCCACTTGTAGTCCTCAGTCTGCCCGCCGCTGCCTGTGCTTCTTTCTTTCGTCGCTCGCGGCGCATCATTGGAATGTTGGATCGTGTGGTCGAGGTCGTTGGCGACTGTGGTCGTCCAGTCTCTGCATTGACTTTTTCTGCTTGTTCAGAAGGCATGTTATCGTCGCGGCTGGCCACACGCCGCTGCGAGGGCAGCATCGAGTGATCTGCTGGTGCATTATTCGTGGACAGAGGAGGAGCCTGTTGTCGCGTTTCTCTTGTTGCAGGCCAATCGTCTTCTTCGTCGATTGGTGAAATATCTTGGTAGGGTCTAAAAGAGGGTAGAAGAGGTTAGCGATATCGAACTCCAAATCAGCCATAGACAGCCACCACTCCTTGTCGTTTTCTCGCTTCCATGAATCTTTTCTGCTCCCGCAATATGGAACAGTACGTACGCAAGAGGAGTCGCACAGGCTTCGGGCGAGCTTGGAGGTGACACCTCGCCAGCATCGGCTGTATAAGGGTACCGCGCCATGGGTTGATTTCGCGCAAAGTCGGTGTACAGCGGCGACGGCTGCGAATAGATGGAGGATGTTGGGCGGCCATACGAGTCGTGGCGAGCCTGCTGGTTCTGGTGGTGAGGCGGTGGGCGGACGGGTAATGTCTGGGAGCGCTGTTGCTGACTGTGCGGCTGATACGGGCGGTCGGCTGGAGGGGCATACGCGGATTCGCTGTAAAGAGAGGAAAGAGACAAAAGGTTCAGATCAGTCCTCGTTTCTTTTTTGCACCACAAGACAAGAATAGCAGTAGCATGACAGCATTTCGAGAGACCACTTACTATCCTCTGCCTTGCCGAGGAGGAGGCGGCCCAGCAACCTTGCCAGCAAGATTGTTCGATCCATAATGTGGTGGCGCCAGGCGCTGCTGTTGGTGCTGTTGCTGTTGTGCATCCACAGCGGCAGAGCGAGGCTGCCAGCTCTGGTTGGACGGAGTGGAGGACGACGGAGAGAATGTCGATGCTCTTCCCTTTGCCCCCGACGGAGCCAACATGCGCGACGAGAAAGGATCCGCTGGCCCGCCAGCGGATGACGGTGCCGAAGCAGCAGTAGCTCCTCCACCACCTCCTCCTGCTCCCGTTGCCGACCTCAGCCGATCCCACATGTTTGTGCCTGTGTATATGAAAGAGAGAGAGAGAGAGAGAGTTTGTGTCCGTAGTATCGACCCAGCTTCCCAAGTGTCGTACAGTCACGAGTGCGTTGTTGCTGCGTGCTGCGTGCTGTGTATCCAAGAACAAGCTTCCGATGAGAACCTCCTATGTCATCCGCGTAGCTGGTCCCAGCATTCGTGCTGAGTGGTAATCCCAAAGAAGCAGAGTACCCTCTGTCTCTCTATCACAAGCCAAATAGACGGTAGCGATTAGAATTAATCTATGCGTGGTCAAGGCGATTGTAACCAAGTGAGCTGAGAGAGTGGATTTGAAGCTTGTTGCTCCTCTCTGCTGATGGGCCAAGGAAAGAAAGGGCGAAAACAAAAAAAAATTAACGAAGCGAAGCGAAGAGGACAACCTTGGAACGTCAATCAATCAGATGTCAGGGACGACATCCTTCAATTCCAGGCCCCCAGTCAGCGCCATCACTATCGGATTGGATGTGTGGATGACACTGGATGGGCCAGCTCAACAAAGGCCCGCAAACCAATCCAAGATCCAGTACGTGCAGCACGACATTGGCCTTCCTTCCTGCTTGCTGCTGATGGACGGCGTTCGGATGTCTTCTCCTTGGGGTTTAGGGCCATCGCTGCCTCGGTGCGGCAGGTAGTGCGTTCAGTACTCTCTACCTCTTACAAAGCAGGAAAAGATGGTGGCCGGTCAGTATACTCTACTTCCAGACCCCGGTCTGATGTTGCGGCAAGTACGGTGGGCCACCACAGGGCAGGGCTAGCCCCCAGTGGGGTGGGGCCGTGCACTGCTACCGTGAAGAACTGGGGAAAGAGGCAGAGAACATCTTGCTTGATTGCAGTGATGCTGGCGCTAAAGAACCCTGAGCGAGGGTGCTGAAGTGCGGTACCTCAGCTTCCAAGGGTCCATGGCGTCAGAGCTAGGCAGGGCACAGCAACGCCGGCGTTTTTTTGATTTCCTGGCGCACTTGCTTAGGCCCTTGAGCGCTCAGCGCCAAACTACCTAGGTAATAACCTGCTAATGGAAACCCCTAGTAGAGAGCCCCTGCTAAAGTTCTCTCCAAACCATCGACAGCCTCTCGTCTAGCATGAAATAGACAGAATTGAAATCACTTCCCCAGTCAATGTTGTTGCACGAAAAGGCTCCCGGCCACTAGCAACAACGAGCCAAAAGGAACACTCTGTCTGAAACACGAATCAGATGACAAAGATTAAGCTTATATAGTGTCAGCACTGACCAGACGAACCTCGCAGTCCACGTCTCTTCCGAAACACGCTTGATCGGCAGCGGTCTGTGTTGATGCTGCTCCTTGGTTATTTACTAGTTACAGGTTGCAGGTTGCAGTTTGCAAGTTGCAGATTGCAGATTGCAGATTCATCTTGTCGTGCAACAAGAGCATTCCCCATGGATTCGATCCATCCCATCTTGAGTTCATTCGAGTCATTTGTGAACGAGCGAGAAACGGCATGTCCAGCAGGCTTGACTGTACTTATCTCGAACGGTCAAATTCGAGTGGAATTAGATATCAATATCTTTACCTGGATGCGGGCAAGTATCAGACACATGGGCAACCACAAGACTTTCCATCAAGCAATCATTAAACCAAATGAATTAAACCGCCCCCATCCACGAGCCCGCTTTTCTGACTGTGTGTGTGTCCGACATGCATGCCACTTACTGGCCAAACTCTTACTGACCGACATCCACCATAATTATCATCGTCGTCGTATCGCAGCGACATACGCGCAGCGAGGCGCAGCACTCCTCACTTTCAATAGTCTGCATCCAACATCCAAGCAAACGTCCTCGTCAGCTGCAGATAGTGGCTCACCATCAGACCCTTTTGCCCCCCATCATACCCTTCCAAACAAAAGAAGGATCCAAGTATTAATTCATTAATCAATCGATGCATCAAGGGAACGCTTGCCCGTCTTATCCGCTCGGTCGTTTCCATGTTGCAGTTCGACTTGCCCTTGTCAAAAAATAAAACCCTCCCTGAGGGTAGAATACATTTCATCCACTTCCAGCCTCGATTCGGATGCGTGATATGAATCCGGGGTAATAACATTCGAACATTTCCAAATAGCAGTCGCTCTCAAAAGAGAATCCACTTGCATAATGAGACACATCAGCAGCCTTATGGAGAATTAATTGCAATCATCGTAGAGGGACATCATTTCTTGAGATTTTGTGCAGGACAAAAAGAATAAGAAAAGCGGAAACCTCGCTACGTATGGTTCAATGAGTTTTTTTTTTTTTTTTTTTTTTTTTTTTTTTTTTTTTTTTTTTTTTTTTTTTTTTTTTTTTTTTTTTTTTTTTTTTTTTTTTTTTTTTTTTTTT
>KZ678382.1:0-127142 GCA_003019895.1 Coniella lustricola | reverse complement strand
TTTTTTTTTTGCTTTTTTTGTTGTTGTCGTTTTGTTTTGTTTTGTTTTGTTTTGTTTTGTTTTGTTTTGTTTTGTTTTTTAAAAAAAGAATCCCCAAACAACCAAACTCACGAGAAATCTTCAAAGTAAAGCAAAAAAATAGATAGGTATAATCCACTCCTCGAGACGCCAGGCTCAGACTTGCTGCTACGCTCTTCAATTCAAAGGCTAATCGCACCTGACCAAAACCCCAAGATCCCCTCTTGGAATCATATATCCCGATCGGCAATATCATCCGATTGAAAATTGCTATGCTATAACCGAACGACCTTCGAAGCTTGGTCCTCCACCTTGACCAGACCGCCGCCAGAGGCTAAAGAAATAAAAGTCATCCGTGCCATATCCTATGCTTCCTCTCTGCCCATGGTATGTCGCAATTCGCGCAAACAACGCAAAGAATAGGAAAAGAGGACATGCTTCGGCAAGGATGTCCACCAAAGATGGCGCACCTCCAGTCACCAGAGTGCAACGCCCGGTCTTGATAAGTGCAGTAAACAAAAAAACTCCCCAAGGTTGCTCACCAAGCTTGACCAACATCCTCGATTAATACCAACAAGCTCACGGTACTATTCAGTGTATGCCAGAGTTTGGTTCGGGGCGTGACAAGGAGACCGAACTCGAGCGCTGTAGACTCTGAAGGACACTTGCGGGCAACTGCGCGGGGATATCCTCGTCGTCTGAATCCGAACTCGAATCGGTCTCAGTCTCGTTGCTATCGCTATCATCCAGCGTCACGGGCTCATTCACTGTGCCTGGAGCCCTTGGTTTCTCCTTCGCACGCGTGGGATCCATTGTTTCTGCTTCAGCAGTCGCACCGCCCAGGCCTCCCATCTCAGAGTACGCTGTCCGCTTGCTCTGCGGAAGCTCACCATCTCCGCTAAAGTGACGCTTGCCCAACCGCATGCTGACTTGCATTTCCGGGTTCTCAGATTTGGGCTGAGGCACTGGTGCTGACGAAGCTAGTGTGACGACACGGGCCGCTGGCTGGTTGACAGCTGCCTCGGCGCCTTTGCTAACAGATTGACTTGGGGTTCTGAGGCCGGTCCTGCTGGACCCATTTCTGTGGGCGGCAAGGGCGGGTCGTCCTGGACCCCTGCGTTGTCCATGGTCTAGCTCTGCCTGTAATTCAGATGCCGTCTTGTACTGCATGCGATGTCTCTCGGCATTTATTTCTGCCCTGGTCCTGCGCATCCGGAGCCGGACGCCATACTTTTTGCGAATGATGGACTGCTTAGTTCCAAAAGAGTTGGCCAATCCGTCCAATTTTGTTCTTCTCTCATCTTCATTAGGGTTCAGCATCGCCTGTCGCATCCGGTCCGAGTACTTGAGCTCGGCTTCTCGTAGCTCCTCGCGCATGGCTGATAGCTGCTCCGGCGACAAGTGTGCATATGGATCACTAATGGTGCCGTCAGCAGACTTGAGGCCTGGCGTTCCCTTGGCACTGGATGAATTTGTGGCCGGCGCGGCTTGGGGTTGGGTTCGCCTGGCAGTTGGAGTGGTGTATGTGTTTGGGCTGGAAACAGTCTTGACAGGACCTGGAGTCGGTGGTGGTGCTGCAGCAGCTGGTACTGGACTGGCCCGCACGGGCTCGCCAAAGTCTCCACAGACCTTATTGGCGTTGTGCTGGGAATAAGAAGTGTTAATTGGTGCCTTCAGTCCGACTCACGGTTAGGTCTTGGAGAAAAAGAGGAAAGCTTACATATTGGAGGCCCATAACTGTGGTGAAGCCTTGACCACAGTGCTGGCAGTTGTATTTGAATCCATTTGCGGTGCTAGGCGACCTCGTGCAGACCTTAACCTTGACATGATAGTCGTACGCCGACTGACGATTGAAGCGGCGGAGACATGTGGTGCAGTGCAGAGGCAGCGGTTGTTGTGGAAACGGCGATACACTAGACACTGGTGGGGCAATAGAGGGCATGGCGTGCATAAACTGAGGCACAGACACGGATGTTGGTACTGGATGACAGCTGGGAACTGGAGCTGGGTGCTGTGCGACTTCTTCTTCAACATCACTAGGGTCGTATCCGAGACGCTCAGCCCGCGCAAGGGCATTGATCAGCTTTTTCGCCTCGATTGTCTTGAGACGCCTCTCAAGAGCCCTGTCAAAGAAGGCGACACTGGCTTTGGCGAGAATCAGATCGGCGACCTCATCCAAGTCCTGCGTCGTCATCATGTCGATGATGGCATGCTTCCCATTGGCAATCATGGCTCCGCCAAAGTCGCGAATGCCGCGCTGGATTGCAGCTGGGCTGGCGTAATGGATGGTGGCATTCAGCTATTGCTGTCAATCAGTATGATCCAAGGATACATCCTAGCAGAGAAACACTCACAACAAAAGCGAGGTGAAACTCGGAACCCAACAAGCACTTCTTCCAATTGTCGCGAACTGCTCGGCGTACAGCTTCGGGAACAGATTGCTGGATACCAAAAGTGATTCTCGTGCGATCGTCGATGAACTTGAGGTTGGAGCTATCACGACCAGGTGACGGGAAACCAGATGTCGGCGGGATGCCCTGAGACGACGTGCCAGTGTCAGGACCGGCCTTCGGGGGAGGAGGTTGTCGAGCCATCTGTGGCGGAGGTGGGGGCCGCTGTCTATCGAGCAACGGTATGGGAGACTGCGACGGTAGGTGCTGCGAGACTCGAGGAGCACTTTCTTTGGCACCGTTGGGGACCAGCTTGCCGAACCCGGACGATACAGCAGAGGTAGATGCGGGCACAGTGGACAGAGAAGGAGGGCGCTGAGAAGCCACGGATGGAGAAGAAGCAGCAGCAGCAGCAGCAGGACGGCTGGTCATGAGGTCGGAGACAATGTGAGCGGGAGGAGAGCGTGAAGGAGCCTGACCAAAAGAGGTGCTGGGCGAAGAGGTCGACATTGCTGGCGACGGCCGAGCAGAAGAAGAAGCCGACGGAGTGGCAGCGGCAGCTTGTCCGGAGCCCATGCGAGTGCCGAGGCCGGGGCCGGGGCCGTTTAGAGCTGACGGGCCCGAGGCTGCGGTGGGGGCGATCGGCGCCACGCCGGTACTTGCTGCTTGCATGCTGAAAGGATGTACTGCAGACTTGGCGAATGTCACGCTCTGGTTTTGACAATCTCGGAACGAGCCGGCTTCGATCTCGCGAGGATGGTAATTGCGGCTGCTTGTGTGTCGTGGCTGGCAACTCGACGCGTGGTGCAAAGCGAAAGAATTTCCAGCCTCAGTCCGATCGAGAAACAGCAACGCGGTTTGGCGCGATGCAGTTGTGCCGGGTGCAAAAGATGGTGGGTTGGTCTGACAATCTGTTTGAAAGGCAGCATGAGCAGAAGGAACGACACCAGTTAAAGCAAGTAGATGTCCATCTTGGAGTTGAAGGAAAGCGGCTTGTTCGAATACACTGGGCAAGTGCGATAGTGCGCTAGCTCCTTCCTCCTTCCACAAAGTGTGCAGTTCGCGTCAGACAAGGGTTGGAGGGGGCTAGAGAGAGGCCGGAGATAAAGGGGGTAAAAGGACGGTTGCCGGGCAGCTTTTATAGTTAATGGTTAATTACGCGCTAGCTCAGCAAGCTAATCCGCTTCAAGTTAGCGCTGAAGCAAAGTATATCGCTGAGCTTTTATGATTGGCTGCTTGATTTGCCAAGACTATTATAATTAATCAACGAGACAAGTCGCCAAATGGCTATGCGAATAGAGCAAAGGAGATAGCGGGGCTTTGGGCTCGATTTCCTGCTTCTGCTCACCAAGGGCAACGGCATAATACAAAGTCGTTGTTACCAGCAATGGCCTCGACCTTTTTTTTTTTTTTTTTTTTTTTTTTTTTTTTTGCAACGCACACTGGCTCTCTCTTTTATTTCGATATTGCGCTCTCCTGATGAACCCATTGCTTGTCATGAAGTGGTTCTGAACAGCTGTAGATCAGGAAGCCTGAGTGATCTTGTGCTTGCACCTTTGACATTGGATTTGGCCTTTGTCCAGCCCTGCCTCTTCAGTACACTATTTGTTCTTTGAATCTGCCAGTGATAAGGCTGCCTGCAGCTTTCCACAATTACGAAAAGAACTGCAAAGCACAGCCAGAGCTGCAGTAAGACGGCGACACTTCCTCAGCCAGAGTGTGATATTGAGGGAGCCCAGAGTAAGAGCTGGGTTCAGATGGATCCACAGAATATTAGCAAAAGCACCGAGCTACTGTGTACCTAACGCATACTTTATTTTGCAGTCCAGCGACGGCGGCCCTTGGCGGTGGTGCTGGAGTTGCACAGCCAGACTGCCTATGACGTCTTGCGCCACGGTTCGCGTGCGCTGCGAGTGGTGGCGGGGTCGCAGGCAATCAAAGCTTAGCGATCGAATCAGCAACTCGTGATGTGGATTGCCTACACGAGACTTTGCATGGCTGAACTGGATAAACTCAGATGGGCCGGTAGTATGGGATTAGAAAAGTACCTACCTCTTTCTATGTTCTCGGAAGAAAAGGTACTTGGGTACTGGGGTGCCTCTGAATCAACAGGCCAACAGTCAACACACATGGAAGGAGCGACCAGTACGTTAAGTCGAAGCACTTGACAGGGCAGCCGCTTGTCTACATCCAAAGCTTGCTAGAAAAAACGTGACCAGAGCATCGAGACTGCATCACCAGCTTCCAGCTTCCAGCTTCCCGTCTTGCAGCAAATCTCTTTTCTCGCCTTCCTACAGCCACTTCCACAACCCGTCAGCGTGGGGTTTCCTTGCATGCTGTCTGCACACAGCCCCGTTGCCAAGACGGTCCCAGCCCTAGCAGGCGCCTCTGCAGGATCCCGCCAGACCCGTCGCAAGCAAGCTCGCAGCCCGTTCTGGCTCTCGCTGGTGACGTTCTGGGAATATAAGAGCGCAGACGACGCTCCTTAGCCCTTCCCATCCTGCGCTCTCAGCTCACCTATCGACCATCCTGCTCGCCCTGTCTTGCTATAGACTTTCCGCTTCTGTCGTGCAACCTTATTTCGTCCAGCAGCTGCCTCCGCCGACAGCAGCTTCAACCCAATACAACAACAATCGCCGAGTAATTAATTCGCATAATACCAACGCCCAACATGTCGTACGGAGGATATCCAGCTTACAGTAAGCGCAACTGCTTGCCCTGTCCCTTGCAACACTTCTCACGCAAGTCGGACGCCGTATCGCTAACTCGCTCCATAGGTCAACCGCCTCCTCAAGGCGCCTACTACGGCCAGTCTCCGCCACCACAGGGACATCAACCTCCTCCGGGCCAGTATGGCGGCTATCAACAGCCGCCCCAGCAATATGGCCAACCACCGCCGCAACAGTATGGCCAGCCACCGCATCAACAGTACGGCCAACCTCCCTCGCCCTATGGCCAGCCTCCCGCTCCTTATGGTCAACCTCCGGCTCCGTACGGCCAGCCTCCTGCTCCGTACGGCCAACCTCCGCCCCAGCAGTACGGCCAGCCACCACCGGGGCAAGGCCAATACGGCGCTCCGCCTGTGCAAAACCCATATCCGCCCGCACCCTATGGCCAGCCTCCGCCTCCACAAGGCTACGGCGCACCAGCACAGGCATCGCCGCCGGGCCAGTGGGGTGGCTGCTCTCAGTCGTCTCAGTCGGGTCAATATGGCGCACCGTCTCCTTACGGAGCCTCTCAGCAAGGGTACGGTGCTCCTCCGCCCGCTGCACTCCCAACTCCGCCCTCTGCAGGTTACGGTCCACCGCAAATCATCAACTGGGATGCGAGAGCAAGTGCAGACAACCTGCGGAAAGCAATGAAGGGGTTCGGCACTGACGAAAAGACATTGATTCGCGAACTCGCTGACAAAGACCCTGCACAAGTCCACGCCATTAACGAGGCTTACACGCGCAACCACCGCCGCAATCTCATTGCTGATCTCCAAAACGAGACTTCGGGTTACTTTGAAATGGGACTCGTCGCGATTGCCAATGGCCCTTTGCGTCATGACATTACTCTCTTGAAGCGGGCGATGGATGGGCCAGGTACCAAAGAGTCAGTGCTAAACGATGTCCTCCTAGGCCGGAGCAACGCCGATATGCAGGCGATCAAGTCGGCATTCAAGGCGGCTTACCACCGCGACTTGGTTGCAGCCGTCCGGGGCGAACTCAGTCTCAAGACAGAGCGCCACTTTGACATCATCCTTGGTGCCACCCGTGCCGAGGACTCGGCACCCGTCATCAAGGCCGACATTGACCGTGACGTGGATGCACTGTACGCCGCCACCGAAGCCAAGCTGGGCACCGACGAGCTGCGCGTATGCAGCATCCTGACCACCCGCAACGACAACCAGATTCGCGCAATTGCGCACGAGTACAAGCTCAAGTACGCGCGTGATCTCGAGACGGTCATCAAGAAGGAGTTTCGCGGGCATATGGAGGACGCGCTGCTGTTCCAGTTGCGGCACGCCATTGACAAATACATGCACCAAGCCATGTTGCTCGAGGACGCCATGGCGGGCGCGGGCACAAAGGATGAATTGCTCGTTGCGCGCGTCGTCCGCAGCCATTGGGACAAGGTCAACATGGCAAACGTCAAGGGCGCGTACAAGCAGCGCTACAACAAAGACCTGAGCCGTAGGATCAAGGGCGAGACGAGCGGTGATTATGAGCGGTTGATGATTGCTTGCATTGGCGAGGTTTGAGTCTTGTCTGGTCCATAAACGGCCCTTGCTTTTCATTCCTTTTCATGTGTGTACTGTTGATTATGATGATGAGGTTATGGCCGCTTCTATGCTTCTCTTCTCTTTCTTTTTCTACTTGTTCATTCCACTATCCTCCTGCAATACCCCTTTTATGTTCTACGTTTTTGTCGTTTGGCGATACTGAATTAGTATGCTTGGTTTGTCGCGTTTTCACTGCCTGGAAAAGTCTCGATTCATAGCTCCCAAAAGGTCCCCTTAGTGAGAAGATATCTAATAAGAGTAGTCTTCGCTGCAGTAGAGAGAAATGAATTTTGAGCTTTTTTCATCTTTGTACATAATTGAAATAGTTTCTATTTGATTTGAGTTGCTTCATTTGTGATCATGGAATATATATTTCCTTAAACGGATTGTACAATGTCCAATAGGCTGGTCATAGGCCATGTACATACTCTGATTAAACATTATCTTACACCCCGTGCAACGAGTTCCTCCGTCTATCGTGAGATTTCCACATTCGTCTAAACCATGGCATGATGTGTCATCATCCCATTCATTCATACACATGAGACACGAAACCGCCTCCATATCTACATACAAGAAAGCCAGCTCAAGAGAGCACACAGCGATCAGTGTCAAACAGATTGCAGCAACGACCATCATGTCTACCTCACAGCGCGGGACGGCCCTGTGCTGGGCCAGGCCGGGTACGTGGTGTGCCACTGGCCATTGTCGAACGACCTCGTGTGGCTTGTGAGGAAGGTCGAGGGCCAGTGGGGCCGACCTGTGTGGCTGGGGCCGCTTGGAAGGTGGGTGCTAGTGCTAGTGCTGATGATTGTTGCTGATGAAGCTGATGGGGGAAGAGACACGGTTGTCGATAGAATTGTGGTGGTTGTGAGAGGAATAGTGCTTGTCTGGGCACTGGACAAGGTCGTGCTGGTTGATTGGCTGGATAGGGAACTTGCTGTTGGCGTTGTTGTGAAGGGCGTTGACGAAATATCCACGATAGAAGTTTGTATGCTAGTCACTGTCTGCGTCGTGGAAATGTCTTTGCTTGTGGTAGCGGTAGCGGTAGCGGTAGCAGTGCCCGTGGTCGAAGAGATAGCCACAATGGAGATTTGCGTCTCTGTGATGGTCTCTGTTGTGGAAGTCTGCTCGCTTTTCGTTGCCGTGACTGTGACTTGATCCGTGGTCGTGATTTGGTCCGTCACGGTCTCGATGATCGTTTTTGTGGTTGGGCTGGTGGTGCTTGTTTGAGTGCTGGACGACGGCAACGTGGTACTGCTCTCGCCGCCTATTGGCACGACTGAATATGTTGCGCGGGCTTGAAGATTCTCTGGGTCTTGTATTTGTTGGCCAAGATCTGGGACTGGGACTGCGAGAGGCACGCAGTAGGTTGTTTGAGATGACAAGGCGACGGCGAGGAGCAGCGCGCAGAGCGGGCGGGGGATGCTGACAGAACGCATTTTGAAAGATTGTTGGATCAAGGTCAGGTGCGCAGCCGAGGATTGGAAGAAGAATGGCAAAGATTGGAAGAGTCAGATCAGCTGGCTGGCCATTGACGGTCGTTACTATTTACAGATAGTCGGGACAGTGGTTGGAGATAGGAATAGCGAAGCAAGAGGCCAGCAAGAAAAAAGCACATGCCTATATGCACAAGGTTCCGAGCACAGGGCACAAGGAGACGTGGGGAAATCCAAGAATCATCAAATATCAAGGCCAAAGGGCCCAGACTCCACAGATTATCATGGCAGGCGAGAGATTGTTCTGGTGGGCTTGTTTTGACCTAAAAGATTGTGCACGTTGTATAAAAAAAAAAGTTGGTGGTTGGGAATAGCTACAAATCCACGCTTCTCTTGGAGGGTAATTTAGGGAAGGAGGCTGGGGTTCACATGCAAAAAGCTGGGCAGAGCTGGGGTCGTGAACAGGGCACGTTTAGTGGGCAGTGGGCCTTGGGGGGCAGCGCTAAGCCATCTACAGGGGGGCTTAGCGTACACACCTTCCCACATCTTCACCCCCGCAGGTACGCCGGGACTCGGTCCACGCTGCACTTGATGCTGCAACAACTCGCCCGCCACCATCATTCAGTCAGTAGACATTTGGTTGAGACCATGGATCCTCCGGGGTCCAACAGAAAAGTCATGCCATGCAGATCGATCTCGGCAGCAACACCCGAGACTGCGGCCCTGAAGACGTCTGAGTGACGCACTGCGAATGACTTGGTTTACGGCGAGGTCGTGCTGAATATGTCTTGATGTGAATGTGAGATGAAGTGTGGTAGTTCGAATGTAGGTATTCGGATTGGTATCTACTTGTCTTTGTATGCACTAGTATGTAAAGAAAATACTCCGCAAGTATGCCAATGTCAAGAAATGGCCGAGTTGATCTAGGAAAAGACAAAGTACAAGATGAGACCCCGAAGGAAATAAGTTGAGATAGGCGGTTAAGAGACGCTGGCAACATTGAAATGACGCAAATTATCACCAAGCCTACTGCCTGAACTTATACATTTGCTCTAGAATCTTTGTAATTACTATCCCAAAAATAAAAAATGAACATCATCACTATTCAGGGAAGGTTGTGGTATTGAACTGAATTAAATTTTAATTAATGCCGGACTCAAGGTCCGTTGTATATGGAACCTTTTTTTTTCTTTCTTTTTTCTTCTACTTTGACCATCATGATACTCGACTACATAGTAGCCGCAGCAAAATATCACAGCTTCACCATGAGCCTCTGCTTAAAAAGTCGAAAAGTCATACGTGGCAAACATGGTGTTGGGTTGCGTGTTCGGCGCAGTGTACCAATAGTCAGTGAGGCCCCATTGCGGGTTGTTGACGGCATCGATCCAGCCTTGTGTCTCAATGACGAGACAGCCATACTTGTTGACGAACTTTGCGCCGCCGTCAGTGGCATTGACGTTGCGCGCAATCTGGCTGGGCTTGACGGGAATGGTGCCGTTCTGGCCGTTGCACGAGTAGATCTGCAGACCTTGCTGGTTGGTTGCGATGTCGAGGCGGATGCCCGTCGTGTCGGACCACAGGCTCAGCACAGGGAAGTTGGAGGCGGTGGCGCCCGTGTCCTTGGGCCGGTCGATGATGAAGGCATTGTCGTAGCCTGTGCAGCCGAGGCCGCAGTAGTCGACCGCACCCTCAATGTCTGCGCCGATTTCTTTGGGCGCGGTGAAGTCGAGGACGGGGTGGGAGGCCACGGTCGAGATGGTGCCGTTGGGGACCTCGATGTTGTCGATGCCAATGTAGCGGCGGGCATAGGGCATCCAGAGCGTGTCGTTGAGGAGAGTGGGCTCCTTCCACGCGTTCAGGTTCCAGTAGATGTGGTTGGCGAGCATGATGGGTCCGGGCTGGTCGAGCGCGAAGGTGGTGGTTTGCATGGTAATACGCGGGTGCGAGATGCCCCAGGGGGAGCCGTCGATGGTGTTGCTCAACGTCATGGTGGCATACGTCAGGACCGTGCCGGGGAAGCCCTCAAAGGCCTCATCGAGCAGCGAAAAGGTGATGGAGGTGTTTGTGTACGAGACGACGGTCCAGTTGCGGGCGTCGTAGCCGACGGTGCCGCCGTGGAGGGTGTCGTGGCCCGAGTTTTCGTTTTCTGGGATCTGCGAGGTCACGCCGTCGACGGTGAAAGTGCCGTTCTTGATGCGGTTGGCGTAGCGGCCGACTACGGGGCCAAAGTAGGTGTGGTTGGTGGCTGTGTCGACGGGGTACTGGCTGACATTGTCGTAGCCGGTCACGACGTCTTGGAAGACGCCATCGCGGTCGGGCACCAGCAGATGTGTCAAGCGGGCGCCGTAAGGAATGTAGACGGCCGTGATGTTGTCGGCGGTCAGGGTGTAGGAGGTCAGTGGCGACGATGTGGTGGCTGTCTGGGCAGCAACTGCTTGGAGCAGTGCCGAGCCGCAGAGGAGTGCCAGCTTGGCTGTGGAAAACATGGTTGACGAAGCGCACACGCAGGCTCTCAGAGAGGGAGAGTGACGAGGAATGGACACAGTCACAAGTGGAGGAGGAAGCTCAGCAGATAGTCGGAGCAGCTCTGACTGGGCAATGACACATGAGAGGGAGGAGGACAAAGGCGGACATCCGCAGCGAGCCCCAAGCAGAGGGACGGGCGAACCTTATGAGGGGCTCGCGAGCCGGCCTGCTGGGTCGTTGATCGCGAAAGCCAAGTGACGTAGAAGCTGGGCAGCGGTGCGAGCGAAGCGGGAGGATGGCGACCGAGATTTTCCCATTCGCCAGGCTAACGGCCAAGACAAAGGCCGTCGTCCAGGGCCCGCATGCATGTTCATCTGCAAGGTGCGTCAACCAGAGAGCTTGTCCAACGGTGAGGCCGGCGGCCAGGCTGGGAAAAGTTAGGCCGAGCAGGAAAGGGGAAGCTGAGCAGCAATATCACCTACCAGCAGGAGGCAGGGCAGCAGGCGAGCAGGGCTGGCCCATTCGAGCGGCTATAGTCACGGCGATCCACAGTTGGCCGTGGCCAGATGTTGGCTCTGGCCCTGGCTCATGTTGGCCCGTTTGGCAACGCAGGAGGACGACGGACTGGACGGACATTGAGAGAGCAAAAGAAGGTGAAGGGGTCCAGGAAACAAAAAGGCGGAGAAGGCGGAGAAGAGGCCGGGATGTTTACTTCAAAGGATGAGCTACCCCAGCTAGCACATCCGGAGAATGCGGGGAACCCTGGGGGGGGGGGAAGGTGGGAATCTCGACGCAGGTAGGCCCAGGTATTTCTGTGCTATAGCCCAGGGTTAGCGCACTTAGTCGACTCAAGGGTACTTTTGATAATCAAGTCTATATAACCTCGGAAGTAGTACTTGGACCAGCTGGATGAACGAACAATATGCACACAACGCTCTCGATATATGGCCAGCCCGCTCTGTTCCCTGTGCCTTGCCTGCCAACCAACAGACTCGGCTACCGGCTTGGTCAACGTCTCTCGTCACATGACGATGGCTTCGAGGGTGCATCGTGAGGGGCTGGGCATATGCAGTGACACGGTACACCCTCGCTAGACGGCGAGTTGGGGATGCTGCAGGAATTGCTTTCTGCCTTGAGTCGCAATGTGTGACCGCATCTGCATGATATGTACAGCCCGTGCGTAGTAAGTGAATGGCAGTAACAGACTGAGACGGTCTGGTACTCTGGTCCGATCATTGCCGAGAATCAGGTTGTTTTGGCTGTCTTTGTGGGTCAGCTGAGGAGACAATGTGCTTGAGCTGCTGCTACCGCCTCGCTGGATTCAACTATTACCTCGTTCCTCTTCTCTCTTCTACATACTGCCTCTGGGGTGAGTGATCGGTTGAAAAGCTGCTGGTCATAACCAGTCCCAATCAAGGAACGATACTGAATATCATTTCTCGACCATCATCACACAGTCCTGATAGTCCCCTTGTCCAGGCCAAGTAGCTGCGAAGAACAGCTTGGCCGCGTGGCTGGAACCCCTGGCGTTTGTTGGAACGTTCGTAGTGTGGTGTGGGGGGGGGGGAAGAGATGTGGGCACTTAGACGAGGCTGTGGGCAAATCGGCGTCAGCCTCGTGAACGGGGCGGGGCTTCGTGTATCTTGGGACTGTGTGGTGAGACTGCTTTGCTTTCTGGGTGTCACACTACACTTATTTTACACCACGACCGAAATGGTCAATGGTTCATGCATGTGCCTGATCAAAAGCTATTAATTGTCGATGCACTTGCAATGACGGTTGGAATTGAGACTTCTCCTTTGAAGCTGCGAGCGACAACGCTTCAGCTCCACATTATAAGGTCATTGCTAGTTTGTGATTGACATATGCTTACTGCCAAGCTTGATATTCGTATCAGTCTAGAAAATGCATAAGGCTTTCTTTTCTGCTTCTCCGGAACACTGCTGTGCGAGTCCGTGCCGATATGTTGAGATACTTTGGAGCGTTCTGGTCACCATGCAGTACTGCCTTCCACAGATATGTGCAGTTACTGTTCCACGAGCCACTAAAAGTATTGTAGAAACGATACAGGAGGGACGTCTGCAGAGAGATGTTGCAGAAGAACTTTGGACCTTCAAGCTTTGTATGCTAGAAACGGATCCATCTTGCCGTGATACTCTGGCTTGCACCAGCTATCTGAACCGAGGCAGAACAGCTACTCATAGTAGGTATTTCTAGCGCTCTGATTGCTACCGCTTCAGGAGGTTGGCAACTGAATGCGTCATGCGCTTGCCTACTGGGCACTGAAAGACCCCCCCCCCACTTATCGCGCGGTATCGGCCAGTCAAACTGCTGTGATAGCGGGAAACAGCACTGATAGGAGGTCACCAGGACCCCTGTTGCGTATCAGCCCGGTGCCTGCTGTGCTCGTCATTACGCTATTCCGGCCGCTTCCACTTTACCATGTCGCGTTCTACTATCACGACATTCTACAACACATACGCACAATCAGCATTCTAGTCGTCCTACACCCATCATGAAGTTTGCCAAGTCATCCGTCGCTGCATTGCTGGCGCCTGCCGTGGCAGGTCGCTTCCTCGAACCCGCCGAGGGCAACAACGTGCAGCTGTACGAGGACGCGGAGGCGAGCGAGCAGTTCCTGATTGAGCTGAGCCCAGACAACACGCGCTGGGTAACGGAGGAGCAGAAGTGGGAGCTGAGAAGAGTACGTTCCTCACGTGTTCACAATCACTGCCAAGGAACAGCTTGTACGCAGATGCAAGAGGTTTTCTTGTGATGATGGATCGACCGCTGCTGAGTCGAGACTCTTGACAACTGACTGTGCGCACTTGCAAATAGAATGGCCAGAACTTCATAGATATTACCGAGACCCAGGACCTCGGCGCCTCTCGTATCGCTGCCCGTGCAGACGTCGTGTTCCCCGCCAAGGTCGCTCACCAAGACGCGATCAAGCCACTCTTCCACAATTTGTCCAAGACGAACCTGCACGACACTCTCGAGGAGTTCACGTCCTTTCATACCAGATACTACAAGTCCGAGTATGGCGAGCAGTCCTCCGCGTGGCTGCTGCAGCAGATTCTGGACATCATCTCCGACACTGGTGCGAGCAGCGTCAAGGCCAAGACTTTCCCGCATCGGTGGCAGCAGTCTTCCATCATCGCGACCATTCCGGGCAACTCAAACTCGACGGTCGTCATCGGCGCCCACCAAGACTCGATCAACCTCTGGCTTCCATCGATCCTCGCCGCTCCAGGCGCAGATGACGATGGCAGTGGTACCGTTACCATCCTCGAGGCGTTCCGCGTCTTCCTGACATCAGAAGCCGTCCAGAACAATGCTCTCGAGAACACAGTCGTAAGTGGAAATGCGGTCGTGGAAGAAGTGCGCGCGTTGAGGGGTGCTGACACAGCTCTTGCAGGAATTCCACTGGTACTCGGCTGAGGAGGGTGGACTCTTGGGCAGCCAAGCCATCTTCTCCGACTATGAGCGTCAGGGTCGGGACGTCAAAGCTATGCTACAGCAAGACATGACCGGTTATTCACAGGGCACGCTTGATGCTGGCAAGCCGGAGAGTGTCGGTGTCATTGTGGACTATGTCGACAAGAAGCTCACCGACTTCATCAAGAAGGTTGTGACCGAGTACTGCGACATCCCGTTTGTCGAGACCAAGTGCGGATATGCCTGCAGCGACCATGCCTCTGCGTCCAAGGCCGGCTACCCGTCTGCGTTTGTCATTGAGTCTGCATTTGAGGACAGCGACAAGCACATCCACTCGACGGATGACACGCTCAAGTATTTGTCTTTTGACCACATGCTGCAGCACGCCAAGCTGACTCTCGCCTTTGCTGTAAGTGGAAACCCCTGTCTTGGTTGATCAAGGATGGCGACAGAGGATAAGACGCTAATGCGACAATCAGTATGAGCTCGGTTCAACCAACTTCGCAAAGCTCAAGAGCGGTGGCGCTGTTGATGAGTTGTAGATTCTGACACCTACAAGAATTCCGACATGTACTCTTTGGCCGTGCTGAGTTTTGGTGTGTTTTGCTCTTGATAATTCTTGTCATCTTCGAATAATAATCGTGTGCGTGGAGTTCCGTGTCAGCTGCTCTGCGCAGGTGCCGTTTTGGATACTTGATTGAGTGCACTGCAATCCCAGGGTGTCAAGGTCGCGATTTGTGAGAAAGCCTGCGACCCATGCTCAAGGAAACCGGTTCGGGCATTGCGGTAATACCACGCTGCATCCAGCTGCCTGGCCTGCTTGACGAACAATGATGGAAGGGCCTGTTTCGAGACATATATGCCCGCACTTATTTGCATGCGGCGACAGCCTTCTCATTGGTCGACGCCCGTGACGTCAGTGGGACTTGAAGTACGTTCTTGCAACTCAAACAAGGCATTCTAGCCTGGCAAGAGAATCTTTTCTCTGGCTCTAGATTTGCTGAGGGCATCCTCCCAGCGCCCGAGACGTGTGGCATCCCATTTAAACCTTGCCCTCTCACCATCAACACCCGGCCCCTTAGGCGAGGTTCCAGATTCCAGCCACGACAGGCATCGCACTGACGTCGTTGGCCACAGAGATCTGTTCTGGAGCCAGAAAATCTTGGCAAAAGCTTGTCTCGAAACCCTTGTGTGTGCGTGTCTATGTTTGTACGACAATGTAAGCTTTTTAGCCCGCCTGCTGGAAGCTGTCATGTTCAAGCCCACACCCACAATGATGCTCTTCCGACGTGCCTAGCTCGGTTAACGGCATCTGTCGTAAGTAAACGGATGGATCCTCATCCACTGCGTCAGCATCCACTCTGCGGCGGCTATGCGCTCTCAGACTGGGGTCTGGCTGAGGCTGAGCACTTCTGCCATCCTGCTCAGCGTGGCAGAGAGACATGCCATCGGTGCTATGAGCATGTTCACAGCTGCTCGTCAACTACATAAGCCCCACTGGAGACTAGCTTATTGATTCAATCCACAGCCTCTTTTAATTTTGTTCCTTTTCTTTTACTCTGCTGTACCTGTGTGATTGGGTTGCTCATAATTCAACACAATATAGAAACACTTACTCACGAGCCATCAACCAGAAGACGGGACCCAAGTACCCTGACATTACTAGCGCAACATGGCCGAAGAGAAGAATCTCGGCGAGGCGACCGGGCATGACGCCAAGGAGGGATTGACTTTCAATGGACCTATTACCGACGAAATGTTCAAGCTCTTCATCTCTCCAGAGAGCGTCTCATCCGAGCTGGCACAGGACCCTTCCCTGACGCCCGGTGAGGCGTGGAAGAAGCTATACGGCCATCACAATGGCCAGCGCTCAAGGCAACATCTCGACAGATATGAGCGTGAGAATGACCACCTGGAACGAGCTGCCGAGTGTGGCCATTGGGGACCCACACAGCCGAGTCCTCTCTTCCTCAAGGTGAGTTCATTCCTTGTCTGCTTTTGGGGGCTCGGATTGAACATTGGGAAACTAAATAGTGATAGATTTACCACGATGCTATCATGTCTCTCAAGGGAAACCCAGCACATGGAGTGGTTAGCCCGTCTCTCATGGGAAGCTGTGGCGTGATGCCGTTGACAGTCATTTCCACGTATGTTTGCCTCCCACTTTAAAAACAAGAAAAAAAAAAGAAAAAGAAAAAGAGAAAGAGAAAAAAAAAAAGGCAACCGTCGTTTCTTGATACTAAGTGCATACTTCAGAATCCCGGATATTGTGCGCCACATGGCCAACTGCATTGTGCGCGCTGAGCGAGAAGTCTACCTTGCGACCAACTACTGGGCCAACAGCACCGCATCCAAGTTCATCACAGATGCCATGCGCGAGCTTTCGCGCCGCGCAGGCGAGCGGGGCACCAAGATTGTCTTCAAGCTGATATACGACCGCGGCAGCCCCAAGCAGCTGGTCGAGCCACACTACTTTGTGTCAGAGAAGGAGTACACGGGCGACAAAGTCAAGATCCCAGGCGTCGACGAGATCCCCAACATTGACCTGCAGGTCATGAACTACCACCAGCCACTGGTGGGCACGTTCCATTGCAAGTACATGATTATCGATCGCAAAATTGCTATTTTGCAGAGCAACAACATCCAAGACAACGATAATCTGGAGATGATGACGCACATGGAGGGCCCCATTGTCGATTCGCTGTACGACATGGCTCTCATTTCCTGGCACAAGCAGCTCGACCCGCCGCTGCCCAGCCGCGACTCGCCTGCGGCGCAGGGTGGTATCTCGTGCTTCAACGAGTCCCTTGCGGGGGTCTTTGGCCCTAATGGATCGATTCGCGGCCACAGCGCAGTGGTGGACCCGGCCAAAATGCAACAGCCGCCGGTCTATGGCTCCGGCCCGGGCGGCGTCTCCAAGCATGGCGCAACGCAACAGCCCGGCCACGTGGAGGGCGCCCAAGCACATCTCGAAAGCAACGACACGAATCGCGCAGACGTTGTCACGGGCCCATCCACAACCGAGAGCGTCGTGCCATCTGCAGACCGGGCCAACGGCACCACCGCAGCCGACCTCAGCGCGCAAGCCTCGAACGCCCAAGACGGACCCGACCACGGAACGGCGGCCTTCCTCGACCGCGGACAGCAACCCGGCCACCACACACACCTCCCCACCGAAACAGCCGCCACCTTGCCCGAACTCACCCACGAGGACCAGCACTACGACGCCGACATTGCAGGCGAGGTTCTGCGAGTACAGGCCTCCGTCTCCGCCAAACCCGGCAGGGAATCGAGCCTGCAGGCCGTCAACAGACATCTCAATCACACCATCAACGTCGGCTTCCCACCAGAGGCACCCGAGTGCGCGCCGCAAGACGAAATGACACCGTATATCCCCCATGCAGTCCACGAGCCCTTCCCCATGGCCATGGTGAACCGCGCACCGTACGGCACGCCGAACCACAAGTCTGTCTCGATGCCGCAGAACGCGGCGTGGCTGTCTGCGCTGCGCCATGCGCGCAAAAACGTGTTTATCCAGTCGCCTACGCTCAACGCCGAGCCGCTCGTGCCCGAGATTGTCGCGGCGTGCCAGCGCGGAGTGGATGTGTACTGCTATATCTGCCTGGGTTACAACGACTCAGGCGAGCTGCTGCCGCGCCAGGGCGGGCACAACGACATGATTGCGCACAAGCTGTACACATCGCTCTCGGGCGCGGCGCGCGAGAGGCTGCACTATTTCTGGTACGTGGCAAAAGACCAGACGAAGCCCATCATCCAGGAGAAGAAGAAGCGGAGTTGCCACATCAAGCTCATGATTGTGGACGAGCGGATTGGGATCCAGGGAAACGGCAACCAGGACACTCAGTCATGGTTCCACAGCCAGGAGATTAACGTGATGTTGGAGAGCGAGCACGTGTGCCGGGCCTGGATCGACGGGATCCGGAGGAATCAGAACACGCATATATATGGTGCGCTGGACAAGGAGACGGGAGTCTGGACGGACGAGGACGGCAAGATGGCGGATGGCGCGATTGGCGTTGATCCGGGCAGGTTTGCGTGGGCAAAGGGAATCACGGGCGCAATCAAGCGGGTTCAAGGTGTCGGTGGTTTCTGATGGAATAAATGGGAAGGAAAAAAAAAAAAGGGAGATTGAGGCACGTCTATTTCTCTGTCTTTTTGCTGCTGTATTGTTGTTTTAATAGGGGACATATATACCTTTGAAGGGCTGTGGTAGGATGAGATAATGTTCTGAGTATTTAATTCGATTGGCGATGGATGTGGTGTTCGAAGAAGTATCAATATGATGGGGTGTCAATCTGATTATTTGATCACATTGCAAGGAAGAACATGGTATTTGTTTCTGGCAAAGACTCAAGAGCAGCAAAAAAAAAAAAAGACAATTGAATTGTGCTATACTATATACATAGTATCAGGTACTTGTACATGCGAGGCGTTTGGTGGTGGAGACAGCCCCCCAGCCTAGTAGGTCGATCTATAGTGGTTAGGGACCCATGACGCGCTGTTGGCTGGCGGCGCGCGGGTTCGCGTGGGGTTGTGGACGAATCGACAGGGGGCTCGATAGCGCCTGTCGAGGTGCTGTAGAGGTACCCAGGCACGCACTGGCGCGTCTGAGCTGTCCCCGCGAATTCGCGGCTCCAGAAGCTTTAGGGGACGTCAGCGATCTGCGGCCCTTGGCCATTTTATCGCCGAACACCCACTGCCTCCCCCTCCACTAGTCTTGTCTCCGCGCAAACGCCCGAGTCTCCCGTCATGGAGATGGTCTCGTTGTTGGCCAAGCTATACCTTGCTATCCCCTGTGTGTGACTCTCTTGGACCGTCTGCCTGCCTGATCTGTCTGGCCTTTCCCCTCTTCGTCACGCAACACGACCACGACCCAACCACATTCGCCATCATGGCGTACATTGCGCCCATCCATCAGCCCAGCAGCATCCGCCATGCGCTCCAGATCAAGCTGTTTGAGGATGAGGACGAGTGTCTGGTTATAGCGTAAGGGCAAATGCAGCAATGGCTCGAGCCTTCTTCTCGACCCTTTTCCGCTCCTCAAACGTGCCAGTGCTGACGAGTTCCCTGCACGACAGCAAAACAAACCGCCTCGAAATCTTCAGCCTCGCAGACAACCAGCAGCTGGTGCTGCGGCACACAGAGGTGCTCAATGGAACCATAGCCCTCATCCAGCGTCTGAGGCCGCGAGACTCGCCCACCGAGCTGCTCTTTGTCGGCACCGTGCGCTCCCAGTACTTCACCCTTACGTGGGACGCCGCCGCACGCGAGCTGCGCACCGCCCAGTTCTTTGAGAATGCCGCCGAGCGCTACATGCGCGACTCGCAGAGCCAAGACCGGGCCCTCGTCGACCCTACCGGCCGCTTCCTCGTCATGCACTTGTGGGAGGGCATCCTATCGATGCTGCGTCTGCTGCCGCGCAAGAGCAAGACGCACGAGCTCGAGTGGACCGACTCGGTGCGCCTATCGGAACTGTTTGTCAAGGCCAGCACGTTCTTGCACTCCGACACGGGACATCCCAAGATTGCGCTGCTCTACCAGTCCGTTGCCGACGTGCCCGAGTCCAAGCTAGCCACATACCGCCTGACCTCGGACGACAGGGACAGCCAGGCCTCGCGCTTCGACCCCAACAAGGACAGAGAGATTGCCCTCGACATACCCGACCCAGGCGCATCGCTGCTGATCCCCGTGCGACGCATCGAGGACGGAAAGAGGCACAACTTCCGCAATGTAGACGACCGGGCTTTTCTCGGCGGGCTGGTGGTGGTGGGCGAGACGCGATTGACATATGTGGACGATATAACACACGCCAAGGTCGAAGCGCCGCTCAAAGAAGCGTCCATCTTTGTGGCCTGGGCCGAGTTGGACGAAAGGCATTATTTCCTCGCCGACGACTATGGCAGGATGTACCTGCTTACCATTCACACGGACGGGACGGTTGTGCAGGGCATGGAGATGGCACTTATCGGCAAGACATCGCGCGCGAGCTGCCTGATCTACATGCAGGATAGCAACATGCTTTTTGTCGGCTCGCATAACGGCGATTCGCAGCTGTGGCGCATCAGCCTCACTGGTGCGGACCCTTCGCAGTACATGCAGCTCGTCCAAGTACTGCGCAATATTGCTCCGATTCTTGACTTCACCATCATGGACATGGGCAACAGAGAGAGTGATAGCCAGCTGGGCAGTGCCTACTCGTCCGGCCAGGCGCGTATTGTCACCGGCAGTGGTGTACACAAGGACGGAAGTCTGCGGAGCGTACGTAGCGGCGTGGGACTGGAAGATATCGGCATTCTCGCTGATCTGCAGGATGTTCGAGGTTTGTTCTCGCTCAAATCGCACGGCGCGGCCAAGACAGATACCCTGCTGGTTTCGTTCTTGACCGAAACTAGAGTTTTTCGATTTGATGCATCAGGAGAGGCCGAAGAGCTAGAGGCATTTGAGGGCTTGTCCTTTGACAATCAGACGCTACTCGCGACGGATCTGCCGGGAAACAAGCGACTGCAGGTCACGACGGTCGCTGCCGCGCTTATCGACACGGATACCAACATGGTCATTACGCTCTGGAAGCCACCCAGCGAAGGCATCACTGCGGCCTCTACGAATTCAAAGTGGCTTTTGCTATCTGTAGATGGCAAGTCGCTTGTGTCTCTCGACATTGCCAGAGACTTGGCCGTCGCAGCCACCAAGGACTTTGGCACCACAGACCAGGTTGCTTGCGTCCACGCTTCGCCTCATCTCCTTGAAGCAGGCGTTGTCGGCTTCTTCACATCTGGCAACATTTCCATCGTCGACTTGGCCACCCTGAACCCTCTCAAGGGCGAGTCGCTTCGACGATCAGACGACAACTCTTCGATACCGCGCGACATCGCTTTGATACAGACCCTACCTCCGAGCATAGGAGGCCCCACGCTCTTTGTCTCCATGGAAGACGGTAACGTGGTCACATTCAACGTGGCACCCGATTTATCTCTAAGCGGGCGCAAGAGCGTGATTCTCGGCACGCAGCAGGCCCGCTTCCACTTGCTCCCTCGCGCCGACGGCCAACTCACCAACATTTTTGCGACGACAGAGAATCCCAGTCTAATTTACGGCTCTGAAGGACGCATCGTATACTCGGCCGTCACGGCAGAGGATGCGGCGTACGTCTGTGATTTCGACTCGGACGCATTTCCAGAAGCGGTTGTTGTGGCAACCGACTCGGCCATCAAGATTGCGCGGATCGATACGGAGCGGCAGACGCACGTACGGCCGCTCGAGATGGGCGAGAACGTGCGTCGGATTGCATACTCGGCAAAAGAGCAAGTGTTTGGTTTGGGCTGCATCAAGCGCGAGATTGTGCAAGGTGAGGAGGTCATTACGAACTCCTTCAAGCTTGTTGATGAGGTCATCTTCGATAAGGTCGGAGAGCCGTTGATGTTTGAGCAGTCTCCATCTACCGAGCTTGTCGAGTGTGTGATCCGGGCTTCCTTACCGGATTCATATGGCAATCCTGCAGAGAGGTTCCTCGTCGGTACGAGTTTCCTAGGTGAAGAGAACGGTCCATCGCGGGCGGATGGCGCGGGTGGTCGTCTAATGGTTCTTGGTGTGGACAGTGACAGGAATCCATATGTGCTTGCGAGTCATAAGTTCAAGGGTTCATGTCGCTGCTTGGCGGTGCTAGGCCAAGACATCATCGTCGTTGCGCTGACGAAGAGCGTTGTCCTGGGCCGATTTGTGGAGGAATCGTCGACCTCTGGTATATTCACCAGGTTAGCCTCGTACAGACCGTCTACCTACCCCGTGGATTTGTCAGTGGAAGGCAACATCATCGCGATTGGAGACCTCATGAAGTCTGTTTCGCTGGTCGAGTACTTTCCCGCTACAAATGAAAAACCTGCCATGTTGATGGAAGTTGCGCGACATTACCAGTCTGCTTGGGCCACAGCGGTGTCCCATATTGAGGACCAGTCATGGCTGGAGGCAGACGCACAGGGAAATCTAATGGTGCTGCGGCGGAACCCTGATGGGCCTACGCTTGAAGACCAGAGGAAGATGGAGATTACGAGCGAGATGAATCTGGGTGAGATGGTGAATTGTGTCCGAAAGGTGGCTGTTGAGACGAGTCCGAATGCCATGATCATTCCAAAGGCATTTATTGGCACGGTAAGTTTCCTTGGTTGTTCCACGAAGGCAGTTGATGGGTTTGCAAGGCTAACGTCCGGTTTCGTCACATCGATAGGTCGAAGGCGCCATTTACCTTTTCGGAACCGTGGCATCGCACGCTCAGGACTTGCTATTGCGGTTTCAAGCCAAGATGGCAGATGCTGTGCCAGTAGTAGGCGGCCTTGGGTTTAATCGATACAGGGCATTTCAAAATGCAGAGCGGACAGCAGAGGGTCCATTCCGGTTCCTGGACGGTGAGTTGCTGGAACGATTCCTGGATATGGACGAAGATGCACAAAAGGCGATATGTCAGGGCTTGGGGCCGAGTGTGGAGGATATGAGGAACTATATCGAGGAGCTCAAGAGGATGCATTAGATCTTGGCGGTCCACGATAGAGAAAGTAGAGTTCTTTTGGTTGTTCTGGGCTGGCTCTATCTTTTTGACAAGAGCAGCGGGAGAAAAATATTAACGAGAAATGTTGAAAATGAAACCCTTTGCCTGTATGTCTGGAGAGTCTCGAAGGATTGAAGTGCACCTCCTCGCAGCCACGACAACCCCAACCCTTTCGCTTAAGTAAGCACACTTCCGCTCAGGGTAAGGGTTAAGCCTCGGGTGAACCCGGGCATCCCGCGAGACCCACCGCGCCGGCAAGCTGCAGGCCAATCAGCCAGTAACTGTTTCCAATTGGCGCCTCAGGCCATCAAGAATTTGGCAGCTCCCGGTGCGCGCGGCCAAGCTTCGGGGAAAAGACCTCAACGCCAGCCTGCGAATTCATCATCATCCAGCAGCACGACGACGTAACGCCCTGCCGCCCCCCTCCTTCACTGGTGTTGGCTTTCCCAAATCTTCACTCCATCGACCCACGGCAGACTCAAACGCAGAACGAGAGGAGGATCGCCCCGCTCTCCTCTTTTCGAAGCCAACGGAACCTGAATATCCTTCGATAAGACCAACGAAAACGCCACTCCCACATTCAAATTCGCAATGGCGCCTCTCTCCATCGCCGCCCGCGCAATTGCGCGCACAGCTGCCAGTCAGTCGACGCGGAGTCTTTCGACGAGCGCGGCCCGCGCGGCTGCTGGTTCCTCGGCGAGCTACGAGTCGCCCTTCAAGGGGGAGCGCACGACGACGCGGATCCCGGACTTCAGCCACTATGCGTCCAAGTCGGCGCCTACCAAGAACTTGACCTACCAGTACTTCATTGTCGGTGGTTTCGGTGCGATTACTGCCATGGGTGCCAAGTCTACCATTCAAGGTGAGGACTCCTCTTGTCTGTGAAGGCGTTATTTGGTAATGGAGACTGGCGAGTGGCGGATACAATAAGGAACGACAGGACAATTCAGAGACACCAATTGAATTATGGAAGAAGAGAGATTGGTTGTTTCGAGGGCGAGATGAGGGCAATTGGAAGGGATCACGGGCTGTGCCGACCACGGCTTGAGCACAAAATGGCTGACGTGACCGTTCCACTTTACAGAATTCCTCAAGAACATGTCCGCATCGGCTGATGTCTTGGCCATGGCCAAGGTCGAGGTCGACCTTGCCTCTATCCCAGAGGGCAAGAACGTAAGTCACATGTGTCCAGCACTCGCATGCTATAGAGTGACAGTATTGATACTCACCACTTTCGGGATGAACAGGTCATTATCAAGTGGCGTGGCAAGCCCGTCTTCATCCGCCACCGTACTGAGGCCGAGATCAACGAGGCCAACAAGGTCAACGTGTCTTCGCTACGAGACCCCCAGGAGGATGCTGACCGTGTCAAGAAGCCCGAGTGGTTGGTGATGCTGGGTAAGAATCCTGATACTCGGTCTTTTCCTGGCTGCCTCTCTCACTACTGCCTGTCACGCCCCATAATGACACCTCACCGAACAACCTACGCCATGCCTCGGGGAAAGCATGTCTGGTGAAGAGGAAAAAAGACTGACTCGTGTCCTAACAGGTGTCTGCACGCACTTGGGTTGTGTGCCCATCGGCGAGGCCGGTGACTTTGGAGGCTGGTTCTGCCCTTGCCACGGTTCTCACTACGACATTTCCGGACGTATACGCAAGGGCCCTGCTCCTCTGAACCTCGAGATCCCCGAGTACGACTTTGGCGAGGGCGACAAGATGGTCATCGGTTAAACATTGTGATTTGCAACACACCAGAACACAGGAGATTTGCGAGAAACGATGGTTGATTGATGTGTATGAATACGACGCTGCGGGAACCCGACAGCAGCAGCGGCATCGACAGCATGTTAGAGCTGAAACAGAGTCCAAATATCGCCAAGCCTATAGACTCAGCGTGGGCGGGGAACGAATGGGAATGGAAAGCATGAGAAAGAGGAAGACGATGAAAAAGAACCGAGAGGTTCGGGAGAGACGAAAGGCAAAAAAACAGGGCGGGTGTTTTTTTCTAGACTGGGCTCGCCTGTTTTTTAACTCCCGTTAATGCCAATGTATAAAGAACACCTCGAGAGCATGGCAGAACACAATTCAAAGAACAAGATTTCTACGTTAGCCCTTTTGAGATCTCTGGATCGCAAGCTCTGGGGCGTTTTGCAGGACGTCAGTGAGCCGAGTTCTCGCGGAAGCAGGCCGTCGTTTTTCGAGGTTGAAGAGAAAGCACTCTGTTCTCGTCAGCGGAGAATAAAGAATCAAAGTTAAGTTTCGACGCGAGGAGAGCCTGTGCTAACCACAGTCTGCAGATGTTTACAGCGAAGGAAAGGTCAAGAAGAGGACAATTATCAAGACGCAGCATTCGAAACTCCTATTGACCCAGACGAAGGCTCACTCAACGATATGGTCATTTCTGAGCAACACATCCGGCTCTTTACACACACGGGGAGACACGGCCACGCCAGAACGCGACCCACCAGCACCAGCCACGGCCTGGTCCCAGGATAACGATTAAAGCGACGTACTTGCGAGTATATGAGGCACACCGACGCACATGAGGCCAGATAGCCGACTCAGATGATCTACCGAGAACCATGGGCGCCAATTTTGCGTAGAGAATAGACGTGCATAATGCTATGATTTGGTCTTCTTTACGGCACTTTGCTCTAGTGCTTGGGCAAGGGATGTCAGAGTGATGACCAAAAGCATGGTGATACGGGACTAAGGTGCCGTTCAGGCCGCACATCAGCAAGGCGAGATTAAGGTCGAAGTTGGCATCTTGCGCGGCCATCAGCACTGGAAGTGACTTGATGAAAGAACAACTTCGATGTGGAAGAAGGAATAGTTCACATTTCTAGGACGACGATGACTACATGAAGAGCATGAATGGGCAAAGCCGACCACGATGGAAGGAAGTTCTCGAGGAACGCGAGTTGGCAGTAAACAAGAGACCAAACTCGACTCTCAGATTGCTCAAGATATGTCGGATGAGGCTTCGCCGCTGAGGCTGCAAGATCGCCTACCTGGTGGTGAAGAAACCAAGCCACTGACTGGTTAAAGGTGCTTGAAGGGTTCAGCAGCCCGGAGCACTATAGTGGGGCTCTGTTCAGTGGGGCAATCAGAGCCTATGCGGGGGAATATGGGGCCCCTGCAGTCGGCTACAGAACCCGTTCAACTACACCCTCGCAGCTCCGCCAACTGTTCGCTTCGAGCCGAGATGCAAGACTCACGAATCGTCTGTCTGGTTTCGCTATTTACCGGTTGACTCATCATGGACGTTGCAAGCCTCTGGACTTCTCAATCGGCTCTTTTCCGACCCAGTCGTCTGGTTTCTCTTTGCAACTAGTCGTTGCAGTAAAGGTGAGACGGCGATGCTGGGCCAGAATTGCGAAAGGCGAGCAAGCTGGTGATTACTGTGGGCATCAATCGTGATCGTTGAATTTGGTCCGCGACTACGTTAATGACATGAAAGAGGAGGTTATTTACGACGAGCTGGTCGCGGCTTATCACAAGGGAGCCGACTCCCATCACTGTGTATATCAAGGCTGGAGCAGCCAGAGACATCTCCAGATCGGCATGATGGCATTATGTCACCTCACCGCGTCCCCCGCCATGATCGGCAAAGCCAAGTTATGAAATCAACTTCAACATTCCTCACTGAGAGACAATCAGGGAAGCTCTTCCTTTTTTCTGGAATTGAGCTCTCTACTCTCCCCTTGCAATTGATTCCTTCACAGTCAATTATCTCACAGAGCATAAATATTCATAAGTGTTGGGTTTGTTCACTACGCGACGGAACCAGCATGGCTTTCACCACATGGCTACACGCCGTAGCCGCCTTCTCCCTTGCTGGAAGCATATCAGCATCGCCTCTTGATCATGATCAACAAGTCTTACAGATGGGTGCTCTACGTAACGGTGCAATCGATGAGTACCTTCATGTAGAAAAAGAGTCAGCAAAATCTCATACGCTAAAAGTCAAATATGCGTTATGCCTTGCCACACCTTTCTTGGGTTTGCTTTGAAAGCTGATCTTCCTTTCCTTCACACATTAAGGCTCAAGAAGGCTGAGATTATACCAAGTAGTAAGTGCGGCATCAATGAAATCAATACGACAGCTCGTCAAAAGCGGTTGATCTACACCACGAACCATGAAACACTAAAACGCAACCACAATAAGTCATCGACGCCTTTCTTCCCTCTCTCCTCGTCGAGGCTACCTGGTCTTCGTCCACCGATTCCAAAGCAAGCGCCCTTGATGGCCAGCCTCAGGCTGAGCTCGGCAACACGCTCAGGCCAAAGTCTCTGCAAGATCCGCCGACCGTTACGCTGAAGCTTGCTGGATCGTCTGAGGATAACCGTCATGGCCATGATTCTGCTGCAGTTGTGTCGAGCTCAAAGTCGACTACGTGCGCTCTCTCCATGAAGACAACCTACGTCCTCGCCCTCACTGACCCAGACGCGCCTTCGCGGAACGACCCAAAGTGGTTTGAATTCTGCCATTGGATTGCCACGGGATTAGGGGCGCCGTCTTCACCTTCACATTCTTCACATCTAGAAGAAGAGCCTTGCGTGTCTTCTTCCATCACCTTCTCCCCTACTACTTCCATTGATGCTGCCACTGTCTGGAACGGGGGTCACAAGCTAGATGATCTGATCGAGTACAAACCACCCAGCCCGCCCGAGAAAACAGGCAAGCACCGTTACGTGTTCCTGGTGTTCGTGCCTGCGAATGGAACCACAGAGGGACTGAACTTGAGTAAACCTGGGGACCGGCAGCGCTGGGGATATGATGACAAGGAGGTGGATGACAATGGAAGAGTCGGTGTTGGCAAGTGGGCGCGGGAGAATGGATTGGTTGCTGTTGGTAAGCTCAAGCGCTCTCCTCTAATTATCCCCTTACTTGTTGTCACTGCTTTGCAATCATGGCTGTGGATTGTCTCTCGGCTTTATGGTTCAGGTTTCGATCATGACTTCGGGCCTACATGTCACTGGCTGACTTTGACTTGCATTGAGCAGGGGCCAACTTCATCTATGCTCAGAACAAGAAGCAATGAAATCAGAGTGCTTATGTCGACCTATCTACCTTGCAATAAGCACTCGAGTAGCCTGGTTGATGGAGGGTGCTTGCGAGCTGTGTCGAGTAGTATCTCAGTAAGACGGAATGTAAGGTGATGAGCGACCAGAGAAGTCACCCATTGACATTGACAGAATAAACGGCCCATGCCGTCCAGCAATTCGCGGATCTCTCCTCGGCCTCATTTTGCGTGAGCTTGATTATTGTGCCAGCAATTTTTCTTGTCACTCTGACATAATCACCATAAAAGTCATTGGTTTCAAAGCTAAGCCACGTCCCTAAGCGAACTCGTGTCGCATTTGTACAATCTGATTTGTACGGCTTGACATCCTTGATTGTACGAAGATATTTCCTCGTGTACCTGTCCTTAGGACTAGTGAGAGCTGCAGGATGAAGGTAATTGAGGCCAGAAATTAGCAGAACTATTGAGTCTCGAATGGTCTTTATAGGATGTTTCCAAGCACAGCACATTATCACGCGCTGGCTGCTCCAATTTTCGGTGGCTCATACCTTGGCGCTGTGCTCTCATCGAAACCAGATGCTTATCTGCTTTGACGATCAGAGCCAGATATCTCTCTCTGTCCGCGGTTATTTCCTCTTGATGCGTGAAGCAGCAGACCCGATGCTTCAAAAGACCATTCCATCTTTGCTGTGAAAGTAAATGCTGTCACGGTTCTCCTTCCCAGCAAACCGAATTCCATGTAGCACATAGTACTTTCGAATCTTGGGCGTAGTTGAGACGTGATGCGTCCTCAGATCGCCTTCGTGTAGGTCTGTTGGCCTGACTTTGGCCAAGATATCAAGGCCAATCTCCTTGAAGTGCAGCTACCACAAGGACTTGTACGGTGAGATGAGTATGGCTGATTTTGGGACTTTGAAGGATGGTATGAAAAGACATCATCCACCATCCTGCCAGTGGCAGCGGCGGGTTCGCAAGGTAACGTCCTGTATACCCTCTCTTCTGGCACGGCGGTGCTTTTGCCTGAACAGGTTCAACAGAAAACTGACAATAGCAGCAAAGACTCGGCCACTACTGTATTGATAAGAATTCTGCGAATATGACTTCCCATGGGTCCACAGAGCCTGTGCTGTCGTCGAGCGAGTGCGCCTCTTTGGTCTGTAGACTGTTCGATGGCAGAGGTTTGTTATACCCGGAAACGTTTTATTATATCTTCCTGAATGTCCGCAGCGAGAATCACATCCTTTGGTAGTGGGCGCTGAACTTCACTGCGAGCGAGCTTTAGGTATTCTTTCTCGGTCTCGTCCGTCGGTTCTGCCAGCCTCTCAAATATTTCGAGTTGATGGCGCCGATTCACGTTATGCATCAAGCTTTGGACCGGGTGATATGCAGCCATGGCCCTGAAAAAGTCGCCCATAATCCTCGAGTCTTTTCTCGCATCCGGATGGCGGGCTGGAATCGCTCGGAGCATAGCGCAGGGGACGCGCAGCTCCTCAAAGTAGGCGGCCACGCGCTCGTGCTGCGCCTCGTCGGAATCTCGAAAGACCATGGCACCATGCACACTCAAGTTGCGCGCGCGCAGGGCCTCGCAGGCCGCAATGATCTTGTCGCCGCCCTGCTTGCTGGCCACGCCGACGAGAACGTTGGACGACGTTAGGTTCGAGCAGGCGTAGGCGTCAGCTTGGTTGAGGCCCCAGGGCAGACGTGTCTCGGGGCTTCCGAGTGTTTCCATGAAGACCCATCCGCCAGGAGGAGGGAGACCCTTGGATTTTTGGATCAGGAAATTCCTGATGGGCTTCATCAAGTGCAAGTCCAACTCATCATAGGCCTGAGGGTTTCATTTGTTTAGTCTTACGCAACTCTGCTGCCAGACATGAAAGGATCAGGACTCACTGGGGCTTCACTCCATTCTTCAGTGCGACCATCCATGGTCCGGGATTTCTCAGCGTCCTCTCGGTCCCCGGGGCCTTCTGTGTCCATGGCTTCCTCAGACGTCTCCCACTCTGGCCAATGCACCAGTGATTGTATTTTCAGCCACTCCGGTCTATGACGGCCAGCCAGAAGTTTGGATATAGCAGATCGGACCAGAAACTCGCTCGTGTCGCCCTTGCCCACATTGAAGGGTTTGAGGAAGACAACCATCCGATTTTTGTCCCGCCTAGGCCTGCGCGCGGCGGCCCATGTCAAGATGGTGGAGGCGATGGTCTTGCCCGCACCATTCTCGGCGCCCCAGATCTGAACAGCTCTCAGCTGAGGCACAAACAGCCTGGTGAGAGACGACATGATCCAGTGGACATGGAAAAGCAGAATGATGACAAGATGAAAAGACCGAGAGGTGGTGGTTGTGTCAGGCTGAGACAAGGAAATGATGAAATTCCACGAGAGCCTGTCTTTATTCGACAAGCGAGAAGTTGAACTGACTGGGGGTTAGGGTTCCTGTCAAGGCCCACTTGTTTCCGGACCGGAGCGGCGCATCAACGTTCCACCTCGGGTCCGAGCTCGGTTCGGACGGCGGGGTCCACAACGGAGTCGGTGATGTTGAACTTGACTTTGTCCTCCCAACGCACCGCACAATTCTTCATAAAGCAATTACCCGGCATAGGCAAAGACAACGACTCCATTGACACAACCATGACTCCTTTGTCCAACACAAAAGCAACAGATTATCATTCAAGACCAGCCACACCAGCAATGTTCTTTGCGTGGTATACAATCTCCATTGTGACGGATGTATCGAAATAGTCAAGGAACAATGACCTTGTCATGAGTGCTTGGTACTTGTAGCATTTGGTGAGGCCAACTGCAAAGTGCAGCCATAAGTATATATCTCCAGAGCATAGCAATAATGTATCAGCGTTGATTTGAATTCACTTTTACCATACTTTATATCCTACGAGACTGTTGGCGGTGCACGCATTGTCACTCATCCCACTAAGAGAACGCTCACAGCTTCACCATGGCCTTCCCAAAGCCCACAATCGACCTCGTAGAGGCCATCTTCAGCTCATCCCCGTCATTTTCATCTTTCTCCTCTTTCTCTTCCTCCCAGCAGCCCTCTTCTTCAGTCTCACCACCAAGTTCAACCACAAACTTCATCCCTTGCCCTCAAATAACCCTCTACTGCCTCCCCTCCGCTACCACAACGCCCACAGCCCTCGGAACCTGCACCATATGCCATGCCAACCCTCTCACCATCTTTCCCACAGATACTCTCTTCTCTCCAACCTGCCCCTCCTCCCTTGCCTTCTCATCGGCCCTCACAATCCTCCCCTGCGGACATGTTGCCTGCGCAGCCTGCATCCAGTCCTCTCTTTCCGTGAAACCAAATGAATGCCCCTTTTGCCGCTTCCACTTCGCCTACGAGCTGTGCGCACACCCAGCAAAGGGCAAAATCATCACCCGCAAGAATCTGCTGCAAATACCCGATACGGTGCCCATGGGTGGCCGTGTGGCCGAACAGTGTCCCGAGTGTCGCGAGAGGACGAACCGCGTGGTCAGTGAGGCAGTGCTGGATGCGCTGGTTGGGGAGATTGCGAGGTTGCAGGAGAAGTATCGAAGGGTCGGCAGTGGTGGCAGGGCTGTGGCCGTGGATGCTGTGGATATTAGAGGAGCAAAGACAAAGGTAGAGAAGGAGGGCATAGCGGAAGAGGTAAGAAAGGCAAGGATGAGGATCAACGAGCGCAAGAAGGAGGCTATTCGGGCTTCGCTTGCGTCGCTGCACCAGCAGTTCAAACTTGTTACCCACAAGTTGTCGGTTGGGGCTGTTGAATTGAGGATGCTGTGGTGATTTAGTAAAGTAGCCAGGTAAGTAAGATGCTTCGGGCTGAGACGAGAAAGCAGCTGGTAACCCGTTTCTTTGGGAATCATGGTGGGCTGCTAAGGTTGATCGGGTCGATAATCGTGATGTAGAGCATCGTAGTGATGGATGAATGTTGTATATTATATGTAAATCTGCTACTGATCCATTCCTTCAACTGTGAGCAGTTTCAATTTCATTTGGAACGAATCAGAAAAACAAATACAAACCAGCTACTAAAAGCGCTTTCTCAGCTGGCAAACTGACGAGATTGCTGTTGCGAGGTTGAGCAGCATGTCTTCCTGAATGATCTGGAAAGCCAACGGGACGGTGCCAACAGACTGCATATAAGAAGCAGAAATACACGTATGCATATATCAATCATCACGGATGATATACTGTTCCAGCACAAATCCCATGCTTCCCACAATGAACAGACAGCAGGAGGCGAAGGCCGTTGCGCGAGTAAGAACAAAAGGCAGACGCTCTCTCTTCTGTCTACAGGAAATAGTCGGCCACCGGTTTCTTGGCCGGCATGCCTCTCGAATCTTGCGGCGCCGCTTGGAAGACCCTGTACCGCCTGGCCGGGCCTGTACTCGGTGGAATCTCCGTCTCCATCATGACGCCTCTAATGCTTGCAGCGCCGCCGTCACTCCGATTGACGTCTCCATTACTCCTGGAAAAGACGCCCAGGCCGGACTCATCCTCGGACAGTTCCAATATTGCAGCCACGTTGCCACAGCGGTAGCAGTAATTAGGCGCGGACCAGACGGTGACAATGCTAGTGTCAAACATCTCCTTGAACCCTTCCATGACCAGTTGATGCGCTCGTGCAATCAGCGATAGGTTGTTCTTGTGGTTGAAAGATCTCACAATATCAGCCCCAAACAAGAAACCTGCGCCACGCGGTGACAGACCCCAGCCATCAATGTCGTCGGGATCGGACCAGAGCAGATCGCACATGGCGCCTTCGTGCGGAACCTCTTGCTTGCGGTCAAGCAGGCGGATCTTATCCACCGTGTCAATCAATGGCGAGAGCCCTCCGTGCACACACAGCACCGCGCCTGCTGGATTGCCAATCGAGCCTCCACTTGAGCCCGACGCGCCCGATCCTGGCGGCCCTGTCTTGGCGCCGGATGACGATGCATTTGCTGCGCCGTTGGGGCTCTTTGAGTCCTCTGTCTCGAGTGGCCGGCGTGGAAAGCGGCTAATGACTTGTCGGTCTGCGTTACAAACTTCGATTTCGGTGTTTTGCTCCAGATATTCTTGGGCAGATGCGCTCTCGGATGCTGGGTAGAGAGTGTTGGACGCGCCCAGGACGATCGCGCCGAGCGCCAGGTAGTCGAACACATCGCAGCAGTACCGCCACACGTTTGCGCTGCCGTATTTTCGCAAACACTCGTCGTAGAAGCCGTACACGGTTGTTATTTGGCGGGATTCGTGGTTACCTCGGATGAGGGTCATGCGGTCGGGGTAGCGGACTTTGAGGCAGAGAAGGAGGAGGAAGGACTCGAGTGAGTAGAAGCCGCGGTCGACAAAGTCGCCTGTGTGATTGGTGTCAACGAGGAACCGATTTTGCGTGGTTGTGTTCTTTGAGAAGAGAAGTCACTCATACCCATAAACAGATAGTTGGTATCTGGGACGTCGCCGCCGACTCGGAAGAGTTCCATCAAGTCATGGAACTGGCCGTGAATATCACCACATATCTGGCAATGTGTCAACACTTGAGTCTATGGTTTCTCGGGCTTTTGAGTCGCATACTGTTACGGGCGCGCAGACTGTGACGACGTTGCCCTCTTCAATCAACAACTCTCGCGCCTTGTGGCAGATCTCTCGCACCTGGGCCTCGGGGATGGGACGACACGCTCGCAGTTGCGCGATGGCTCTGTTGGTCGCACCAGCGGGTCAGTAAAGGTTCAAATGATGCCTCCTCACTTGTCGCGTGCCTCGAGGCAACTGAGATGGCAGCACTCACTTGTCGAGGTCGCTCATCCTCGCAGTCTCGAGACTGACGAAGACGCAGCCTCGGGGAAAGGCCTGGCTGTAGGTTGGCGCAACGAGTGTGCTATCTCATCACGCGCGCGAATCGATGGAGCAAAAGCGGCGGCTTGTCGTGGCGTGTCGCAGATTGGCAGTGTCTGAGGGGTATCACAGGTGTCGTCGGCGGGGTCTTTGGTGGTGGGTGCTGAACCGCAGGCAGTGGTGTTGGTTGGATGCAGGACTAGATTAAAGCACATGCGTTGCGATTCGATGCGCCACTGCTGCTGGCGTCGTTCTGCCTGTTGTTCCCCAGATTTCCAATTCTAGGCGGGCTGGCTGCTAACTTTACATGGCCACAGCAGGCCTTTAGCAGGGTCTACACAAGTACACCGGTACGGCAGGCCCATAAAATCTCTGCAGGGGTTCGTCCAGCCCGCTGCCTTGTCGGCGGCACGTGCCTCTTTCAGGTTAAGCGCATGAGCACAGTCTGCATACGGTCGTTGCACGGTCGAGCTGCCATGGTCTGGCCAATCAAATGGCAGTTTGTTTTTCTGAGCTTCCCTGCAGCAGCTGTTTTGCGTCGCGAACGTTTGGCAAGGCCGAACCACTTTGTCGAGTCCCGTCACTTTCTCGCACTCAGATCAACCCGAGCTAATAACTGCCAGTCCACCCCACCCGAGCTTCGCAAGGCGTTGGAGGGCGTCGATGCTTCTTGTGCGACCTGCCAGACCAACTGGTGCCTCTTACACCGACTGATTGGCCGTCATTTTTTTTTTCCTTTTTTTTTCTTCTTTCTCTCGTTCCTCAGTTCCTTCCTGCTCCTCTGCCGCCTCGAGACGATACAACCCAAGCATCATGCCACCGCCTCACCTCCACCCCAGGTCGCGCATGACCTCGTCGCTCTTCGCCACGACCCTCTTCGCAAGCTTCTTCGTCGTCGCCTTACCACACGCCCTGCCCTGTCCAGCACCACGAGTCGCATACGCCGATGGAGAGATAATAGAGGACGCCAACGGCAAGAAGAGGCGGAGGCGCAGAGTGCAGCCACAGGAGCCCACAATCAAGGACGGCATCGTGCAATTCGACAGCCTCATCCAGTCAGACCTCGTCGACCAGGAAGGGAGGTCAGAGAAGCGCGAGTGCCCTGTTCCCAAGCCCGGCGGCAAGGTTGGCGAGCTCTTGGGCTTCAAGAAAGCGGACAATGGAACTTCTTCCGAAGGCTCAAAGCCATAGCATTGAGATGTCGAGGCGATCCAATTCTCACGCGATACGCAACGATACCGGGTTCGCGACACGTTGGTTGCAAGGATGTTCTCCGGCCATGACGACGGCTATGTCACACAAAACCTTGGACTTATTACAGTCCTCGCTCAGAAGACGTGGTCGATCGACGGTAGCCCGTTGTCAATTCCATGCTGATTCTACGCAAGGTCGACACCTCTGTGCGAATCTTTGACAGGCCAATCAAGTCTTTGGACGCTGCGAACCAACAATATGAGGATGCCATGTCGTCTGGATCCCACGGAGCTGAGACACTGGCGGCGCGCCGCTGTACATTATCGAAACCACAACACTTTGGGTTTTATCGTTCAGCATCACCAAGCTCGAGCAATTCACTGAGTTCGCCAAAGCGTTGCATTTCGTCGAAGAATACACAAAGCTTGAAAGGGTTGTTTTCCTGTGCCATTTGCAAGGTTGGGTCCCACTACGCCCCTTTGCCGGTACTCGCTTTGGTACAACTCTCGACCAATATTTTCGAGAATCGGTCTTGGGGAATGTGATTCATTTCGCACTTGCGCAAAACCTGTGCGCAACAATATTCCCACCAGAGCTTGCTCGCTCGTCGTCCTGGACCCACCGTCAAACATTACATCAACACCACCGCGCAGACATTTACGACTTCTCCAAAGTGTCGATATAGATTAGCATCGGGGACACCGGATTTTTGGAAGCTGTCGTGAATCCCTGGGGCCGCTGGCGAGGTACAGAACAAAGCAGGCCAGTCAGTGGCCCCTACCATTTCTGAGGCGCAATCTCAAAGCGGATAAGCTCCTGAGCACTACGAGAGTCGCTCGATCAGTGCAATTCGGTCTCACCTTACCGACTCGGAGATGAATGTCGATTTCATCGGCAAAAGTGCTCTCATGGAATCACGGTGCTCCGCCACGATGTCATTCTGGGCTCTAGTGGTGCGAACGTGGTTATATCTGCGCTTCGCTCTTTACGAGCGCTTTGCAATTATTACAGAACGTCAAAGTCACCGATTGACCACAAAGGGAAGATGGCGTAGAGTCAGGAAATATCGGCAGCTGCAAGTATCCCCATGCTATTAGATGCATATATAGATACAGGATCAGACTACATGATTGTCTTTTCTTTATACAGCCTCTGAGCTGAAAAAGAGTCATGTACATATTCAAACAAAAAAGAAAGTCACATACAATTGCATACGAATTTCAATACTATGCCTTTTCGAGTCCAAGGCGATCCAAATGTTAAAACTGGGGTACTCCCACCCTGAAGATGACCTTGGAAGTCAGTTGATGACTGCGACAGTACTAGCTGGCGATATTATAGTTCTTGATGGAGTAAGCTGCGTGCTGAGTTGAATTGCCAATAACGGTGAGATTTGCAAATGTATACTGACATAGCAGGGTTGATATTCACTCACAATTTTTATTCTGCCTGTGGTGCTAGCAACGAAAGCTCTTTGATTTTTATACACAGTGTAGTTCGAGACAGTCCCAAGCAGATCACGGTCCACCAACACACCGCTCAGGTGGACTTGTCGATAAAATGCAGATATCAATCATCTGTTGGTTCCTCAAGATGCATTGTTCTGTCCATCATTGTCTTGATTGATCCCATGTCAATCTGTAAAGTAAAGAGCGGACCGGCGTTGGAAACAGTATCCGAGCATGTGATGCTTCTTGCTACTCGATACCTCAGCTTATTCTGGCCTCCGTAGCAACAATCGTGGAGGTTGTTGTTTGTTTCAATGTGATCATTTCTTGAAGTCACACCCTATACCGTCAGCGCTATGACAGTAGTCCACTGTTCACCATGGATGCAATATATTGACAAATATATTTATATAAAAATACGTATACTGTAGAATCTTGTCAGCAATCTGACTCCGGTTATCGTATCACCATCATGGCTCAATCGACATTGTTTGATCCGTATTGCTAGAGCATTTCCAGATTGAGGGTCTGGTACATATTCCATATAACCGTCATATCTAGCCGATGGCTCGCACAAGATCTCAACCAAATCTCTATTAACTCAGACAGCTAGTGAAGTACTGTTTTCCAAGCATTACCATCCTCCAATTTTCCAATCCAGAATGCCCGACCTGCGCCATGCAAGCCAAATTGCGATCTCTAGAAGTTTCAAGCAAAACACGACAGCTCCTTCTCCTCATAGAATCATTCCATTGACATGCTCCTTCTCTAATTCGACTGCCAAGCTGGCGGCGGTAATTGATCTACGCTGTGACACCTCAGCGGATCGACAGCATGTCTCCAGTGAGCCGGAACGTCGGACCACCGCCCTCGCGCGATGGGCCGCTCCACTACAGCACCACTGCCATCAATGGATAGAGACAAGCGCTCATGGTCTCCAGTCAACCGTCTCGGTATTCTGAGCGGCGTGGTGGCTTTATAGGCCATCGTTGACGAGGGTGACGCACTCCCCATCATCCCAGGCGGCACCGACATGACTCTCCTCGTGCGATCGAGCCGCGGCCTCGACATGGCATTCGAATCATCTCTGGGACTCGGCGGTTCAACGATTAGCGCCGGCAAAATGTTCATAATCATTTTCGTGCTGTCTGCACCGTTGAAAGCATTCACTCGGGGCTTTTCGGCCTCGGCGGATGGAAGGCGGACCATGATGGGTGGAGGTTCAGATGAAACTCTTGGTCTACTGATGGCTTTCTGGAAGGCTGCGACTATATCCGCCTCTCCCTCCACGGACGATGCAGGTGAGACCGCACTGATTGGAAAAGGTGGTCAGAATATGTATTCATGATCACCTAGTGATCAAGACTCTGAACGAGGTGTCAGTACTCACCTCTGTTCTTCAAGGTCAGCCACACTCTGACCAGACACTGACACAGCTGCGCTGCTAACAGCGCTTGGACTACTCGCCTCTGAAACATTTTCGTTATTTTCCGCTGGTACTGGTGCTGCTGTGGTCGTAGTAGTAGCAGTAGTAGGAGGAGGAGGAGCGCTCGCTGCGCCTTCGTCATCCCATGTTACTCTAATTGGAGTATGATCTTGGGATAGCTTCTTGCCCCTGTACCATAGTTCGAATGTCAGATCCGCAGAGCCAACTGTGGCTCGAACCTCGTAATCGCAGTTGAACCACTTCTTGCTTCGTGCAAATAAACCACGCGATTGCCTTCTAGGATCCAAATCATTGTCGGCTACTCCGCATAGATCGCTGCGGACCGTACAGAGTTGCTTGACACCGGCTGCTAAACGTCAGCAAATAAAGGCCATATCATTGATGAGCTGCTTGGAAAATTGCAACTCACCATCTTTCATGCTAACAGGCAGAAACTCGGGCTCATTGTGTGATATGACAACAACTGAGTCCCAGTGTCGTACTGTGCTTCCCTTTTCAATCTTTTGGCTGAATTTAGCAATGATTGGTACAGTCGGATCTATGTCATCGCCCTGTTGTGATCATTTCTCGTCAGCTGGATCGAATCACAGACATCTCTAGAAGAAGTTGCTGACCTTCTTGATGAGCCAGTCTATTTGGCTCATTGCATACATCTCTCCGTCAAGAGGATCCGTCCGCAGCTCCTCCTGAAAGTGAATTTCAGGGTTGTACTTCATCTTGCACATCAAACCGTAGCTCGCGCGGGCCTTCCTAGCGACAAGCACTGGCCTGGAACCGCTGTCGAGTTTTTGCAGCCGGTCGAGAAGCAGACCCTTGACAACAACCATTTGTGGGTCGGCGGCCGAGATGATCTTGACCAGGGCGGCATTGGGATGAGGGTTGACATGGAGGTCTTCTTGCAAACGTTCACGGACGTATGCGGAGCTGCCGAGACCGCCGGAGAGAATCAAGTATTTCTGCGCACAATTACGATTAGTCGATAATGCTTTGTAATCCGTATGAACAATTCAAACTCACAACTTGTGGGTTGCCAAATGCTTTGAGCTGGACGAAATTGAGCTGCTCTCGAATTTTGTTGAGCATGCTCTTGATGTGCGGGTCAAAGAGAGACTGCATTTCCTCCCTGAAGTGGAATATTAGCAAAAACAAATGATTGATTACTTAGAGTCAATTTTGGTCTTACCTCGTAACCAGAAGTCTTCCAGATTCAATTCCTGCGCCCTTGTGGTTGAACTTGAACCCCATGCCCTCCATTGGCAGCTTGTAGGTGGCGGTGCTGTAGACCTTTTCTCCAAACTTGTGCTTGGTCGTTTTGAATTTTTCGCTGCGTACCAGATTCTCAATGCAGTCGGGCGGCAGCTGCTCGGCTAGATCCGAATATGGAAAGATTCTGTCCTCGACCAACTCGAGAAAGGCTCTGTCGATCAAGGTCGATCCGATGCCCACGCCGTCGACTTGTGTAAGCTGCTTGAGTGCCGGAAACGGCTCTCTGGCATCAACAACTTGCATGAGAGCAAAGTCGGTAGTGCCGCCACCTGCGTCGACGGTGAGGAAAATGTCGTCCTTTTGGAAGGAGATGGTGGTCGACTTGATGGTTGCCACGGCGGCGGCCTCGGACTCGGTGAGCTCGACGGTTGCTGTGTGTTTTGGGCCCTCGGTGCCGAATCCTGCATCTTTGATGGCTGCCTTGAAGGTGTTGATGACCTCAAAGTTCCTCCAAGTTGTTGGCACGCTGAAAATAAATTCGACAGCAAGGTTGTTCCAGCCAGTGAAAGGACCGACGCCTGTCTGGTGCTCTATTGTTGACTTGACGTGGATATATACTTGGCGCAGGTAGTCGGTGACAAATTGTTGGGCCTGCTCTATGGATTCTGGTGCACCCTGCAGACCTTTGATTTGAGCTTCGAGTAGGTTCATTTTGTCGAGAAAAATCTTGAAGAATTCGCGGCGTTGAGCCTCGGGCTCTTCGATATCATCGCACAGGAAGCCCCACGACGATGGTCTGTTGTCTTTGCCGTAGATGAGACATGTTTGGACCTTTTGTTCGTTTCTTGTCGAACAGCCGGGCCAGTTGTATATGACTTGTACTGGACTCTGGAGAGCATTCCTTTCTTGTGGTCGTGCCCATCCAACACCTAGAAGCATTCAATCAGCGTTCGAGGTTCCAAGCCTAAAGGGTGCATCTCGTTCACTTGCCTGTAAAGGTTGTTCCCAAGTCCACCGCCACGAGTATATCTGGTCTTGGTTCTAAAGTCATGACCGACCCACCGGGAAGCGAAAGTATCGACACAAGTAAGGGTCTTTTTTGGAAAAAAATAAAAAATTGATCCTGCTCGGAATAAAATGCCGTAAGGTACTTTTGTCACACGTGCGAGTGCAACGATGATAACAATATAAAACAGGAATAGAGATAGTAGCCCTAGCCAATGAGATATGCAAAATCAAAGAAACGGGTATCACAGGCGCAGAGTCTCATACAAAAGACAACGACACAAGGAGAGAACAAGGCAAAATCGTTGTCCTGCGAGCGAGGCTGGGCAGGGCAAGCGAGAAACGATGCAGAGCAGGGGCGGTTATATATACAAGATCTGGAGAGGTGAGATCAGCAACAATTCGCTCTGTTTACCGCCCTAAACGCGGGACAATAGACGCCGACTTGAGCGATGTCGAGCACGAGCACGAGTCTGGAGTGGTGGCTGTGGGGCAGCAGGGACAAAGACTTTCAAGGTTGAGAGATTGAAAGTAGAAAGAGGAGATTGGCACTTCCAAGATTGAGGCTCTCCTTGCGCACAAATTGGCAAAAGTGACCACCTGCAGTTTGACGCGTCCAGCCAGCAAACGGGTGAGCCGGTGGAGTGCCAGGCCGTGCAGCAGCTGAAGACGCCTACAAGGGTCTCGACAGGGCATTGACAGGGCACTGACAAACCAGCAAAGGCACTTGACAGGGCGTAGAGGGGCAGAGGGGCAGAGAGGCAGAGGAGTGCCATGGGCGCAAGCCGTTGGCTCTTTCCACGACAGACCTCACACCCACTTTCCCGGCGCTCTGGGTTAGCATGGTACTCTGCGCCATGCTGCACGGGAAGGCGCAATGTCATCATCACCTGCCATGTATCGCGGCCACATGTCGCGAGTCTTTTGGACGGTTTTGCGAGCCTGCGCGATGACTGGCCAACTTCAGCCTCAGCCTCAGTTTAGCCTGCCTAGAACCATGAGGAGCGCACCGCGTGCGTACGGCATTTGGCGCGCTTGATTGCCAAGTCCAAGCCTCAAGGCAACAGTGTTTTGGTCGTTGGATGGCAGAAGGATTGGCGGTGATTGGGAGTGTGGGGAGAGGTCCACGGTCCCGAAGAGCAAACCCTGCTAGCGGGTACAGTATCTGGGTACCTGGGTATCTGGATGCGGTAAAACGGCTTGCAACGTCGGTGCATCAACAGCTGCGATGGGTACCCTTGTACCTGGTATCCCTGTCAGCGGGGGCAGGGGCGGGGTTCCAGAAGTCTTCTGCTCTTTTCACCTCTTGCAACATCCACGTCTCAAGACATCCAGCTCGTCCTTTTGCAGCATCCACTGCTGCCCAGCAGGATCCAAAGACCGGGAGCCGCTCCGTCAATTATCGCAATCCAGCACGCCCAGAGACAATCCTGCTGGTCTTGTCCCTCCAATTCGCTTCTTCCTGTTACAATGCCTCCCTGCCACGCGCGCGCAGAGTTCTGACATTAGGCACCTCCCCACCATGGCCATGTCTCAGCCCGACCGCAGCGACACCATCAACGACTACAAGTGCAACGACAGACTGGAAATCAGAGTCGTCACAGTGGCAATGATCGCGGACTAGAAGCTGATGTGATCAGCCAGTGCTTGGCAATCCGATCGCAGCACGAGGCACGCTCGCTCACCAAGGTTGGATTGCAAAGTGGCTCCTATTTTACACGTCGAATGCCTCAGCTCTTCAAGCCCCAGATGGAAGAACAAACACACACTATTCCGACAGGGTAATATATTTGTCTGTTGGTATGTAGATGACGACAAGCGTGTCGGGAGCGCTGACGTGCCGGAACTCCAAAGGCTCTGGAATGAGGCGAGTATTTGGCTTGTTTTGTTGCTGGTCCAGCCGCGGCACACAATGGAGGACTTTCTAGGTCAAAGATCACGCCTCCGCTGTTGCTGAGCCTCAATTTCTGTTATTTGATGCTCGCACTTGCCTTTGGACAAGTTCTATCCCACTGAGCAGTCATTCATGGTCTCCACTTCGTGTGCGTGTTGTTAACCTCGTTGCTGTTGCTACTGCTGCTGCTATTAGGCAAGCCGCATGGCACTCAACGACGGAAACGGCCATGGTGCCGTGAAAGGACCACGTCGTGTCCCACAGCCGCGGCTGTCGCCGTTGACTGCAAGCACCGACACCAACGATGGGCGCAGCCGCATCCGCAACGAGCCCACCACCACTGAGTCCCTGACCACAGCCCTCGCTAGCTCCAGCGCCATCGCGTTTCCTTCATCTCAGTCTGGCCCGTCCGCTACTCTGGTGACATCTGCAGGGACCGCTCATTATTCGCGCTCATCATCCGGGGCCCAACAGCCTGGCGCATCGACCACCTCACCATCCTCCTCGCTAGTGGGCCCTGCTGCCACGTCGCATCATGTTGCTGCCGCGGTCAGCTCGCTACAGCAATTGACATCTCCACTTTCACCCTTCAGCACGCCGGGGCTCGCATCCTCCTCCAGCCCTATCGTTTCGTCGCACTTGCTCTCGTCCTTCTTTACTGGCTCTAGCACTCTTGTCACTAGGACCTCCTTCGCCTTTGTCTCCTTCTCGCTGTCCTCTAGCTCATCCCCGCTCTCTCATCTCGGCCCACAGCCATCGTCTCCTGACATTCGCTTCTCAGCCTCGTCCAACACTGCGTCTTTGACACGCTCATCATCGCTGCCAGCTCCTTCGCCAAGCCAAAGTCTTGAGACTGGGGCCTGGGTGGGCATCGCCGCAGCCTGTGCCGCAGTGGGTCTTTTTGTCGGCATCCTGGCGGCCCTTACTTTTCTCCGGCGGCGGAGCAAGGTCTCTGCAGAGCTCGAGCACTTGGACTCGGCTCAGGGTGCCAAAGGGTCGGACTCGCGAGCCCGCTCCTCGTCGCCGCGACCGCCGCCGCCACCAGTATCAGTAGCGCCATCAACACCGCCCTCGGCGGTGAAATCGCAAAGCCCTGCTGCCTTGGACACCAAACCCGCGTCTGCTCTCGAGTCTGTGACCGGATCTGAGCCTGACTCGTTCTCGTCCGAAGTCGATTCTGAACTCGTGTCGGGAGCCGGGTCGGTGCCCTTCCACCTACCTCTCGTTACTGATATTGATCGATTTCTGCCAATACCAAAGTCAGAGCTAGAGCTCATCAGTGAGTTGCGCAGTCTGGGACACCTTGTGCAGCAGCATGTCGAAGACAAGTATCATTATCGCGAGGTGGAGCAGAGCGCTGAGTCGCTGGCCGAAGCACTGACGGTCTTGGGTGTGGATGGCGATGGAGAAGAGATGCCCGATGCAAAACAGCTGGCCGCCTTGACTCTAGATCCGGAAACGCGACAAGTGGGCTTGCAGCATATCATATCGAGGGTCATCTTTGATAGTCTTTCGGCCGATATGCTCATGTCAACCAAGGACGCACTGTCCTTGCTGCCGCCTTCCATGACGGCAATGTTGCAGGAAATGCCTCATTGTGAGAAGCATTTGGGAAATCCAGATGGTAAGATATCGTCCCAGCAATGAATGGACACATCATCAATTGGCATACTACTTGTTTGTGTGTGTTTCCATCCGTGCTAACACGTTCCAATAGCCATGATACTAGCCTTTACTCGCTGGCGTCTCCTTTCCGTCTTCTTGCTCAACTCGACGCGCAGTGAGCGAGGATGTCTGGTCCCTAACGAGGCTGTCATCGGTCCCAGGGCTAAACAGCTTGTTGCAGCCCTCAACAAGGCAATTGGCATGTTTGTGGACGACGACAAGGACAGTCGACACGAACAAGAAGAGCACCTGCAGGATGTTGCCCTCGAATGCGCCAAACTCGGCTACGTGGTGCTATCACAGCCGTCGGCATACGTCTACAGGTTTGCCTGCTTTGATGTGCGCAAAGAAATTGTCGTATGTCCTGGGCTTGACAAGGTCACGGATGAACGAGGAGCACAGTGTATTGCACGGGTGATTTCAGGGCCTGGAGTGCACGAGTTGTAGATTTCTTTTGGTCGTGCTTTTTAGATATTTGCATGTGTATTCGATTTGGTTCTTTGCAGATAACGCAGGTATGAGATTGCAGTGATATTGCGACAACGCAAGCACTTCTTTACTGGGTTTGTGATAACTTGGCGGCTTTTGGTACAGCACGGCACGACAGCCCACGCAACCAGCCTCGCGAATCTTTGAAGGACTTACACGCAAATCGCCAGGGGGGACCCCTCCATGATCCAGAGGTTCCAAGAACTAGGAACAAGGGTACAATAGTGGGTCGCAGAGGGCCAACAGCACCCCACAACTGGGTGATTGGCTCACGAATTTACTGCCTAAAGAGGCGCAGGTGGTGCAGGACCCAAAAATAGAAATTGACTTGATAATACTTCCGACCCAAGATTTTTCTGTGTTTCCCGGTCCCCGACGTCCCTGAGCAGTGAAAAAGGACCAAGGAATCCATCGGTACTTAGGGATGCTTGATCGTTTTCTTTGTCGTTTCCTATCGCACCAGATCTCAGGTTGCAGTTTCCGATGTCCAGATAGCAAGAGGGGTGCTGATTTCCTCCCAACAGTTCCCCTTTCCCATCACCTCGAATGTTGCATGTACTGTGTATCTTTCCGCTCATAACCCCGGGCTTTTCCCTTCTCATCCATGCCTTTGCTCCTTTGTCTCGTGCCTGCTCGCATCCTTCGTTCCATACAATTCCTCGAGAATACTGACAGTTCGGACTATGGATTTTCTTTTTTGTTCGGCAGACCGCCTTTACCGGTCGGAAGGATGGACATGCGTATGGTCATGCTATATTTAGCAGCAATTACCTGTAGTGCATACATAAAGTCGTAGCAATGGGTACGGCACGCGCTGAATGCGTGCTGCTCTGTGCGGTGCGTATAGACTGATGCTCTTTAGGACTATAGTTGTGTACTTGCTCGCCACATGTTGTGCCGTGTGTATTTGCACAGCCTTGAATGGACCTTTTCGTCGTTCATGCCTCAATAGGCTTGTGATGAGTCTGGCGATCGAGCGCGCTCGTTGGCAAACAAGTCAGTAGGCATTTTACTGGCTCGAGAACAAAAGGCTGGCATGTGCGTTTGGCTTGGAATGAGTACTAGTACTCATGACTAGTACTTGAATTAGGCAGCAGGTGAATCAAACAGATCGGACTGGCGATAGGCACGCTCGATAAGTAGATAGATGAGACGAAATGACTGACGGACTGACGGACTGACTAGTCTAGGAGAAGTCCAAAGACCAGAGTATGACATGTCAATCAGTTGCGAGTCTGTGCGTAACAGCGTGCTAAGTGAGCATGGGGAGAACGGGGCTCCGGCTCCATAAATATATAAGTACGCAGGCTTGGTGGGACCCGGCAGCTTGGGACCAAGCGGTTGCATTTGAATCGCCCGCGCTGCTGGCTGTTGCGGGTATCCTTTCTTCTGCTGCTGCTGCTGCTGCTGCTGCTTGGCTGGGCACGACTCGAGCGGAGCCCATGGAGGGGGGGCAAAGGAGCTCTGCACTCTCTCCATGGAACTGATATGATTGATATAGAGATTGTCTTTTGTTTTTTTGAATCCTGTTGCGGCTCTCTGCTCCATACCAGTCAGTGCCCTCTCGCCAATCCTCGCATATCAAAATCCTCCAAAAAGACAAGACCAGCAGCGGCTATTCCTTTGTGGCGTGACGTCGGTTTGCTCAGCGGTCTTTTCGTCAATGTATTTATTACGATTTGAGGTTGGGGAATATACTCGTTTCCTTTTGCATATCCAGTCTGCCATATCCTAAGGCTATCATATTCGGCTTACTGGGTCGACAAGACACAGGCCATCTCGTCTGTCTGACAGGACGCACTAAGATTTCCGGGCAAACATTGCTTGACCCGTTTCAACGACATACTTGCTTACGAGTTCTGGAAGACTAAGCTGGTTTTTGAGTCTGGTTAGTTAGTCCTGTCGCATTCTTGTTGTTGTTTTTTTGTACTTTTTTTTTTTCCATTTGCCCACCCGTCACCGTCATCTTTTTCCGAGGTAAGGCCTCACAAGTTGGTGCTCTCCCTGCCTTTGTTTTTCTCTCCTTTTTTTTTTCCTTTCTTTTTTTTCTTTTTTCTTTTCGCCCAGACTTGCTGCGGTGAAAATTGCAGTCAGCCTGCATCGTGGTTTGGCAGCAGCCGGAACCTGGACTCTTGGTCCCGGCCTAGTTCTCAGCACATGTGCGCTTGCCTGGGCTCTCAATTCAACCTACTTACCGGGCATAAACACACACACACACACACACCACACCACAACAGTGGCATTGTCTCTTATTTTTGTCTTGCATCCTCGATTCCTGGATCCTGAAGTGTTGCGTTTTATTCCCTTCGCCACCGGTTTTTTTTTCTTTCTGGTCCATCTGTCTATCTTGCAAAAGCCAGGATTGCCGCACTCTGGTCTCCGTTTCAGGCTGCAAAACCTGTCAGCTGTCACTTTGAGCCGTCGGTATCTTATGGCAGTCTGACTGGTGGAGCCCTGCCAAGTAAAGTCCAGCCTCATCATGTCTACTTGGAACGTACCGCGAGGCAGTGCCAGTGCGTGGGCTTGTGCTGAAGCTTGTGCGCGAGTGTGTGTGTGTGTGAGAGAGAGTGAGATATCAAATTCAACCTTGGCCGCCGCACACCTATATGGACGAGCCCAAGTAATCGCCGTCCACATCTGGCCGTCTTGTCTGGTTGCAAGAACAGGTGCCGACCCCAAAATCTACAGAAAAGGATCAAAAGGGTGCATGATACTTGAGGGCAAAACAGAGCGGCATTGGACAAAAGTGCCAAGTTGGCCAAGTCAAAGAAAGAAAGAAAGAGAGAAAGATAGATCGAACGCGTGACAGAGCCGCAGCGCGTGTGATTTTGTTTTGTTGCTTCTCAGTTTCCTGGATTTCTCTTGTTCTTCTCTTCCTTGTCCTTGTCCTCTTCGGGTCCGTGATCCACGCCAGCCTCATTGGCACTTTTCAGGTCTCCTTTCATGCACTCGATCCCTCGCCAACGCACACACGTGGCACGCACATGCAGCACGCACAGTCTGGACTGGACGCTCTTAGCAGGCTATCAGTCTACAGTCTACGGTCAACCAGTTGCATCTCTTTGCTCTCGCTCTCTCTTGGCCTGGCCGATTTGACAAAGCTGAGTAAGTACTATCGAGTTGTGCTTGTGCAAGAAGATCCGGCCCAGCGGCTGAGTTGGCTGTCTCGGCGGGGACCTTTCTTCGTTTTTTTCTTCTTTTTTTTCTTTTTTTTTTTTTCTTTGTCTCTTCAGTTTTCACACCATTGATACCAGATCTGCCATTTTCGATTTGTCGTTTTGCACTCTTCGTCTCACGTGTATTGTGTATATATTTTATTTCATTTCGCACGCGGGGCTAATGCACGCATAGACTGCCAGACACGCGGCGTTGAGTCTCTCTTTGTCTTGCACCCCGTGGACGAAAAGAGCCAACAGCCTCGGCAACAATACCAACAACAACAAGAACAACAACAAGACCAACAAGACCAACAGGCCCAAGACCCGCACCAACACCACAACCAACAGCAGCAGCACTCGCAGCAGCACCAATCTCTGGAGCCCACGCGCAAGCCGAAAAAGACAATCTGCCGGGCCTGCACCCAAAAGCTCCGACTCGCCCACACCAAAGTCCGCCAGACGGTGCTGGCCCCCTTGCGGCAAGCTGGGCCGTCCAAGCCAAAACCAACAACAGCGTCGGTGGTTGCCCGTTCTCGTCCAATGACCACGGCGACAACCATCATCACTACTCAAACCAGCAGAAAAGCGGTTGGAACAGCAGCTATGGGCCGCTTCACGACAGCAACGACGACTACTTCTTGTGTCGCCTCGGCTGATCCTTCACCACGGACGTCGAGCAGCTACAGCCACAACACTGCCAGTAGTAGTAGCAATCGCAGCTCCTCGGACCGGGGCGATTCCAGAGGAGACTATGCTGGGGGTGCGTTAGCCGGCTGGCACCAGCAGCAACAGGGCGGCCGCACCTCGTTCGCGGACGAAGCCCAGGCGTGCTACAACCTGCTCTTGATGATTCGCACCGACACGCAGACGCTGATCACCCTCCGCAACGACCATCTAGCCGAGCTGCAAAGAGCCTCATCGGCAGTGGGTGTCACGGCAAGCGGCAATGGCACACATAGCCAAGACGACAACACGGGCAACAGCAATGGCGATATCGATCGCTCCCTGCTCCTCGCCGCCGTCAACGAAGCCATCACATATGCCACCAAGAGCATCGCCGAGCTAGGCCCGTTTCTGGAACGGCACCGCTGGCCTGTCGGGTCGCCTTACTCGCCTCACTCCCCGGAAGCGTCGCCAACGACACCGCCAGGCTCGGAAAGTCACGGCACGTCGCGCATCAAGATGCTCAGCCGCGGGCGCAAGACCAGATCCTTCTTTGCACTCGGTTCCGCCTCGTCTGCACCGCCAAGCTCAAACCCGCCATCGCGCCAGTCCACGTCTTCCAGCTCGCACTTGGCCCACCACCAACAGCAACAAGAGCAAGACATGGGAGGAAATGGGGCACCTGGCCCAATGTCAGCTGCTGCGCTCTTCTCCTGGACGCTGGCGCTGACGGATCTGCACAGCGCCGTGCTAGCTGCTACAGCGCAGCTGAGGGGTTTCATCGAGTTTGGCATTGGCGCCGTGGGTGTGAGCGAGGAGCATCGCAAGAAGCACGCTGCGCGGAAGTCATGGTGGGAGCAGGATCGGGGCGAGTTTGAGAATGTCGACTTGATTCAGAGCCTGTTGGGCGGACGGCGGCCAAGACGGGAGCAGTGGAAGACAAGCGAGGAAAGGAATGACCAGCCGCAGCCAGACGCAACAGTGGCGTCTATGCAAGGAAGCTCGTCAGTCCAGGAGCATCAAGAAGCTCTATCCTCACCTACCAGCTCATCATCATTGGTCAGTATCGGCACCAAGGACACGAACAAAGGCAAGGGCAAGGGCAGGGAACGGGACGACGGCGCCACGGCACTGCTCACACCAGTCATGGAAGTGGACGACGCCCGCTCCGAGAGGTGGGCTTCGCCGCTGTCTGCGCCCTCGACCATCAAGTCGACCAGCCACGATGACGGTCTCACGGCCAGACCGAGACAACAGCGTCAGGGCTCGCTGCAACACGACTCGCCGTTTGCTGTTGCTCGCCGGTCCATGACGGATCCATTGCTTTCTTTGTCGACGGCGTCCTTGACCTCCTCGTCTTCGTCGCCAGCAGGAGAAGCACCGCAGCAGTCTTTGCACATGGCCCGCAGTGAGACTTTTGGAGCGACAGGTCGTCGAGGAGCATCGAGAGCTTTGGAACAGCGCCAGCAGCAGCAACAACAACAACAACAACAACAACAACAACAACAACAACAACAACAACAACAACAACAACAACAACAACAACAACAACAACAACAACAGGGACAGCCAACGCCGCCAGTATCGAGGTTCAACAGGCCCGAATACAACAAGAACCCACGACGTCCCACGATGCCTACCATCACCACCACGCAACACCATGGCCAATCATTCCAGTATGCACCCTTGCCTGCACTGAATGTGCTGCAGGAGCAGCTCAGCCAGGTATTGTCGGATGTCCAGCTGGCCTCTGGCTCGGGGCTTTTGCTGCTGTCTGGTCCCGGGTCTTCTTTGAACGACGGCGAGTCCTCACCGTTGTCCAAGGGGATTCCACATCTCCTCCCTTCCACGGACAACTCCCACACAACAGTCCCGCGGCGGATCAGTTCTAGCCCCATCCTCCTCTCAACACCTCTTTTCACCACAAAACACTCAAGTACAAACATAAGCCCAAGTCCAACGAGAAGCAATACCTCACCACTTCCTGCCAGTACCACCAACATCCGTCCTCTATCCTCATCTACTGCAACAGCCACAGCAGGAGCAGCAACAACAACCAACACCCTCTACACGCCTAACACCCCCGCCACGCCCCTCGATTCACACCTGCTCGCCCTCATTGCGCAGAAGGCCCTCCCCAGCAAGACCTTCCAGCCCGTGATCGCCGCGCTGGACGACATGATTGATGTTGCACCGCCTGTATCGCCTCTTTCCCCGCTCAGCCCTCATGCTCATTCTGCCAAGAACAGCGACGGGTTTGGTGGCGAGCACTCGCGGCAAGACACTGTCGGTAGTGTCGCGGCCAAGCCCATGTTGACAATCGCCCCCAACGACGGCAACGCCACTGCCGCGAGCAACGTCAGTCTGCGCGTCCAGCCTTTGCGACCCCAGCACCAGCTCATTCAGCGCGTTTCAGTGCACCCGGTGATTGAAGAAGGCGGCGGACCTCCTACGCCAGATGAGGACTACAATGATAACCAGAGCCCTCACCCGCAGCAGCAGCAGCAGCAGCATCTACAGCAGCAATCACACACCCAGACACTCACTTCATTGCCACAGGTAGTAGTCGTGCCCGCTTCGTCCTCTCCACCGCCTGTATCGCGGTTGAGTAGCACTAGTTTGTCGAGTCAAACGCCGCAATTCCAGACTCGGCCCCAATCTCAAGGTCAGGCCAGGATGCACCATCAAGCAAAAGCGTACACACCACTGCCTTTTTCGCATCAGGAGCAAAAGCAACAACGGCCATGGTCATCTGGCCCGACAGCTGGTGGTGTTACTGGCGCTTCTGCCAGCGACCCGGCTTCCAACAGTGATGAGCACCAGCCCTTTCTCGCATACATGGCGCGCAAACAGGCTGTGACTGCGGCGCGGTGGTCCTTGGATAAGGCGTAGGTGGATTTGGCTGGTGACAAGAGGCAGCAGGCAGCAGGCAGCAGCAATGATACTGATGCTGGCCTGGACATCTCTCATTATATTGAGTTTGTGTGGGAGTTGCAAGGTCTCGTCCAAGCTGGATACGAAGAACATTCAGGTCAGGATTAACATTTACATTAGCGCAGATGTCTTTCGTTCTTGTTTAACTTGCTTTTCGCACGGCGTTGGAGAACAAGCGGGAAGAATAATCCATGGTTTTTTTTGGTTTTTTTTGGATGGTTTCCACTTCCTGGGACAACAAGATCTATATACTAAATCTAATTGTCCAAGGCGTTTTCGTTCTTGAGAAAGGTGTGATGTAGATATGATGAAGTTTGCAAGCGTCGAAACAGAGGCTATTCTGCCCACTCCACGTCAATCCGCGCATGCAAAAATGGTCGCGATTTTAATCGCCAAGAGCAACTTGCCAACATCAAACACGCATTGTCGTCACAAATAATTCAGGAACAAGGAAAACACAGGGGGAGAGATAATGAGAGCGAAAAAGCAAGACGAGGAAAGATAAAAAGCAAAAATTGGAAATCCGATGAAGTTCTCAAACTCCGATACGGGGAATCGAACCCCGAGCTTGACGGTGCCCTGATTTTTTGGGAAATGAGAGCGTCAGATGTTAGCCATTACACCATATCGGATTGAAATGTCAGGTTTTGTTTATCATATATATAGTACATTCAATTCGGCAAGTGAACTGTCTTGCTGTCATTGCAACGCGTGCTGTGACATGTGAAATAGCTTCACTTTTGCCAACACCAATTAAAAACAAAGCCATGGAAAAGGGCGAAAGAGGGCAAAAAGGGGGGGGGGGGAAGGAAAAAAAGGGAAGAGAAAGACAAATCCCAATTGATCCATAGATTTTGAGGATATCACACCTGCAAAACCAGGCGACATTCAGCGTGTACGTTAGTCTTGGTGGTAGACTCTTTGGAAAACATTGACCTGCGTTTTCTTGTTTTTTCTAGATCTCGACCTGCCAACTATTGTTACCAAGACGTCTAGACAGCTCGTATGCAATAATAATGTTCCTTCCTTGCGGACGTCCTATCAGCATGAAATCTGGGTGCTGGACTCTAAATGCAATTTTCTTCTCGTTCGGGACATGCCAATCATGCATGACTTCGGGAGAAGTAGTAACCAGCAGCCTCGTCGCTGATTCACAGCGTGTAGATACTCCCTCAAAGCAAGACCGCAATTTACGTGGACTCAACCCTCAACATCCAACACGGTGAAGAACAAACATCAAGTATCGAATATCGCTTAACCAACAATGACATGACTCCAGGAACGAGATTCTTGTGAATCATCACCTTGGGATATCGAACCACCAGAATACTCACCAAACATGACACCTACCGAAATCGGCATGCAGTGCCACCACTGCCACCACCACCACCGCCGCCGCCGCCGCCGACATACGTACGTGCCTGGGAGTATGACAAGCTCCTGCCTGTATCTTTCCGTTCTAGGTCTTATGTTCTACCATCTTCTTCCGAATTCTTCTTGAACCCCCCCCCCCCTTTTCCTGTCCTTGGCTTGCTGTACGCTCGTAAAAGCGGCCATACAGACAACACGAGTACCATCGTCAACCTCCAATTGGCACTTCCCCGTCATCCTCACCACCATCAACAAAGAACTGGCTCTGGTCAATCAGCCTCAAATCAATACTAATCACGCAAGCGTACATAGCACCAGAGTCCATAGTGCATCTTGTCCACCAAAGTACTACCTGGCCATGCTTTGACCGCCACAGAAAGTAATAGTCTACCAAACCTAACAATCATTTTAGCTTTTTTTTTCTTTCTCAATATAGTACTTATTTCCTCCCAAAACATCGCACGATTGCAATTTCGGCTTTTCTTTGGGCCCAGTACTGGTGTCATCGTTCCGCTTTCCCTAATGCTCCCTTTCTCATCTGAATAGATTTTCTCTTGCCAAATCGATGAATCATTTCCACATTCTCTCTTTAGCAAAGCACCCCCACACCTGCCTAACATAACCCGAAAGGAAATGAGAGAGGCACAAATAGCTTCTTTGCACAGACTCTATATGGCGTTGTACTAAAACCCGATTCAGCCTTGAGAAGTGCTGTATAGCGCTGTGCGTTTGCCAGCGCTTGGTCAGCGTTGCAAAATAGAGTTTCTAGCATAGAATTGGAAGCTGCATGCACTATATTAGTGCCCAGGGCTCTGTTTTTTCAGGTTCGCGCACGTGGCGTATAGTGTTCAATGTGTTGATTTTGGAGCCAGCCGTTCAAGTCAATTCGATCATAGTATATGCATATGGCGAGCTGAAGCGCATTGCTGAAGACGCATCACACCAAGTTACTCTTGCTGCATCGAACAGCAGAACAGCATGCCAGTAGGAGAGCAATGACGATCATCACAGTTGGTGCTGGGTCATTTACCGCGTTCGTGGCAGCCATTTAGCCGCAGTCCAAGAAAAAGAACAGGCCAAGATTGTCATTGTCGATTTGTGTGTATGATCACGAAAACCACCTTCACCGCTACACAGCTAGATCAGACAGGCAAAATCTGATGAACTGACCGCAGCGCAATGGTAGGCTGATGGTGCGACAGACCAGGACTGTGCCTCTTCGGACCAAGAGGGGCACTTGGCACGCCGCATGGGCCGATGCCATGTATTTGGGTACACAGCCTCTCATTGGCTACATCCTGCAGCCAGCGAACATATGCCCAGATTCGCACTAAGCGATAGCAGAATTTAGACAAAAAGTTTCCTCAGTTTCAGCCCGGACCGCAGGGCCGGGAGCGCTGCAAGCTATTGAGGATGGTGCAGTTGCGGCTCACAAATAGTCTCGGACGGTGCAACCGCACACAAAGATTGCGGTGAACATGTAAACAGACAGGATTGGACAATTCGAGAAAGTAGAGTTCGTGAACGGGACTGCGCTGTGCAACGGTTCCTTTAGCCATGCGCTTGTCCCGAACCAAGCGGCTCAGCCCAATGTTGAACTGTAGAGTGGGACTTGGGCTGCCCTGCGGAGATGACATGATTTCTTTGTTTTGTTTGTAGTGCCAGTGTTTCTTTGTTTGTTGTTGGTGGCTCGGACATGATCGATGGACGGGAAAGGTAGCTGGCCAAGATCCCGTGACCACCAATTCGTTGACCGCCGACTGCCCTTTCACGCTGGCTTGGCTAGTGAGATGATGGCGCCTGGTGTAGACAGTGCCACGGGACTGTCAGACACATCAGCCCTGGCTCGGACTGAGCGACAACAGGTAACGGCTGGCTGGTGGCTGGGCATGTGGTGGCTGGTCTCATGAGCCAAGTCGGTAATTTTCTCGAAGCCAAATCAGCAGAAGAAGGCCTTGCCAAACGGTGCACGCCAGTCGCGTAGCCATGACGTTGACCTTGGGCTGGGCGTGCCGAGAGAAGCTGCGGTGTCACCAGAATGCCAGGCTCAGCTACTCGCAAGGCGGCAGATTGTGGTGCATTTCATTTTGCGCAAGTTTTGCCGGCTTCCAGATAGATGGGCGAGATCCCTACTCTGTCGCCTCGTTTTCTGTCTGCAAGGGAAACAGGACATTTGGACACTGGTGGACTGCAGAGTTGGGAAATCCCCAGTCTTTGCGACATTAAAGCTCAGCAGATCTGCGGCGCTCGAGTGCAGCGTCTCCGTGCACGTGGGGCTTTGCGACGCAGTCAACTGCAGGCACCACGATAATCTAATCGGATCGGTAGCAGCCGAAGTACATGGCCAGGCTGTACTTGACGATCAGCATGTTTTGCTGGCTCCGACCCGACGGCATCGTTGGTGGTGGTTGTAATGGAAAGACAGGGATCGCGGCGAGAGAAAAGGGTGACAAGAAAGAAAACTCGTGGATTGCCGAGGACGCTCCCGAAGCGTATTGGGGTACGCCCTGTAAATCGTGCTGATCTGACAGCACGTACAGCGGCAAGCCCTGCTGTTTCCTGCGGTTCTGGGTACATCGGCCCGACCCAAGGCGCCAGCCATGTCGCAGGTACCTTCGGATTGGCATTGTGTCTGAACAATCTGGGAAAGCACGATACGAAGAAGCGGTTTCACACCAAACACACGCGCCGTTGGTCCGCTCGTTTGCTGGTGGTGACTAACATCACAGAGCTGCAAGTAGATATCCAAGTGTCCAAGTACCTGTTGATTACTCATTCTCGGCCACGGAAGAATGTCCGGCGATGCAAGTCATGCATGTCCAATGCCATGCTGCTCTAAACACCAACATGCACTATATACGGGGCTGGAAGAGGACCCCAGGCAGGCCAGCTTGCCAGGGTAGCGTTGCAGCGCATCATTGTGCGCTCTGGACGCGGAACTATATGCTGCAGCCTCGGCCGTGGCTGTTCATGATGCAACCTCTGCTCCCTGTTCTCGACCCGTGCTCTGTATGGACTGGGCCAGTCTGGCAGTGGTAATGCTGCTATGTGTGTAGTGGCAGGATAGTAGGGCTGGGCAGCGCGGCCACAGAGCACAGACAAAGGGCATAGAAGGGAAATGGAACGGGCTGTTTGCCTGGCGATGAAGCTTCTGGACCAAGCAAGTCTAGACAACGTTTTGCCTACCAAGACGGCACTATGTCATTCCCGCATCCGCATCCGTCCTAGAGCCGGCCCAAGAGATGGCAGAGCCAGCCAACCACTGGCCACCGAGACAAAGAAAACAAGACCAGCGTCGAACGACAACTGATCAGCACCACCAACCCAGCACGCAATAGCCCTCTCGTCATCCCCAAAGGCCAAGCGTGCGCAGGGTCTACATGTGCAAGTATGCATGTACAATGTTCTCCTTCTACTCGCTACCAACAAGGTGAATAGTGCATGGCATTACAAGACAAGAACTCCATTGTTGTATAACAGCGACTGCCACCACTATGTACTCATGCTCCGTTTTCGGGTTGATGTTTAGCATTAAAGGCCTGCATTGTCTGCTCACAGGCCGGCTGCCTTGAGTATATTAACTTTGTCATCCATCCACGACTGCCACGGGACGCATCGAACGGTCTCCTACACCTTTGTCGACGTCTTGGCGGTCGCGTGACACTCCACAAACAGAGGACCCTGAGCAATCCTCTTCGGCCTCAGTCCGCAGCGGCTTGTTGGCTGCGCATGACAAGATCGAGTCAAGTGTGCTTGACGAAAAGGCTTGGACGCTGTCAGTCAATGTCAGCACGCCAGCCACGAAACGGAGCGCAAGAGGAGAACACCAGAATCCAAACCCCAGAAACACGACGAGACACGACACGACCAGCCACGACGACACTCCTGCTATCCACCTGCAAGACCTGAGAAGAGAGAAAGCGAGCAAGAGCAAAAGACCCGTCTGGCGTGAGAGTCTCCACCTCTCGACTTCGGCTCATGCTGTGCCATTTCATCTGCAACTTATCTGGCACTATCCGCAATTCTCCTTCATCTCACGGACAGCCCAAACACGACTACGGGCCTTGTGCTCCATAGCGCACGCTCGGTTGCTGGCCGCCGCGCTTGCTGCCTCTTGTTCGCACGTCCCTTGTCGTCTCGTTTGCTCAGGCGCGCCTTTTCTCTCTCGGCGCGAGTGCCGTTAGCCGACCGGAGCCTTGCTGGTCCCCGATACTTCCAACTTTTTGATCGCTGCAGAAGAACTCTGGCGCTGAACAGCAGCAGTACAGTACCCAAGCAGCCCGCAGGAAAGCCCCAGCGCCCTGTACCTGGCACTAAGCAACCAGCCCCATCGTCCATACTCACAGCTCCCCCCCCCCCCTTCCAAACTGCTCCAGCACCTTCAGCAACGCCCCTTCCTTGGTACTGCTTGCCTGGGCGCAGGCTCGTATATTGTGGAGCCGTCTTGCACGCACCCCACAGCTCCGCATATCGCCTGGCCTGACAAGGCCCTGCAGGCCCTTGAGATTTGGACTTGGCGGTGAATTCCGCAAATATCTCTTCCACCACACGCCCCCCCTCCCCCTCCAGACTCCAGCCTGCCAGTCCGCCAGCCCGCCATCGCCTCTCAGCTCCAGCTTGGATAAAAGGAGACTCGATCGCCAGCCAAGCAGTAAGCCACTGGGAGTCCTGGGGTCTCTCTCTCTCTCTTTCTCCCTCTCTTCTCTCTCTTCCATCCTCGGTTCATGCGACCACGCTCGTTCCCGTAGCATTTGATAGAAGACCCTGCATGTTGCCAACAAGCCCACACAGTTCAGAAAGACAAGCAGCAGCAGCAATGGCGTCGTACAACCCTAACATTGTTGCGTCCCGTGATGTCGACGACGACGACTACGACTTCGACTTTGCGTACTTTGCCGGCACATACAAGCCGTTGTCCAACCTTCCCACCCCGCCACCCTCGTGCAGGAACTCTGTCACATCCAGTCCAGTCCTCGGCGAGTGGGACGAGAATGTCGATCTCGATCTACTAGGTATGTTGTTACGGTTGTGTGTGTGTGTGTGTGTGTGCGTGCGTGTGGTTTTGGTTTCTGTTTTGGCATTGGGCTTGGTGTCCTGTTTTATTTCTGTTTGGCGATGCTGTCGTTGGATTGACTTACCTCTTGCAACCTTTCACATGTCATCTTACTAATCATGCCTTTTTGGCACTCTGTACAGGACCGGCCGTTCACCTCGTCAACTTGCACCCGCCTTCAGCCTCCATCTTGTCGCCCTCCATTTCCCTGGTCCAGACCATTCTTCGACGTGCTGCCCTCCCACTCGAAACGATAGCGCTCGCTGTCTGCATCCTCGACTCACTCGACTCCAAGTTCTCCCGTAAGTGGCGCGTGACCCTGCCGCTCGCTACACCTGCTTTGAGCAAGCGACACACCATATCCTCTGCGGCTGCCTCGCTCATTACGCACATCGATTCGGTCAGCCCCGAGCTCGTCATCCTCTCTGCGCTCGTCATCGCATTCAAATTCACCGACGACTGCCAGGAGCCAACACAGTACTACGCCTCCGACTGGGGCAAGGGTCTGTGGACATGCGATCAAATCAATGCCACCGAGAGGTGTATCATGGAACACCTGGGCTACCGGATTCTGCCGCTGTGCGAAAGCGAAATACTCGAGAGCGCCATTGAAGACATGCAACGGGCCGGCCAAATGGCGCTACGCGAGCGTGAGGCTCTGCGGGCCCGGGCCGTTGTGTCCAAAATCGATATCGGACATTCGCGGTCCATCAGCGTGCCCGCCAGGCCTGGAGCGGGCGAAGCCGTCATTGGACTCGGTTTTACGCTCACGCCTCTAGACACGCCCACCGAGGAGGTGTCACGGCAGCTGGGTGCGCCTTAGGAGGCCTTCGCTGGGCTTGTTCTGCAGCCTTGTTGTCGTTCGGACTGTGTCCAGACATGAATGGCACATGGGACACCCAACGGCCCTTGGATATAAGGCGGTGCTTTTTTCCTATTCGGTGCACATATTCACACTTGCAGAACCGCTACGGCGGCTGCGGTGCGTGATTTTGAAACTCTTTCGAAAGCGAGGCGTTGGAACAAAAGGTGGGATTCATTTGCGGGATTTGGACGTGCATCATCATCATCATTATCATCACCACCACTGTTCCTCATCAATCTGGCGTTGGGAAAGGACAGGCGCGCAGGCGTTCATCATTGTTATTTTGATTTTTGCTGCACCGTCACGGAGTATCAAAAGTTGGCATATATCCCCCGATAGCGAGTCGCGACACTGGGTGTCTGGTGCCGTATTCTTGAAGCAAGGCGGTCACACTTTAGGTGACGTTTTCGAGCTTCATTAATAATAAGAGAATAATAATACCTGACTGAATAAAATGCAAAAACTTGTTGCTCTTTATGTGTTCCTTGTCCCAGGGCTTCCGGTTGCCCTGGCTCGTTATGTCTTCGGACCGAATCCAATTGTCGGTGGTTGGGATGGGGCTCTTCGGCAGGGTTAGGGTAGACTGGGACTGGCATGTCACATGGTGGAATGGACTCACTGCCATGATCTCGTCCCAGAAGCTGTAAGAAGAGCGTCCATGCCAAACAGAGTCCATTAGCATTTGCAAGCTGAGCTTGGTAAAAGGTTGGGGTTTCTCAGTAGACTCAATTGGACTTGGTCGTCTCAACAAGCTGTCAGTCAAGTCAGTCAGACAGGTGGGTCCCCCTCGTTTTCATTCTTCCCCGTTTTGCACTTTCGTCATTGACTCGATTCACAAGCCGAAGTTCGAAGACTCATCAACATCACCTGATCCTGCTCGACAACTTGTCTCTCTCAAACAACTGCTCAAGCTCAGTCAATTGCAGTGAAACAATCATCACAACAGCAACAGCCTCGACTTGGCTACTTGTCCCTTTTTGTTTGTTCGTCGCAGAAAACAGAAGACAAAAGACAGAAAACGTTCCATGTTGCCTTTGCGCTCGGCGATTGTTTTGTCTCGTGGTTCTTCATCATCGTGGTCGCAGGTATTGTCGCGTGTTTCGTTGACGGTGCAAAAGCGTATTCAGCATCAAAAGATGGCGTTGCATCAGGCCAAGAGCGAGAAGCTTATCTGTATGTCCTTTGACCTACCTTTTCCCCTTTCTGAACCATCTTTCGAGCTTTAGATTTCCCTCCTTCCTCTGTTCCTTTGCCATGATACTCCCCCCCCCTCGGATCTAGGCTGCCGCAACGATTGATCGCCCAGTATCAACATGAGTGCTCATATTTGCCATACTAAATAACGGCTCACACGTTTCCCAGTCGCCCCAGCAGGCGCAGCGCAAAACGCGCGCGCCGACCAATTCACCCAGCATGAAAAGGAAGGCGGTCTGCACCGACGCCATCTAGATGCGCAGAGTCCCATTGCGCAGTTCCACGCTTGGTTCGCTGCTGCGCAGAAATATGCTGGCCCTGTTTCCGCTGATTCCAGCAGCAGCAGCAGCAGCAGCAGCAACAACAAGACCACCACCACCAATTCGGTAGAGACAGAGACACAGACACAAATGCAGCCTCAAAGACCTCTCATCGCACACCCAGAGACATGCACCCTATCAACCGCGCACCTCCCCTCAGGCCGCGTATCTGCGCGCCAAGTCTACCTCAAAGAACTGGAGGATTCGTCGTCATCGTCGTCCGAAGAAGGCAAGCGCAGAGGCGGCTTCGTCATTTACTCCAACTTTGGCACGAGCCGCAAAGCCGCAGACCTAGCCACCAACCCATGGGCCTCGCTGACTTTTTGGTGGGAGGCCATGGAGAGGCAGGTGCGCGTCGAGGGCAAGGCGGAGCGCTTGACAAGAGAGGAGAGCCAGCGGTATTATGAGACGAGGGTGAGAGGTAGTCGGATTGGGGCGTGGGCAAGTCGGCAGAGTGCCGTGCTGGAACCACTTTCTGCTGGTGGTAGTGGTGGTGAGAACAGTCAAGATGATGACGGTCGCAAAATGCTCGAGACATGGGTCAAAGAGACGGAGGACAAGTTCAAGGACACAGAGGAGATTCCCGTCCCCGAGTTCTGGGGTGGACTGCGCATCGTTCCCGAACGGGTCGAGTTCTGGCAAGGCCGGGAGAATCGGTTGCACGATCGGTTTGTGTATGAGCGTGTTGTTGGGGAGGACGGAAAGGAAGGCTGGACGTTGGAGAGGTTGAGCCCGTAATTTGTCTGCATCTGTCCATATACAACGTGATTCGACGTTGGCCACGGCTTGGTCCTCTCCACGATGCATGCAGCGTTGATTATTTCTCTGATATGTTGGCTGGCTTTCCAAAGATAACAATTCCCCTTCTTCTTCTAATCTGGTCCGTTAGTAAAAACAATGCTTGCTCAGTCGAGTTCTCTCTTAGAGACAAGCCCTTGCATGCGGTCAAAACCAACAGGATGTCCTCGATTCACATGAGGAATATACACACGTACAAGACTTTCTTGCTTCAGTTGCGTGGCGAGCTGCAAAGCCGAGGAGGCATGGACAACGGACTGAGACCTATCACATAAACCCGATGCTATTAGAAGGATGTCGAATGGCTTCCGAAATGTGTGTGGCGTCGGCTGCACCGCTGCCAAAGTCGAAGACAGTCGTACTCAATGATATTTCCAGCAGTCATGTTGATGCTAGGACCATTGACGACATCCTTTATTGAGCGTCTACAGAATAGGCGATCAGCTCCGCCTTTCATTGTGATCTTCTGTCCGCATACCAGAGCCTCTCAAAGTGGTCAAGTTGGCTGCTAAAATGGCACAAGGCAGCTCGACATCGTACACCCATTTTCCACCACCCTAATCCAAACTCCTCGCCAACGCCACAGCGTTGAACCGGATATCCTCCCCTCCCCACTCAAAGAACCGCCTCGGTCCCAGTGTCAGCGCCTTCTCACTCAAGATGTCCTCGTCGGCCTCAAGCCGGCCACGGTCCAACGGTCCACGGCGGTTTCCGTCAAGCTCCCACAGCGTGCCGTCGTCGCCCTTGACAAAGCAGACATAGTGCAGGTCCACATCATCCGTGGCCTGCGGAGCGAGCGTGTCGCCCTGGCTGGCGGCTGAGTGGTGAGCGCGGGCCAGAGCCTGTGATGTCTCGAGCAGCTTGGTACGTTCTGCAGGAGCGAGTGGGACGGCTTCTTTGAGCAGCTGGTCGAGTTTTGAGCCGGGTTCTATATTGTTCAGGTTAGCACTGTCTGTGAGAGCCCTAGCGGCAACAAGGCTTCGTCCGTTGGCTGCTCCGCAAAGGGTCATGTCCAGAACAAGAAGCAGACCACAAATCAAAACTCACCAATCTCCTTCCTCGCACCACCGTTCGCAACAGCATGCAACAAGCCCATCAATCCACATGCATTCCGAATCGTCTGCCTAAACCACAGCACAGGCTCGTCCTCGCCAGACCCCTCATACACAGGCAACGTGGCGTCCTCGGCGAGCCGGTGGCTCGTATACGCGGCGTTGACGGGAAAGACGAGCAGCAAGGCGTGTGCTGGGCCTGGGATGAAACTGAGCAGGTCCCGGTCTGTGAGGCTGTAGACGTCGTGCATGGCGAGGCTCTTGCGCAGACCGAGCGAGTGCAGCAGGGTGGTCATGAGCTCGGGGTTGGCTTCGAGCGGGATGAAGGCGATGCTGCCTCGGTCGGAGGGGACTTCGTCGGCCATGGTGGGTGGTTTTGTTTTTGTGTGTTTTGGAGGTCTCTTGCTGATTTCAAGAATCGGTTGTTGCTGAGTTACGCACAACTTTTGGTATTGTTGTAAAGGAAAGGAATCCGAGAGAGTGCAGCGAAGATCTGAATGCTGCGTACCTACAATTATCAGGAGCGAGCAGGCACATGTCAATGAATGCCGATTACAGTGTGTGCAGCGCCTGTGGCAGGTGCTGTCGACAGCTATAGTGGGGTCAACTGCCCTGACATCATATCCCCTTGGGCGTTCCAAGGGTTCCTTGCAGGTGCTTTAACATGCTCCACTAAAAAGTTCAGGCAGGCGCGTCGACATGCGCCTCAACACCCAAAAGCCCAGGAATGGAAAAATGACCGTCGGTCATCCTCAATGCTGTACACATAAGTAAACGGCAGAAACAGCATCCAATGGATCCGGGTGATCGGGTTGCAGTCTTGGCTCATGTCCTCTCCAGTATCATGTGAATATTTGGCGATAGCCTGTACCGTACAAGTACTGCTACCACGTCTTCTTGTTTTGTACATCAAATTGACCCCTTGATAAACCATTACGTGGTGTTGGAATGGGAGATGCATTGTTCGGATTCTATTTTGGATAACCGTGACACATCCAAACATCCGTCGATCCCATCTATATGCTTCCTATGACTTGCGATATGGCAAAACAAGCCTTGACCAAAACATGCTTTTGAAGCACAGTGTGCCAGTATTGCCTGACCTCAAGGAGGTTCGGTGTCTTGGCTCGTCAATCGAGCAACACCAGTCCGTTGGATAGAGTGTACTTCCGCTTTGGCACAGCGGCTTCATCCTCAGCCATGGTCTGAGGTAACGGAGCGTACGTGACGTTGACACCAATTGAACAGTCGTCATCATATAACCGACTCTGTGTTGACCGGGCATTGTGCCACCCTACCAACCGCTCAAGATACCATCCAGAAGCCCAGGGCTCATCGTCCGTTCATCCTCTCGATCAGGCGAACATGGGCTCCTGCCCAGCCTGGGGCGGCGACTGGCCCATCTCGTCGCCAAACACAAGGCTTGCATTCTGGGACCTCTTCTTGACAGCCCGACGCTGCTGAGCAAGACGCGACTGTCTGCCCGCAGCCGAGTAGTTGAGGTTGTCGAGATACGAGTTGATCTTCTCCTCCACTTGCTGCTTGACGTGGAAGGCAAGCGTTTGGCTCTGGAAGATGCCCACGTACCGGTAGCTCAGCCAGAGGTATAGCGTCAAACATTTGTGTAGAGATTCCAGATTCTTCAAGTAGGCGGCGCTGCCCTGGGGGTATTCGTGCTGTTCGTATTCAAGTATCTCCAAGTTGACTTCCGGGAAGTCGAGGAGGTGGCCTGTCTGATTCTTGGCCACGCGGCTGGCCAGCTCGCGCACAAAACCTGTGACACCCTGATCGCGGAGTGTGATGGGCGCGACGAGGAAGATGCATCTGTCGCGAATGGACAAATCAAACGACTGGATAATGTTGGCAATGTTGATTTGGTCTTTGAAGGAGCACAGCTGGAAGCGGCCATGTATCCGGGCAATGTCGCGGAGTCGGAGGAGGATGAAGGAGAAGGGTGTGCCGGCCGGGAAGTAGGATGCGAACTTCTCGATGATAAAGGATGGTGGAAACAGGCCGGCTGCGGCTATCGGTTCCGGTTCCTGGGCAAACGAGTTGTGGATCACGTCCAAATCTTCATTCTCCAGCGTCGTCACAAACCCAGGCTGTTCTTTTCTTTCAGTGATGGCTGTGCCCGTCGCGTCTTGCATGCCCTGCGCTGCCGACTTGAACCGGCCTGCACGACCTCCAATCTGCTTGAGCTCGGGTATATTGAGCTCACGAATCTTGATGCCGTCGTGTTTGGTAACAGCTTCAAAGATGACCCGTCTCACTTCAAGGTTGAGCCCCATGCCAATGGCGTCACTGGCGGCCAAGAAGTCGTACTCGTTGTTCGGGTCGTTGAACAGCGCGGCCTGCTGGGCGCGGCTCTCCGGGGGCAGAGCGCCATACACAATGGCACACTTCTTGCCTGTGGCCTTCTCGATACCGGCCTTGATAGCGTGCAGGTTGACTCTGGAAAAAGAGACGACCGCATCGCCCTTTTGCAACTTCTCAAAGCTGCCTCCCAAGCCCTCCTGCATCGGTTGCAGCGCGTTGAGTCGCTGGTAGCGGTGTACCACGACCTTGTCGCCTGTCTTGGCACAGAGGTCCTGGATAAGTGGTACTGCTCTCTCTTCACCGCACAAGTGCAATTCCTTGGCCTGTATACCAAGCACTGCTTGCGTCCAAGCCCATCCTCGCTGTTCGTCACCAATCATTTGAATTTCGTCAATGATGGCAACGTCGACTCGGCGGTTGAGAGGCGCCATTTCGACGGTGCAGCTGGCATAGTAGTCTTCGTCTCCCGGCGGGATTCTCTGCTCCTCTCCGGTTACCAGGGCGCACCGTTTCCCCTTGGCCGTGAACCGCATATATGTTTCGTGCGCCAACAACCGCAGCGGCCCAGCGTAGATGCCCGTCTTGGACTGCTCCAGAGCCTTGAGAGCATTGTATGTCTTGCCAGAATTCGTCGGTCCAACATGCAAGTGGACGGTTCTCTGCATGGTTCGTGTGGCCGGGAACCACTCGTGGGGAAATCTGAAGTCGGCGAGTTTCTCGTGCTGTGCGATGGCGTCCGAGGACAGGTGCTGCCGCACAATGAAACTGGTAAATGAGTACTTGAGTTCGGTGTGTAGGCCACTTGTGTCGCCCTCGATGAAGGCCTGGCGCCAGCTGTAGAAGTAAGGGTTGTCTCGTCTCGAGGTGAAGTTGTTGCGCGAGGCCAGGTCAAAGGCTCGGTTGATGATGGATTTGAAAAGGCGTGCCTCCTTCTGCAAGTCCTTACTGTCTTTGATACCCAGCGCTTTCAGCTCGTGGAAGGACTCGAATCGCAACATGACGGCGAAGCGCGCATCAACTAGCCGCTGGAATATATTGAACCGGCCGACATCTTCGTGGACAACCACTCTCTTGCCACGCGTACGTGCTGGTTCGACTCTGGTGGCTGATTTCTCGAGGCCTTCTCTGAGACCCTTGAAAAGATGCATCGGCATCGCTCCGCCGAAGGAGCCCTGCAAGCGGGAGCAGACAGGTTAGCAGACTGAACAAGGTTCATTGGGTTCATTGGGGACACAGGGTGTCTGGTAAGTCACACACATGATCAGTGAGAGGACCGGAATCGACCATGCGTGGCGGCCTCGATCTTCGCGTGTCGCTGCGGTTGCGGTAGCGCTGCCCGCGCACCTTGGGCTTGACTATCCAAAAGGCATCGTGGTTGGTGATGAGAGGGCGCAAAGGAAAGCTGCGTTGCCCGTTCAGCAAAACGCTTCTCCACTGGCACACCATGATCGCAAGGTACCCAGGGCCACTGCGAACATACTGCTGCAGGACGCAAGGAGGGGAGAAAAGAGGCGAAAAAGAAGCAGGTCTGAGGCTGAGATGGGCAAAGACTTGACCAAGAAACGAATTCACGTATCAGGCGACTGATAATGATTGCGACCGCGACTCCCATAAATTTTTTGAGGGGCGCTGGTTTGCCGCCTGCCGCCGCAGCGCCGCAAGGGGCTGTCTGCCCCACAGTCCTGGTCCAGACGCAAGGATATCCTTGTCGCATCCCGGCACTGTCAGCCAGAGAAATCGTCATCAAGCACCGACATCCTGGTTCCGTGGAGTAGCGGCAGTTGTGGCATGAACATTCCCACGGCTTAGGCGCTTCGGGCGCATCAAGCAGGCAACCACTTCCTCTCGACTTTTGCACCACGTCAACCACGTCTTGTTGTGGGAATTGCTGCTCGTTTTTATTGAAAACCTCAGTCGACAACCGTCACAGACCTTCACATCCACCGTCACTGCGAGAATGGCTTCCTCGTCGACTCCAGCAACGCCGTTGCTCTAGTAAGAAGACACCCGCCGTCATTCTACAAATGTCATCATTCCCAAGTACACGTCGACATAGTTCAACGAGACACTGACCAGCAAGCCTTGTCCTCATAGCTCCTGCATAGCTCACAACAGCACCATTCTCTCCGAGTGCTCGACTTCGGCCTCGTCGCAGACCTCGTCCCTGGCCTCGCTCATCCTGCCCAAGATTGTCCACGACACGCCGCAGAAGCTCACCTACACGCATGGTTCTCACCACATCCACTACGTTTCCGAGGCGGCCTCGGAGCACGATGGCTCATCCGCCGGCGGCCTGACCTTCCTCGTCATTGCCGACTCCTCCCTGGGCCGCCGCGTGCCCTTTGGCTTCCTCTTTGAGATCCGCAAGCGCTTCTTTGCGCAGTTTCCGGCCGACTCGTCCGACTATGCCGACATGCCCCACTACGGCGCCGGCTCCTTCAATGCCGAGCTCAAGAACCTGATGGTCGAGTATGGTACCACGAGCGGCGGACGCGACGACGCCATTTCCAATGCGCAGCGGGAGATTGACGATGTACGGGGCATCATGACGCGCAACATTGAGGGTCTGCTCGAGCGCGGCGAGCGCATCGACTTGCTGGTTGACAAGACGGACCGGCTGGGCGGGTCGGCGCGCGAGTTCCGCGTGCGCAGCAGGGGCCTCAAGCGCCAAATGTGGTGGAAGAACATCAAGCTCATGGGCCTGCTGGCGCTCGTGGTCATTCTAATTGTCTTGGCGATTGTGATTGCCGTCAAGACGGGCTAGAAGATTGCGCTGCTGCTGCTGCCGCTGCTGCTGGGTGGTGCTGGCCCGGTCGAATAAGAGACCATCATTTCCTCTACCGCGGGCCAGGTATCCTTATTTTTTTTTTATTTTTTTTTGGTGTTGCTGTTTTCACCTCTGAGGCGTTTGTAATGGGATATGATTAAGCGTAACGGGCTGAAGCTTTTTGACTTAGCGTGATCAGATTGGGTTCATGGAATCAGCCCGGATGACTGAGAATAGCTCATAATTTCGATCTGCATTGATATCTTGACTTTGAACTCGTTGGGTTGGTCTACGAGCTGAAATATGATTTTGCTGTTTTTGGACGCCTTACAACACGTCCTTGATTGGATGGCATGATCTTCGTCTCGACGAAGTCACGATATGATTCACACGAGATGATTCTGCTTTCCCTCATGGGTCACAAACTCAACAAAGACCTTCGTTACGCCCTGACCGAGGTCACTAAACCAATGACCACCAAACAAGACCCAAAGCCTCATCGGAACCAGACTCCTCCACCAGACACACACTCTCTCACAGCTTGGGCATTGTCCCTGTGGTAGCTGTTGGACTAGGCCGCCCACTCTTCTGCTGATAAACGTATCCATGCGCCACAGGACTCATCATGGCGCTCCAGTTCGGCATAAGAAGCAGCGGCGGCGGCGGGAGCAGCGATGAGGACAACGGTCTTGTTGTTGATCTTACTACTGCTGTGCCTACGGATGGAACCGGGAGCGGCGGACGCATAAGTCGAGGGGTGAAGAAGACTGGATGGCAGACTGCCGCATCGTGATGGTGCTGGTCGCATGCTGCCACTGCTGCCGCCGCTGCCGCTGCCTGCGAGGGTGCTGGTACTGTCATCACGCGCGGTGGTGAGGGTAGTGTGGCTGCGGTAGCTGCTTGTCCTTTGAGAGGGGTCGGATAATATGATGACCTGGATGAGATGGTCGGTGGATGAGGATGCTGGTGTCGTGGATCTGGTTGCAGGTTGGACATTTCGGGCTCTGCCTTTGGACGGGAAGCGTTGACTTCTTCCTCTTCTTCTCTTCCTTAGTTCGTCCCGCGTTTGGGTATGTATCGATGTTGACGCTTCAAGTGGTGATTTGGTTTGATGCGTTCGTAATAGTCATAGTAAACAAGGACAGAGTCGGCGACCTATCGATCACAATTGTGGGAGGCATGAGAGTATGTACAGGCAAGATACCATACGTATGTAACAGTATATACCAGTCTGAAATGGATTCGCAGCCCGAGACAAGCCAGTGAGAGGTGAAGATGTTCGTAAAGTTGCTCTTGTTACTTGGCAAAATTAGTGGTTGTAATACATTTCCAGCATGTCTCTGGAGCCTTTGGGAGAAAGAGGCAAAGAGGCCCCGCAATTGCTGCGATGGCAGCGGTAACTGTAGGCCGAGGTGCTGAGTGAGCCATGACGTTCTTCCAGGGGCCTGTCATATGCGGAGCAGGCCACTTGGCTGCTGAGCCTGCGAATTTAGTGAACTAATTACTGATCTTGACATCCATGCTGTCGCCAATAAACGCAACCCTCGAGACTTTCTCTAGTAGGATCCTCCCTCAATACCCAAGCACATGTGAACCTGGAGGGTGACCATTTCGTAGGTTAAATTAGTTATGTGGCACACAGCACATCTATGAGCTAGCCTTCTTCCCACTTTGGCCCTTCTTTTTATCTTTTGCCTTTTTTGATGATGGCGTTCCTCCTCCTCCCGACGCCTCCTTCTCCCTCGCCTTGCCCTTCTTGATCGTGTTCACCAGCGCCTCGATCTCCTCTGCCCGATCTTTTTGCTCCTTCTCGGCCTTGGCCAGCTTCTCGGCCTCTTCGCGCTTTTTCTTCTCTTCAGCCTTGCGCAGCGCCGCCCTCTTTTCAGTCGTCTCGATCAGTTTATCGCTCGACAGCCACAATTTCTTGGCCACCTCTTCGTCCTTGACATCCTTCCTCGCCAAGTCCACCTCCATGCACTCCTTGATCAACTTGCCGCCAGGGTCCCGGATAATGCTCCCATCCATTGCCGCAAACAAGATAGACTGCGCGCCTGCCAGCGGCGACTTGAGAAACAGCCAGACCAGCGCATACGTCAACAGATACACCAGCAGACCCCACAGCGAACCTCTGGTCATCCACCGCCGCATCCCCGGCGTCCTCGTGTAGCCCGGGTCGACCAGAACCACCTTGGCATTCATGGGCAGCTCGTCGGGCCTCTTGTACGAATCCAAGTGCTTCTGAAACGCGTGCGCAAATGTCATGAGCGCCATCTTGCTGCTCGCGTAGGCGGTGCCTGCCGACCAGTGCTTGCCCTTGTTGGTTGCGTGCACCTCGGCGTCTTGGAGCAGCGGCGAGCGGATATAACTCGAGCACGTCGCGAAAATGATCCGCACGTCGCGGTCAAACGGCTGTGCTTTGATCGCCGGGCTGAGGATCCCCAGCAAGTGGAAGTTGGCGAGGTAATTCACCATCCACGTCTCCTCGACGCCGTCGCGCGTCTCGGTGCGTTTCTTGGTCGCGGGCGTCAGCGTCGCAGCGCAGAGGATAATCATGTCGAGCCGACGGGGAGGCGCATTGTCGATCCACTTCGTCGCAAACTGCCGCACGCTCAGCAGATCTGTCAGATCGACTTGCTCTGTGTAAATCATCTGGTTGCCGGTCGCGGCGCGCAGCCCGTCAATGTAGTCGACAAGAAAAGGGTCCGAGGCGTGCGAGCGCGTCAGCAGAACGAGCTGTGCGCCGCGCCGGGCGAGGCTCAGGGCGACTTCGGCGCCTATGCCTGAGGTGCCGCCTGTCATGAGCACGACGCGGCCGTGCATGTTGCGGTCGGCTGTGTTGGACGCGCCGCTGCTATAGGTTTTGAGGAGGGTCAGGGCGCCGACTCCGCCGCCGGCGGCGAGCAGCTTCCATGGGCTGGGAAAGTGCTCCGGCCAGCCGCTGTAGAAGACATTGAGGAGGAAGGGGAGCGGCATGGTGGGTCGTGGAAGGGCGTTGGAAGCGTCGCAAGGAGGACTCGATCTATTGTATCATGTCGCCGTGGAAGAATACTGATGCCAGGTTCGATTAGTGGTTGTTGGATGTTATTGTCGCAAGTTGTTGTCGTGAGAATTGGTTGGTGTTTTGGTGGTAAATAGGGGCAGAGTTGCTTGGTCAACTTTTTGGAACTCGAGATCACGAGCTGGCCACATAGGCCTTGTTAGGGGTGTGCGTCACGGTGGCTTTGGCACCTGTAGGGGTTAGGGGCCCCCTTGACGCAATTTTCGGCAGCAGCCGAGCCCCTCTGCATGACCCCGATTGACGCCGGTATTAGCCTGGACCGCCCGCTACAATGATAGTACGCGGTACCTGCAGTGGCGTGCATTTCTCAGCTGCGGAACGTGGCGCACTCTTTGACTTCTCATCGACCACCCGATATCAAAGCATCCAGATACCAGCTTCACTTCATCAACAAGTCTGCCGACTGCCAAGTCATAACATGAATCACGGACTCTTCCGCTTGCGACTTGCATGACCAAGTTATCAACCAGGTTTCCCGCACAAATCCAGCAAGTAATGCCACGAGAAAATCATGACGACGACGACGACGACGATGGCTTCGACGACGTCCCATTGCACCACAAACGGCCTTTTGGCTCAGGCCTGCGCCGCAACGAGATCAAATTTGTGCCAGCCTCTTCCTCGCTATCATCCTCCGTCAAAGAGGCCTCTGCTGCCGCAAATTCAAAATCCAAGGGACAGTCTATTAGTGATTTATATCTAAACATGGTCCTCAAGTCTTCATCAAACCCTCCTCAGGCTTCATCATCTCACAACCAAGAAGGTAATGTTGATGTAAGCACGGAGAAAAAGAAAAAAGAAGAGAGAATACCACAACAAGAAGAAGAAATATGCGACATATGCAACCTCCCCATCACACCATCCCACCAGACCTCAGACGGCAACACCACCACCGCCAGAAGACCCCACCACCACGAAGCCTCCATAGCCCACCAAGTCTGCCTCACGCACTCGCACCCGCCTTCGGCGCTCAACCGTACGCGCATGGGTCTCTCCGTGCTAGAAGCCCAAGGCTGGGATCCAGACGCGCGGCTTGGGCTGGGCATTGCCGGTCAAGGCACGCAGTTTCCGCTCAAGGCGAAGCCCAAGGATGATAATTTGGGTATTGGCGTGGCTGCACCTGGGAAGGACGAGTCTGAAGGTGACGCTGCAAAGTCGAAGAGGAAGAAGAGAGAGGAGGAACAGAAGAAGAAGAAACCGATGTTGTTGGATGCGAAAAAGGTGCGCAAGATGGCGGCTGATGACCGGAAGAGGGCGGAGGAGTTGCAGCGGCAGTTGTTTGGGAGGGTGGATCTGGAAAAGTATCTTGGGAAGGGTGCGTAAAATGTATTCGTGTTTGTAGTTCCGGCGGTCTTGAGGTCGATGGATGTGTACAACCGAAAAAAACTGAGACCAAGCGGATGATTTGAATATTTTAGATACCCTTAGAGCAATGATGTTACTCAAGACGATATTTCCTGATCATGTATCTGCTTGTAAGTCTAATGTTGATATGCTGCACACAAGGTCTCTCAACCATCAGAAATCTTTGCTCACTCACTTGAACACCAAACATCCCGACGGCCTTCCAAACCGACCAATTTACAAACTACAATCAAGACATGCCAGCCAGCTCCTTCGACCTGGCCACATCATCGTCCACCACTGGCGCCGCCGGAATATCCACACCCAGCACCTGATACTGCATGCCAACATATCCATCACTGAGCACCAACACGTCTACGTTCCTCTTATCGCTGCCGATAGAACCTGCTTCAGGCAGCTTAACGCTCGCCCTCGCCGTAGGTTTTGAACCCACCGCCACGCCCTTCTGCTGCTGAGGTTGTTGTCTCTGCTGTGACGGTGTCCAGCTCACCCGCTTGATAGCATACACCTCATCCCGCGCCAAATCACCCACAATGACAAACCAGCCTTCATTTTGCGGCTTGGGGAACCGAGGCGCGTAGATGCGTGCGTCGCGTTCCAGAAGCGGGTTCAACCGGCGGAGGGTGACAGTGAGCGACTGCGACGTAACGTCGTCGACGCTCACAGTCACGTTGGGCAGCGTGGACGCTGCGCGGAGGAAGCGTTGTTGTGTTGCTTGAGGCAGGTTCAAGCTGCGAGCTAGCTTTGTCGCTTGACTTTGAGGCATTGCGCTCACTTGCTGCAGTGTCGTGGTTGCCACATTCTTGTTGACCTTTTCGGCGTCGACGCCAGGCAGGATGGAGACGGGCGGCTCGGTGGGCCAGCGTGCTGACTTGATGGACTGGAGGAGCGAGATCATCTGCAGCACGCTGGTGAGGTAGCCCAGCTCAGTCAGGACGTCGATAGCAGCCTGTATAATACGAATGGCCTGGTCTAGCACGCTGGTCTGGTCACCGACGTAATCCGTAATGGGGAGCGTCACGCGTGACATGTGGGCCTGCAACAGGAGGAACGCCTTCACATGCGGGTCCCACATGGGCAGACCGAATGATGTGCCTGGGAAGGTCAAGTTGCGCGAGAGTTCTGCGTTGATGAGGTCTTCGTTGTGACGCACGGGCAGCTCGTCGTATTCTGTGGCGCGGCACATCCAGGTAAGGACATCGAGGAAGGAGGCCTGCGCTTTGGCGTGGCGTGTGAGGTAGCGGATTGTCTTATGGGAGAGGTAGTAGTAGCTCATGATTTTGCCGAAGGCGGTAGGGTCAACGTCGCCATTGGGGAAGACCTCGACACACTGGGAGTCGGCCAGTTCTTTGAGGGACTTGTCTACCATTTCAATCATGTAGTCGTTGGCCATTTCCTGGGCTGCGATGCTGCTGTGCTCTTCTGCGGAGATTTCAAGGCCATAGTACGAAGGGTTCTTGTGCAGTCTTCGGAAAAAGAATGTCCAGGTCAAGTAGTCGAGTGCGTCTTGCTTGGTGATGATTGTCTCGGCTGAGACTTCGGCGCAAAGATGGTTGTCAAGAACAGTGTGCAGAGACGACTCGACGGGGAAACCAGTGTGCAAGAAGTGCTTGTAGAAATCCTTCTTGGCGTCTTTGGTGAAAATTCGAGCCACACCAGAATTATCAAATTGTGGCCGTCCGGCACGACCAAGCATTTGAAGCACATCGGTCAAGTCCATGTCCTTGTATCCTTCAATCTTCGCATCGAAGAACTGCGTTCCCTTGACAACGACCAGATGGGCCGGCAGGTTGACACCCCAGGCCAGAGTGCTTGTTGCCACGAGAATCTGAATTTTGTTGTTCAAGAACAGTTCTTCGGCCAATTGCCGGTCAGACTCAACAAGACCGGCATGGTGAAGGCCAATGCCAAAGTTGATGGCCTCCTTCAGTGCGTCATCCTTAACTCGAGCAAGGTTTAGCTGAAGATCATCCTCATCCATGTGCAAGAATCGTCTTGGATTGTCTTCCAATCCGCAGAAGTTTATTAGATCCTTTGCTGTCAGGCGCGTCTGTCGTCGAGATGGCACAAATACAATGACGGGCTTGTCGGGACTGTGCGTCTTGACGGCCAGAAAGGTAGGCCTATTCATGGACTGCATAAGCGGACAGAAGCCTCTAACTTCTGGGAATCCATCAATATACAATTCCAGCGGCACAGGACGGACAGAGTGCCTAAAGTTGAACAGGCCTTCCTTCACGCCCAACCAGTTGCCAAGATCCGTGGCATTAGCGCAAGCTGTGGACATGCCCAAAAGTCTGACCGAGTTTTTGGTAGATGAAGCAATGTAGTTCATACGTGAGACAATAATCTCCAGAATCGGACCACGGTCTCCGGCCAAGAGATGAATCTCGTCGATGATGACAAGACTCACCTGACGGACATATCCTCTTGTCTGCCAGCTTCTAGAGATACCATCCCACTTCTCAGGAGTGGTAATGATAACATCAGCGTCCTTGATGGTCCGGGTGTCTGGTGTGTTGTCACCAGTCAGTTCAACGAGTTTCAGTCCAAGAGGCTTGGCCAACCGCGCGCCCCAATCCTTGACACGCTCTCGCACCAAGGCCTTCATGGGTGCAATGTAGACGACCTTGGATCCTGGCTTGTCTCGGAATGCCCACCACATTGCGAGCTCTGCGGCAACCGTCTTGCCACTTCCAGTTGGAGATCCTAGCAGTACGTTTGCCGGGGTGTGGTACAGCGTGTGGAAGATCTGGGTCTGCATAGGGTTGAAATATTGGAAGCGTTGAGCATAGACGTCTTCGAGTGCAGGATTATTGAGTGCTGAGATCGGCAGTGGCTGCAGGTCTAGCAGATCAGTGTAGATGCTCTCTGTGTCCGGCCGGATCAAATGCTGGAAGGAGACGGGCGTCACTGTCTCGGCTCCTAGCCACCTGTCCGAGACAGCACGAACGTAGATCTGAGTTGGAAGAGGGTCAGAGAGCGGTATGGTAAAGTTGAGCTCATGGTCATCATGCAGCTTCCGGCGGTTCAAGAGGAAGAACTCGTGATGGTAAATCTCGGATGTCTCCGAATTCTCAACCCAGATGTAGTACGACTCTGAATTACCGTGAATGTGGTCATTCCAGCGAAAGTCGGGCGTAACGTAGAGTTTGACGCGTAGAACATCACGGTTCAGCGGCGCAATCTCGGCCTCAACGCTGACCGTGGGGAAATTATCGAGTATCTTGGCAATCTTGTGCCCAGCGCTGTGGTTGTGGACTAGTCCTCCAATCTCAGCTGGTTCCATGTCCCTCATGGCTTCAACGGTAAGAGACTCTTTGGCATCGAGCTGGTTCAAGACCGGCTTTGCCAACTCAAATTGATGAAGTGGGTGCTGGAATGGCCACACGCGCTTTTCGATGGATTTGGCCAGAGTCAGAAGTACCAAGCACTGGTGGCCCCATCTTCGGTTCAGGGCAATCATAAACAAGGCGCGACAGATTCGGCCGGCTTGCTGAGCGACATAATTGAGATCGTTCGTCAAAGCAAAGTCGTCTGGCTGTGCCTTGGATATGAAGGCTTGAAGCAAGATGTTCGTCTTGGTCTGAGGCTGATCAATACCTCCGCCAACCTGGCAAGGCACAATTCTCTCATTTTCCTTCATCTGGCTCAGCTCTTTGCTCTCACTGTCTCGTGATTGTATATTGTCGAACTCGCCACTCATAGCAATCATCTTGAGAATGTCGGCCTCTGTGGCAAATGGCTGCATCATGGTATTGAAAATTTGGATGCTCGTGTGCAGAATGTAGAACTGACTAGCGATACGGCCAATATCTTTGCTGCGAAGCTCCTCCGTCGTCTCATTGAAGATGATCATCTGGCTCTGCTGCAGTGTTCTGGCGGCCTGAACAGCGAGCTGTCGACGCCGTTGCACTAGCGACGGGTCATCTTGGAATTCAGCCCAGTCGATGCCGTATGCCATTGGGTTTCTCCTCATGCGGACAAAGAGGTAAGAATAGCCAATCCATTGCACAGCATCAGGAATGGACGTCACAGTGCCCAGAGCGATCTCGGCGTTCAAGTTGTCCACCAGCTTGGCCGAGAATTTCGACTCAATAGGCAACTGATCCGTAACGGCTGTGAGGTAGTGTGTGAGCTTGTCTTGAGTGGTGCAAATCATGCCGATACCAGTATCCTCAAACTGCGGACGACCGGCACGACCAAAGATCTGCAACACATCGAGAATGCCGAGGTCGACGAATTTACCGTCTTGCGCGCTGTACACTTGCGTGCCCTTGATAACAACGGCTGCAGCTGGTAAGTTGACACCCCAAGCGAGAGTAGCTGTACAGCAGAGCACTTTGAGCACTCCATCTCCAAAGAGCCTCTCCATGAGATTGCGGTCTGATCTCGCCATGCCAGCATGATGAACCCCAATGCCTTTAGGCAGCAGATCCCGTAGTTCTTTGGCTTTGCACGACTTCATGTCTCGCAGTGCGTTCTCGTACTTTGGGTGGGCCGTGGGGTCGAACAGGTCAACACAGACCTGGTCGATGGCCTTTTCATACAGCATCTTGGCCGTTGCAGTCGTGTCTCTCCTGGAGTGAACGAAGACCATGACTTGATGGTCCCTCTCAAGCATCTCTCTGACCTTTTCAAAGGCCACCTGGTCCAGATTCTCTCTGGACTGCTTGGACCCAGCCTTGCCCTTGACACCAATAAAGTGCTGCTCCAACGGCACAGGACGGAAGGATGCATCAAAGTAAAACAGACCAGCAAATCTGTTGACCTTGAGAAAGTCGGCCACATCGATATAGTTGGGCAGTGTCGCACTGAGACCGACGATACGAATCAATGACTGCGTACTCTCAACCTGTCGCTCTGTGCGGGCGACAAGGGACTCCAGTACCGCACCTCGCTCATCGTGAAGCATGTGGACCTCATCAATGATCAAAAGTCGCACTTTTTGGACCAGCTCGGTGTCTCCGGTACCCTTTCTGGTCACTACATCCCATTTTTCAGGAGTAGTAACAATGATTTGAGTAGCGACAATCTCAGCCTTTGTCAGGTGCATGTCGCCCGTGTATTCACGGCATCGAATCCCCAGCCATGCCAGTCGTCGTCCAAGCTTATCTGTGATTTCAGCAGCAAGAGCTTTCATGGGCGCCACATAGACGATCTTGAAGTCGTCAAAATCGACCGCAAAGTCTGTGACCGTATGGTCCTCGAAAGGGTTCGGCTCTAGGTACTGAGAGATGGTGTGCAAGATGGTCAACATTGCAGCATCGGTTTTACCCTTTGGTTTGTGTTAGCGACAAGTGTCAATCATGAAGCATCTAGCAAAGCCGCAACTTACAGCACCAGTGGGGGCACAAATCAGCATGTTCTCGCTAGACTTGTACGCTACTGGATAAACCAAACTCTGCATACGGTTCAAAGTCTTGTAGCCCTTGAAGGTGTTCCGACAAAGGCCATCCATGTCCTGGATGTTGACGAGCGTCTGACCGGGCCAGAGTCCGCCTGGCTTGCCAGCTGGGATGGCATACTCTTCGTACTTGTCGAACTGCAAACGCTCGCTGCCGGCTGGAAGTGCATACTTCTTTCCAGCATGACTCAACGAGTTGCCGGCAGAGAAAGCTCTGTATACGTGGGGATACTGTGGTTCTTTGTACGTGCTTTGAGCGAGAGCGGTGTTCTTATGGGCGAAGTCCTGACGCCGAAGGTTCTCATCTCTCTGAGCCTTAGTGAGCAGCCGCACTCCATCTTGGGCTGCTGTGTCTAGCCCTCGGCCCACGGCAGCAGTGATTTCGGCGCGGTGAGAAATGAGTTCGATGACAAAGTCCAAATCCTCGAAACCGACCAAATCCGTGAGGAGAGACTGAAGCTGTTCTTCCTGCTGGCTTGACCTTAATGCCTCGAGCAACTGTCCCTGCAGAACCTCAGCAGGCAGACCTTCCTTGTGCATTGCGACCTCGGCACACTTGGTGTAGAGCCACTGGGGCCCGTACGGCGCCTCTGGGTCCATGCCCTCCGTCCCGTCCATCAGGTCGCCGCTATCGAGGCCCAGCCCTTCGAGCTCAGAGTCGGAAATAAAGTCCCAGACATCGTGGACACCTCCGCCAGAGGAACTCAGGTCCAGGTCGTCATCAAAGTCGTCATCGTCATCCTCATGGCTGACTGCGCCGTTGTCGTTTGTTGTAGCTGCCTTGTCTGGCAAATTGAGCGCAGCAATGGCGGCCTTCATCGAGGCCACTTGGGCGAGCCATTGCGTTTCTGCTTCTGTTGCTGGGCTTGGTGGCATCTTGACCTTGGACTGCTGTTGTACCGAAATCAAAGTATGCGACGTCGTCTCTTGGCGGCTTGGTGACCATTCCACAATACTGTGGAGGTTGACAATTTATATGTGCTGGAAGAGACGACTTGAAGGCGTCATTTGGAGGGGCTGCAAATGACTGTTCGGCGTGCTTTCAGTGAGCTCACTCCCTGTGAGCACCGTGGGTCCAGCTGGGTCCAGGCGCCGAGAACAACGAAGCTAGCCGCTGAAAGCCACCTGAGAAAGTTCCCTACCTAGCGCATATGTGACGCAGTGGGACGCTAGTGGGCATGTCAGCGTCTTCCAGGTGTCCCCAGCAGGCCTAGCATTTGACCGCCTTGATGGAAATAGGAGTGTATAACAACTGCGGCCCCTCCTTATCTCAACCAAGCCTACGACCAGCCACGACCCTCCCCCAACACACCCGACTCGATTTCCCTTTCTGCCGTCCTTTTGCAAACCTACGCCGTGCTAGTCTTGTTCGACAAACAAACCGACGATCCTATTTCTCGAATCTCATCGTTATCCCACGGCCTCACGAAACCCCTTTACGAACCAACAAACGAGCCTGCGACCCCTCAGTTACCTGTAACTACCTGAATACCTGAATACTGCCGCCCAACATGAAGGTGCACTACATCGGCGTACGTTCGACACTCAACGACCCTGTCCACCATATCGCACGATATTTAACAGTTCCTTTGCCCGACTACAGATTGTCAGAAACCTTCCCGGCGCGGAGCCCCAAGAGCTGGTCTCAGAGAAGGAGCTGAGCGCCTACTCTCGCTTCACGCGCAACAGTTATGCCGTACGCAACCGATATCCTACCATTCGTCGCGCATTACGTGGTCCCACGATCATGTGCGCTCCCCAATGCAATACGTGCTTGTGCTGACTGGGAGGATCTATACAAAAGGAGTTCATGTCTTTGTTCGCAGGCAAGGTGGCGCAGGCAACCAAGCCGGGCCGTAAGCAACGTCATTGTCATATTGGGCCATGGAAGATTACGACTGACAGCATGTGATCGCACAGAACGACAGGATGTAGAGCAACAAGGTACGTGAAATTGTGGCGATCGGAAACAACAACATTATTCCTTGGAGTCATCGAATGGCAGGACCTGTCGCTTCAGACAGAGCAAACAAACTGGACCAAGACTACGCTGGGTGGCAACTAGACAACCTCTCCGTCGCATCCAAAACGAGGCAGACAGCGCATACACACCAAGCATTGTGCTTCAACGGCTGGCAGAACGTTCCATATTCCAGTCCGAGATTCCGCAATACCCGACGCGCTTTCGACCGCGGGCCGATGTAAAAGAGGAGGACCGCTTCTTTTGCCCGTCTGACGAGCGACCGTCGAGGGCTGCAAGGAGAGAAAGCAATCTATGTGCTGTCCAGCTAGTCTAATCACTCAACTGCAAAAGCCAGGCGACAGACCTGCGGGCTCTTGTTTTCATGAAGGATTCTTAGCTCGAACCTACAGTCACTAACGACAAATTCAGAGCACACATTTCACGCATACGCACGATCCGAAGGCGTCTGCGGTATTGTAATCACAGATCACGAATACCCACAACTCGTGGCTCACCAGCTGCTCTCCAAGGTTGTTGACGAGTTTCTGGGTCAACACCCGCTCTCGACGTGGAAGACGGGCAGCCCAACCCTTGCCATGCCGCAACTCAAAGAGTACATTACCAAGTACCAGGTAGGAGCTTCGACATACACATATCCTCACACAGAGCGAAAGGCCGGTCTGATGCGATACAACAGGATCCACAACAAGCAGACAGCATCCTGAAGATTCAGAAGGAGCTGGATGAGGTATGATATATGCTCGGCAAACCTTCAAGGACTAAAAGCTCGTACAGCCACTGACAGTACACCTACAGACCAAGATTACACTCCACAAGACCATCGAGAGTGTGTTGCAGCGCGGAGAGAAGATTGACGATCTGGTCCAAAAGAGTGATGGGTTGAGCGCCCAGTCCAAGATGTTCTATCGTGAGTTGTTACCAACACCAACCGCATTGGATTAGCAACTTCACTAACACCAAGATTCTCATCTTCAGAACAAGCAAAGAAGCAGAACTCATGCTGGTATGTCTCCTCCAAACCCTCGAATTGACCAAGTCATTTCCCCAAGTTATATCAAAACAACTAACAAGCTTCTCGGAACAGCGTGGTTATGTAAAAAGCACTAATGGGAATATACGTCCTATAGCACATTTTATCGCTGCACGGTAATTAACTATTATTTATCTTGAAACTTCTTTCGTGCAATTGATGTCAGGAACGTGAGCCCGGGCTCAAGTGCTCCTTACGTGCTTTGATACTCAAACCACAACCGTCTTGAATACGGTGAATTGTGTTTGGCTTATTTTCTTGAAATCTCCGGGTGGTATTTGCGATGCGAATTTTCCCTGCCTTCCCGGGCCGTATCATACTAATCATCCATAAGGCCGGTAAAGTCCAGCAATGGAAATCTTCACATCAAATATCTACGGGCATAGCGCGCTCTGTATTTGTGTAATGAACACCTACCTCGGCACTTTGTGCTCACACCTGTATAAGGACACCTACCGATGACAACTCAATGCCACCACCCAATTCCTGGAGGTAGCATACAATCCCGAAGAATCCTATCCTCCTTGTATACACATATACACAGCTCTAGACTTGTTCATCGTTCAGATTAGGAAAAAAAACATATGTTGATTCACCAGGGACCATAAAACATGCAGGAGAAAGACAAGAATATGTGCAGTAGTTGAAATTATCGATTTACGGATTAATACACATTGAGGAGTATTATTGTGTATATTGATATGTGATGATGCTTGTGAAGTAACACTTGTCTTCGGCCACTGACTGGAATCCATAAGTCTATAGCAATGAATTTCTGTGCTTCCGTCTTGTAGAACTTAGGGAAGGAAAAGACGAATGACAACCGTCATGTCACCCACAGAGACGATCAATAGATTTTTTTTAACCCCCCCCCCCAATAACGTGAAGAACGACAAAAAAACACATAAGAAGTGGTTGGTATTTTTATATTCCCACCGTTTTGTCTAAAATGTAATATGAATACTTGGACAAGTATTCCAATGGAAGCCATGCCCAAGGCAAAGCTCTTTCTTCTATCGTGAAGCGACGGAAGTAGATCTGTACGAATGATATCAAATCAGAAGAAAAAGACCAAACTTGTTCCTTACTAGAACCGAACCGAGAACCACCCGTTGTATCCAATTAACACCGCGCTTTTTCGAAAAAGCCTGTCCCGAGTAAGGAGATATGAATAAGAGGGAAAAAGGACCCAAAAAGCTCCCAAAAACAACCAAAAAAATACACATGTAAATCATATAAGTCCGCAAGTAATTAAGATGCAGATTCTTCTCAACAGAGATTGGGAGATACTCTGTTGTGATAATCCTTTACTCGCTCTCCACCAACGCCCAGGAACTTTTCCTCACAGGGCTGTCGAACTGGTGCACCAGTGTCGGCGTCGAACTGGAGACATCCCTGATCGGCTCTTCGCGGGCCAATCTGCTCGGACTCGGTGACTTGACGACAGTGACGCCAAAAGGACTTCGGTAGCCTGCCACAGACACAGCAGGTTTGTTGATAGGCGATTGCTTCTCTCCAGTGTCCCTCCGGGTCTGCAAGGGCCGCAGCAGGTTCCGCTGTTGCCGTGAGATACTGATTTGCCGTGCGATGCTTACTTCGACGGCGTTCTGCGAAGCGGCGTCCAATGCATCAATGTCTGACGACGGCTTGGTAATATGTGTACTGCTGGAGGCGGCAGATTCGGAGCGGCCTCGGCGGCCAGAGGCGCTGGTCGAGGTGCCAGTTGACGAGGTGGCAGAAGGGGAAACCATTTGCCATTGTGGCTCGTGCAGGGTCGGCTTATATGGCTGGGCGACAACAATGTCATCGTGGGAGCCCATGGATGTGGGCGAATCGAGAATGAGGTTGGACTGCTCCGGCCCAAAGTGGAACGAGGTGTCGGTTGGATAAATTGGTTGCTGAGGCTGGGTGTTGTTTCCAGCCATGGGAGGGTGCATTTCGAATGGATTAGGGACATCGAGATTGCGTGGTCTCGCAGAAATATTTGATTGTCTTGGCCGATGGTCAAATATCTGGTGTGTCGGAGAAGGTAGTCGGCCTGGTGAAGTGTTGGCTCTTGTTGTTCGTCTAGTGGCTGATGTAGGTGTATCGGGAGCGGGCGTCCGGCGCCCTGAGGGTGGCATGGGAAAGACGCTGAGCTTTGGCGAGAGACCCGTCTTGGTTGGCTGTGGTGACGTTGCCCGCCGTGGCCTGCCCTTTTCTGGATCCTCTGCTGTGGTGACTTGCACCTCCGTGTCCTGATTGACTGTTTTTAACCTGTCTAGGTTTGCCTGTCTCCTCGCTAGCAATGAAGAAGCCGAGTCCTGCCTGGGTGCTGAATTCAACACATCGCTGAACATGACACTGTACCTCTCCAGTTTCGTATCTGGTATGTTGACACTCAGCAGAGATAATTGCGGCATCTGTGGCACAGGAGGAACTCGCTCAGCTGCAGCATGTGGCGATATGATGACGGGAATGCGTGGGTCCGAGGACTTCTTCCTGAGCACGTGAGGCTTGGTCTGGGTGACGGCAGGCTCACGCTCTGGCGAGTTGATTGGCATGGTATTGGACCGCAGCACAATGGGCTTGTGCTTGGTGGCTCTCTTGTCGGCCTGCGTGTTGCTCCTGGTGGGTGTTTTGGGCGGTTGCTGCAAATTCACTGTCGAAGTCGAGGCTCCGGCGATCCTAGATGAGAAGGTGTTGCCCCGTTCACGGCCAGCGGGCTTGGGCGGCTGCTCTTCCTTCTTGCTACCTCCAAAAAGACCAAAGAGCCGCTTCCTCGTCGTCTTCTTCCTTTGCAGCGATCCAGAGGGAGCAGCAGCAGCCATGGCGGGTGGTTGGTCGGCTTCAGCGGGAGAAGCGATGTCGCCAGGAGAAGCAGGAGGGAACTGGGCCAGCCATCGGGAGGAGTCGTGGGGAATATGAGCAGGGCTGCCCAGCGCCATGCCGATTGGGATATCGCCCGAGGTGGTCGACTCAGGCGTGTGCACCCTCGACCTCGTGAGCGCGGGCATGGGCAGGTCGTGCGGCAGCGGATAGTCGAGGCCGTGCTCGCGCGTGGCTGCTTGGCCGCGGACGGGGATATGGAACTGCGAGACGGCCGTCATCCTGGTGGGCAAGTAGAGGTCGTCGCGCGAGATGCGATGCGAGGCCACATTGCGCGAGGCGGCAACAGTGCGGCGCGAGGAGCGGAAGAACATGTCGTCTTTGGAGATGCGGCGGTCGTCGAGCGCGATTCCTCTGGACGACAGGCCGCCCGACGTCGTGGGCCGGACAGAGGCAGACGCCATGATGGCTTAAGAGGGCGCAGAGACGGCGATAGGGGGTGCAGCGAGTCGTCGTCCGAGAAGCTTGGAACCTTGGATCCTTGGAAACTGGGACGCCAGAGCCAGAGCCAGAGCCAGACATCCAGAGCCAGCATGAAGGCTGCTGGGCTGGATGGGCTGGAGGAGGGGGCAACCCAGCAATTTGAGGCATTGGCAGGTCGCTGGAGACCCGGCCCTGGGGCCTATAAATTGAGGTACGCAGGTACTTGACTGGTGATGACTTAATCAGTGCAAGTAGTGGTGGAGGGGCGTGGGCTTATGGGATTGCAGGGGCCAGCCTGACACACGCTCGTCTCGGTTGCGCACCTGCAGGTACGCAGCTACTTTGTCTTGGAAAATGCTCTGCCAAGGTCAAAAGGGCGACTCGCGGCAAGGCAGGGCCATCCATGCTCCCGGGCTCCGCTACGCTCAACACCGCTTTCCCGCTGGCTGGCTGCGGCTGCCATCCTCCTCCTTCCTCACCGAGCCATGCCTTCCGCCTACTCAGCTCGCGCTTGCCTCCACACTCACCGTTGATCGGACATGCTTGTCACGTCTGCCTGCATTCCAGTGGCACCATGTACCTTTGTACATGCAGGACACGGCAATCTTGCCAATTCATCCCAGGCAGCGCATTCCGTCCCAGCAATTCACTGTTCAGACCACCACACGGCTGTCCTTCATTCTACAGCCCCGTCCGCCCTCAGGCAGCGCGTCTGCTGCTTTTCCCGATTTCCTTGACTTGGATTTTGCTCATTTCCCAGCGCGTCGCAGGGTTGATTTGCCCTTCTTGCATTAATCTGCAGACTGGCCAACCCCACCCGCGCACCGGGGCCCCCGTCTTCTTTGCCCGCTGGGCGTGATGGCTTGGCAGCTGGCTCTAGACGGCTCCATCGCTGCGCTGTACTGTCCGTCTATGGACGACTGCAATGCCCACCGCTTCAACAACAAATTGGCTCCAAATGCCCGCGAATGACACGACAGCGCTGCCTTCGTCACCACTTTGACGGATTCTTCTCTAGACGCCATGTACGCGCCCACGTCTGGTGGACCGCTGGCCGTGTCCGCAGCAAGGAGATTGAACGGTGGACTCCCATCCGTGCGTAGCATGTTTATTGTCAGTCCAGGCCAGGAACAGGACGCTGCAAAGTATCGGGTTCCTGGCCTAGTCCCCTCACCTACTATGCACATGACAGTGGCGTCCCATGGCTAATACAATGCGAAAGTACAGGCGTCCGATACTACAGACGAGACGGCTAACCCCTAGACCCTGGTCTGCGAGACTTCGGACACAAGGTCGAATCGACTGGCAATTCCCACGGCGGACCCTCGTCAGCTTTCCTGCGTCCTCGCACCGGAGTAATGGGCGTTTCAGATTCCCACGCCCGCCTATCGAAACGATGCAGCGGCATGACCCTAGATGCCCTGCCATTTCTACTGTGCCCACTGCTTTTCGCAAAGGCGCTTGAATGATCACCAGCCCTAAACCAAACACCCCACAGACATGATAATGACAAGCCAAGACGGCCTACCGTATCTGCCACAGCAACTTGCCATGCCAATCTGTTGCTTCACCGGATGGCTGCTTTGCTGAAATAACTCTACACAGAGTAGACCCCCATCGTCCTCCCAGACTCCAAGCTCAGGTTGCAAGTCCTTCATTGGTCTCGAATTTTGGGCAAGATTGCAAAGTACATCGACCGTCCGTTGCATTCCACCAGGAGCGAGAACGACTGATCGCCTTCAGCCGGCAAGACGCGGTCGTCTACCAATAGCATCTGACAGGTTATCTGCGATGGTTATATCCGATTTCACCAAGCCAATCCAATGGCATCACTATGCATGGTCTGTGCTTGGCGCTGGGACAGACAATGAGCTGGTCCCAGTTTCGCATACCGGACATGAAACCCTATCTCGTGGTGAAATTACCTCTCATAAATATAAACATACATATATACGCCAGATATCAAAGCTGAATGAGCAAAGACATAGCCTCGAACGCAGTTCGCAAGGTGAAAAGGGAGGAAGAAAAAAAAAAGAAAAAAAAAAAAGGCTTGCAATCCTTTCATCTCGTAGCGTACCATTGCAGCGTTACATTGTCCCCTTTCCCAGGGCTGGCTCTCAGTGAGCCCTGCAGCAAGCAGGAAACAAGCCTTGGAGTATGGGTGTGCTCGGCTGCGTTGTGCAAGGCAGCGCAGCAGGTCGTGCTTCGGCTGCCCCAGAACTTTAATTTGAACCTCTCAGCTTTAAATTAATTATCACTTACCATATCCAGTCAAAGGTTCGCAGTTGCTGGCCGGTCCACTTGTGGTGAAGGTAATTCGTTCCAATGGGCATGGCAAGTGTTGTATATTGCAGTCTCACGTGCGGTAGAAGTATTTGCCTTCAGAGAACGCCCCCAAGCGGGACGGAAACCGAAATCCCATCTCTCGGTCATTACATTACATTATAGCAGTTAGAAGAAAAAGATCAACGGAGCGTGCCCTCCTTCTCGCGTGTACTTTATTCCCAAGTTTTCCCCTAATAGGGATGCGCAGTGTCGATCATGACCTGTAATCTTATAGTACATGTATAGGCAGACAGGCAGTTAAGTAGGGTAAGGTAAGATAAATTTATACTGGGCGGGTGAGTGAGAGAGTGAGTGGTCAGCACACACGAAGTAAGTGAGTGAGTATGTATTCGTTGATCCATTGCTCAGGACTATAGATTGGACGGGGGAGTGTGGACAGGTTCTCTGCTAATGTCGCTTAAGATTGTTATGCAGACATCATTAGTAAAATAGATAGGTAGGTAGATGTTGGTTCGATCCAACTGCTGAGCTTATTTGACCATCGTGTTAGCATTAGTGTCACTTTGTTTTGCGGGATGGCCTTGGTGAGCAGATTAAATTGGACTGGTGAGTACTTGACCACGAGAGGACGAGAGTACCTACTTAGGTCCACCCCGGGCTGAGTAGTGATTGATCATGATGATGGGGTGGCCCGGCTGGTCGTTGGGCTTAGGCCAGCTTATGGCGCGTGTTAGCCAAGTAGACAACATACCTATACACTCAATCAATTATTGCCGAATCTCTCTTCTATACCCTGTATGTCCTCAAAACCAACTTATTTCAGATGGATTTGTGCTGTCCTGTTCCCTTCTCCGCAGGAGACCCAGATGTCCACATCGCAAGTGTGCTCTGCGGGACTGCGGAACTTTACTCACGTACCTCCTCCTTTGCTTATTTGTAAGTTGTCATATATGAGTTGCAATACAGAGAAGAATAAGAGAAGGGTTCCATAATGCCATGTGGATTTGGGGGAAACACGCTGCTCTGGTAATTCTTCCTTCACTGAGTGCAAGATACCCAAGTGAGTACTACATTGCAGAAAGAAACACGCTGCTCACATTCTTGTGTTCAAGTCGTGTCGATCTGTTCCTGAGACACTCAAGTTCCGTTTCCTCATAGAAGAGGAACGGGCGACAAGACAGGATGCAGCTAAAGAATCGGGAAAAACGCGTTGTCAGCCTTGTCGGTAGTACAACTCAATTAGAACAAGTATAGTGTGGCCCATCACATGCCATTGTTGCACAAGTGTGTAAAATGCGCGACGCCAAAAAGCCATTTAACCCGGGCTTGTGTGATGGAAACCTACCCGCGCGCCTAGCCACAATACCTGTGCGAGTGTGTAAGTATAAATACTCTGGCTTAGCCCAGGCCAGTTCACCAGTCCCATTGGCACAGACAGGCAGATATTGCCAATTTTGGGTGCAAGCATTGTCGAAAGTGTTTGTCCTTTTTGTGTTGAATGCATCATTTTTTTGCTCAGCAATCAAGCACTGTCGAGGTTAACAAGGGGTCTCACGCCGTTGTGAGGCGGCTGACATGCATATCAACGGCATACAGTATAGCACGTTGGGCTGAGTCAGAGTCGGTGTCAGCTCTAGTATTGCGCGTGATTGCTGGATGGTAAGTTGATAGTTCTTGTTGGAATTATGACTACATCCTTGCTGGAGATGGCGATGGGCTCTGTTGATCGTCGTTGCATGTGGTTGTTGCACAACGAGCCTGCTTGCAAGCAATGGGGCCCAGTCTCAGCAAGCAATAATGAACCAAGAGACTCATCTCAAGGTTGAGAAGAGGGCCGAGCCTTAGGCGCTGTCGACGACGGACGATTCGGCTCACATTCTTCGACGAACCTCACTGGACTTGATTCGTGTTCGACACAAGCTCATCACGCTTAATGGAAGTTTTGAGGTGGCGAATGAACCATGGAGTGACACCAGGTCGACCAAGACTTGGAATGAGGATGGTTTGGATTTGATGTTGTTGACCCGGCTCTGGAACCGCCAGTTGTGACTTCGTGCGATGGGTCTTTTTATATTTGCGGCAGTCCCGGCTTCCGTAGCGCAACGATGCGATGGGCTTGTCTTGATCAAGTGTGTCTGTAACATATAGCCATGATACTGCCAGACTCTGATATTCGAGGCGTTGATCGGTGTTGCGGCCACTCTGCTTCAGCTTATGCCACTGACTCTGACGAGACTTGCAAAATCAAGCCACGAGCAATACCAATGCAAGAGAGATTGAGAGATCAAGAGAGATCGCGAAATTGTTCAGAGGGGTAACTTCAAAGCGAGCAAGCCAAGATTGACTTGATGGCAGTGAGTGGGACGGTAAGTAGACATTCTGAGTGGGTCTTGGTCGCCTTACCGCTCCAACTCACCTTAGCACGTTCCGTTCTGTACGAACGAGACCCATCACGAGCCGTCGGTCAATCCGTTCTCGTTGGCCATGCCCCCTTTTCCGCGATTCTTGGATGGTGACATTCAGAAGCAGATCAACGACGTCTTGGAAGTTGTTGTAATGTATGTCGAGCCGTTAGCAAGCGTAGGAGAACGAGTCGCTCTGCAGCTTGGCTTTTATTGACTAAATCGCTGTCATGGCGCTGAAAACGACTAGTCGAGTAGTGATTGACCATGTCATTTCACTCTGATTGCTGTGTCGTGCGCAGAGTCCATGACGGGCCGGATCAGCATATTGGAAGTGACAGATCGTGACATTTGCCAACACAGAACGCCATGGCGTAGTGACCCCGATTAAGTCCCAAAGTCATATTCGAAGCCCCGCCATGCTTACCTAAGGATATGTCGCACAGTAGAGCTTGGGGCCTAGAAGGAAAGAGTGACCGGCTCACAACCTTGGTAGTCGCTAGTGACAACATTTCCAGGCTTGCCCCCCCCCCCAAGCATACGAGCTCTCCCCCTCCAAAACCCTCCTTTTCCTTGACCGCCGACGACCGGAAAACCGTCCACAGCAACCTTTTTATCATCGCCCACTGCATCTGTGCCTTGTTGCGCCCTCTTCACATCTATCCTCTTCTTCGTTTTTGCACACCCGGCCCTCCCTCAGATCAACCCTCATACACATTCAAGATGTCGTGGCAAGGTATGGCTGCCGTTCTGAACCCCACCTTGACGGAAGGTCGTTGAAAGCTAATATCTGTTTGTATCAGCTTATGTTGACACCAGGTACTGACCGCACCACCCCCCACCAACGCACTCGCTCGATATCGTCGATCCATTGCCCAGACACTCATCGAACAAACATGCTAACCGACGTTTTCCGAACAAAAGCCTGGTTGGCACCGGCCATGTGGACAAGGCCGCCATTATCAGCATCGCCGGAGACAGCGCTTGGGCTACCAGCGCCGGCTACACGGTATGCTACGACCAGCACTCCCGCATCGTCCCATTCGCGAACAACATCAGAGCAACCAGTCGGATACGAACACGTTGAGATGCCGCGACAGAAGCACAAATCACAAAAATGAAGAGAGGAGGAAAAGAAAGGACACCAGGCGCAGAGTGAGGCTTATGCTGACATCTACATCCTCAAATCCCAGATCAGCGCCGAGGAGATGAAGAACATTTCAGGCATCGTGAGCGGCAACCAGGCTGCTGTCGACAAGGCATTTGCCGAGGGCCTGTACGTCGCTGGCGAGCGATACGTCCTCACAAAGAACGACGAGGGCAGCGTCTACGCCCGCAAGGTACGACACCATTTAAGCTCGTGACTTCCCCGCTGAAACGCCGAGAGTAAGAGTCAAAGATCACTAATAAAGCTTGGTTTCAGGGTCGCGAGGGTCTTGTCATTTCCAAGTCTAAGCAAGCCATTCTGATTGGTCACCACGGCGAGGCTGGCGTTGCAGGAAACGCAACGCAGGTTGTCGAGTCGCTCAAGGACTACCTGGTCGGTCTCAACTACTGAGCGAGATGGTGACGAGGCTGGAGAGAACAATAGCGGGACGATGCCAACAGTTAGAACAAAGAGCTTGCAGCAGGGGAAAAGCTGCGAATGTATAAGGGATGTGGCCACGTGTTTGCGATCGTGACCTGATGTTGTGTTGAGTCTATAGAGCAAGCAGGCCTGGATCTTAGGAAACAACCAATTTTGACAGAAAGAATCTCAACAATAATCATATACCAAAAACGCTGGCTCCGTTGAAGAAAGTATTTCGTTAATGTACAGTAACCCTTAAAAAAGAGCATTAATTAACTTTTGATTTTGCCAGTCCAGTTCCCAAGCGCTGCTCTAGTCTTGGTCTGTATACCCGGTATATAAATTCCCGCCCCGTCACTGGATATGCGCATTTCTCTATATGAGCCTGAGCACACTTGCTGTGTAGCTCTCTAGGAGGCACACGAAGTATTACGGTGAAACCGAAACCTCTTTTCTTTATACGGGCAGTTCTGCGTTTCTCCGTGCGCCAATACCCGTACGATCTATCACCATTCCGATATAGGGTCCGACTATTGGCACGTTTCTTGCGAACGCAGCAATAGTGCCCAAAAAGTCGCCAAACAAAACCATGATACCATATAACTCGATCAAGAACCCGATTAATGGCCAGCGCATTAGAATAAGCGTCAGCCCGCCAAAGAAGGCTGCAGTGCCTTTTGCCTTTTGCTTGCGCGCAAAGAAGAGGATGGTTTTCGCGGGGCCGATTATGATGGTGAGACCGATGAGGAAGAGGATCTGTTGGATCTAGATTAGTTTCGTCGTGATCGGAGGGTTGGTATCTTTCGAGATTGCAAGGAGGAGAGGAGACACGAGATCGGATTTCATACATTTCCCATTGCCAGCCTGGAGGTATCATAGTTAGCTTCTTTGACCAGGTAATCAAGCAGGTGGGTTTCCCATGATGGAAGACGAGGCTGCTTACATGGCTCTGTCAAAAAAGAGCATCACGCCCCCTATCAGGAAGAAGCCACCACCGGAGCAGAAGGCAACTCCAATTTCTGTCGCTCAGATTTCGTCAGTCAGCTACATCATCGCCAAGGGAAAGGTATAGGGTCGCTATCGATGATCCCCGCAGTTCGACTAGCTGTGTGTTGTGCTGCGCTGTGACAGCCGTAGAGGTTGGTACAGGGTGTACGGGATTTGGGAGATTTCGAAGTTGCGGCGTACTTTGAGCATCTGACAGCCACATTGACGGCATCTTGAGGGGGTTTTGTAGGTGGACTGCACGAGCGCAAGTCCTAGTCTGTGTAATTCAGTTCGTAGGTTCGAGATCCAAGGGCTGAAGTAGTGGGTAATGGCCGGTTTGCGCGCGCGCGAACGGTGGTGCAGAAACGGGTTTGGAATCGTGGTATTTTGAGAGATGTTGTTAGTCAAGGTGGTTTTCTTTTGACAAGTCGCATCTGAACTCGGGCTGCGGCAGGTGAAACAGGGGTCTGGTTATAAAGCTAGCTAGAGCTACGCCACTGGGAAAGGGAAGCTTCGAATGGGTAGAATTGGATGTTCTACGGGAAAGCAAAGAGGGTGATCCCTGTCTGGTGAGCTGCACATGGCCTTGCGCTTGTTGCGACCTAACAGAAAACGTTGAACCCCTTGGCTACTGATACCTACTCGCTTCAGACAGATATACTTACCGCCGCTCTGCGCCGCCCACACGATGATCCACTTGATGGCATCTCGCGTCCTGAGTTCCCCAAACGCGCTAAAGATACTCTCATCAGGCTCATGATCACAAGTCCTCATCATGCCCTCGCAGGGTCTTCTCGCTTTTGCTGACCGGCATCGATAACCGTCCAGAGTAGGAGATCATCGCCGCGGCTCGCGAGCGGTCCGCTATGCGAACGTGGCCTGGCGTTCTATGCGCAGCGAGGCCCATGTAAGCCTTCTCAACTGTGGACTGCTATAAAGTTAAGACGCATGTGTTCACCGTGTTCCCTCAGCGCAGGTAAGGATATCCACTTCCTTCTTTCTGGGCCATTTCTTCACCTGAAGCCTTTAGCAGTGGCGTCAAAGTCAGTATGGCACAAGGCAAGGTTGTTCTTACAGGAGCGCTCCGGCTTAATTGGGTCTTCTATCCTCATTAGCATTCAAGTCCGGATACACTGCACACATTGTCGTAAGGAACGAGGCCAAAGCCACTCTCCTGAAGGCAATGCCTGCGATTGCAAGCCTAGGCAAGGCGTTGGCATGCAAGTATTTCGTCGTCCCTGATTTCGCCGTCCCAGGCGCCTTGGACGAGGCTACATGAACCGAGTTGTTCATCCACTGTGGAATGCCGTTACCCTCTGGCGAACAGCACGGCTGACTTGATGTGCTCGTCAATCAAGGAGCTACTGCAGGTGGTCAATGCAGAAGGACCGAGCAAGACGCCAGGCGTAAAGTTCGAGAAGACGCTTGCCGGAGGTGTCTTGCTTGACAATCTTGCAAAGGTCGTTTACAAATGTCTAGACAAGGCACTTGTCAAGGCGTCAGAGGCTGGGCCGAGCAAATGGGTTACGGGCCGAATCATGAGAGGCCAATTGGAGTGGACAGATGTATATCCCATCGTCACAAGGATATGGCCTGACGAGGTCAAGAAGGAGCTGCTGGTGGCCGAAGGCGACTGGCCTTCAAAAGCCAAGGTCACCAGCGTCTCATACAAGTTCTTTGAGACTTTTGGATTCGAGCTCAGTGGTATAGAGGTCATGCTCAAGGCTATCATGTCGCAGTATCTCGAACTGCGTCAGAAGGAAACGAGAAATGGTGCAGTGAGTGGTTTAGATGCGACAGTCCAATTTCAAAAGTAGAAAAGAAAAATAAATCTCATCATTCGGACTGTACTTGGTACTGAACTTTCAACGACAATCTGATGCTGTCTTGACAACTCGGTGTACGGAGAGCTTGATGCTTACGTAACCCAGCGCATGCACGGTTCGGTTACAAATGGAGCTCTCCAAGCCAAAATTCTTTCGTCTTGACAACATTGTTCTCGACAACGCTCGATGCGCCATGTTGCGCACCATTAACTTCTGACAACGAGTTCCAACACGATGGCTACTCTTGGCTGTTTCTTTGCAGCAACCAGCTGAGAGACTTCTTTGCCTGCCCTATTATGGTAGGTGCGCTGCATTGCTGGCTCATTCGTTGCAAGAATGCCAGTCCGTCACTCTTCCTTTACCAGCAGAATGCAAGTATTCCCGTTGTCTTTTTCCCTTCTTCGATATTGCCCCGACGGCCTAGCAATTCTGCTAGGCAACTGAGTCTTCGTTCCTCTCTATACGTTCTCAGTGATCTGTCGGTTTCCATTCTCTTTCTCTTCCTTTTCGGGTTTGAAAAATTTGGAATTCAGGCAAAGAGCAGATACCAGTGATCACGATTAAGCCGGAGCGTCAACTTGTCATCCCGGAGTCGAGAGACTCTGGGTGCGTAGTCGGGGTTTGACTTTGTTGGTCGTACACATGTACAATACGTACCCTGCGGAAATATTGAATCGTTCTTTTCAATGTAGCTGTTGGCTACAGACAGAATATGTGATATGGAAATGAACTAAGCTTTCCGAACGCCTTGTGCTTATCCTGCTTTCGTGCCTGTCTGCGAAATCACTCCAGAACGCCGTGACCAACCTGCTACGGGTAGAATTGTGTCGTGAATAAGCCCGTCCTCGTTGCCTCTTCACAAGCACTTCGTAATCATCGATACCCTCGCTCTGCCTAGCTACAAGTACGCACGCCCTTTGCCACCACCCATCTACTTGAGCACGGTGTGCGCGCCTCTTGCCTCAAGGTACTGCTCAGCGTACCCCTGCGGCAACGCCCGTATCAGGCCGAACACCTCCGCATTGTGATAGCGCAACCGCGTCTTGGGATCCGAGTAGTTTGCCTTGAGCCCTGTGACATCGCAATACCTCCGCTGCGGTGCCAGGCTCGGCGCGCCCTCGATATTTGTGTACGTTGCCGAGGGCGCGCCCGCTCCGCCAGCCGCCAGCCCACCTAGCGTCTGCCCAGCCCCGTTGGCGGACCGCAGCGACTTCTCAAGCACGAGCTTGGACAGGCTGCGCGAGGCCTGCGCGAGGTTCGGCGTGGCGCCGGCCGCTGAAACTGCGACGGACACGGAGCCGTCGTTGGCGGGGGTGCTTGTGCCGCTTGTAGAAAGGCCGTCATCGTTTTGTTGGTCGGTCGTTGTAGTAGCCGCTACAGACGATGCATGATTGTTGTTATTGTTAGCAGTCGGTGTGGCTGCGCCGGAAGCGCCCTCCATTGGTGTTGCGACCGCGGACGAGGCCGAGGCTTCTTTGCGCGAGGCATCGCCGAGGATGGTCTTGATGTTCTTGTTGCGGCGCTGATTGGGCTTCCACGTGGACGAGCGGAAGGACTTGTGAATGGAGTGGATGTCGAGCTCTTCGAGGAGGGCGTAGTGCGCAGCCTGGGCTTCGTCTTTGGCTTCTTTGGGGTCTTTGGGAGGGGGAGGCTGTGGGAGTAGAGGTTGTTGATCAGTGGTGGCCATGTTGGGCTGTGGATGGGATGTGGCTGAGCGTGTTGTTGGTGTCGGGCGAAGAAGAGTTGAAGTGCTGACGTGTGGCCGAATTGGTGAAGATGATCGCGAGCTTGGTTGGTTCTGTCATAAGTGGTTGAAGCTTGTAGCTTTCGTACATAGTACATGTTGCACAGGAAGGTGTGAACCCAGAGTGCTTTGGGAGGGTGTAGACGCACAGTGCGAACTGGACTCACGTACTGTCCTTTCAACGCGGTTCCAACGCGCTGCCTATTGTGCAACCCTGACCAAACCCTCGTCAATATCAAGACTGACAAAGTCCAGGACAACAATCCCATCACAGCACGACGAATCATGGTATGTCTTGCAATGCTGGTCGTGATATCTATAACGACCGTTTCACTGAACTTGGAGATAGGAGAGCCCTCACGAACACCAGCAGAACCTGCTGCTATCCCGCATCATCACCAACGTTGTCAGTGTTGCCATCAGACGCCCCCGAAGCGGATGCAGTATCTAACGCGCCCAAAATAGGAGAAACTCAACGAGGCTGTCGTGGTGATGAACAAGACTCTTCAGGTCAGTTTGCACCCGCAGCTTGTGTCTGCGAACTGTTCATATGCTGATTTTGGTGCGACGGCTCACAGGAGATCAATGTGCAAAACATGAACATTGAGCTTGTCGCTCAGATGTTCAAGAACTATCAGTCCAATGTCTTGTTTCATCTGGAAGGTATGGATTTTTGTGGCCTGTCTCTGGGTCAAAATCTTGATACTAACCTTCCGTGCAGCAACGGATAACCTCACCGATCCATCATGAGGTTGGTGGAGCATTAAATGTTTGCGTGTCACGATGTGCAGAATGAACAACAAAATGTGGACGAATCAGGCTGTGCATTTATCAAGTCAGCTCGGTGTGATGGACAGTGGTATCGAGGATATGATACGCATTGTATTTCGGTTCTTTGTACACTAGATGGACCCTTTGAGAAACTTCTTGGCCCACGCCTCATATGCGTCGAGCATTTCCCTCGTGATCATCCTGGGCGCGATCCTAATCTCCTTCATCAAGTCTTCCATGGTGATACCCTGGCCTTCCTCACTCTTGGAGTCCCGCCACCAAGCATTCAGTCCAGCGTCACTACAGATCCTCGCGATTTCCGCTCCAGAGAACCCTTCCGTTTCCTCGGCCAGTTCATCAACGTCCACATCAGCCGCTGCATTCCGCGTAGCCACGAATTTGCGGAAGATGGCCGTCCTAGCACCCTCGTCCGGCGGCTTGACGTAGATGAGCTTATCGAACCGACCAGGCCGCAGAAGCGCGGGGTCCAAAGCCTGCGGACGGTTCGTGGCAGCGAGCACCAGCACACCCTGCGTCTGCTCAAAGCCCTGCATCTCGTTGAGAAGCGTCGTGAGCACGTTCAAGCCACTGCCACCACCGCTGGACGAGCTTGCGCCGCCTGACGAGCCAAAACCTGATCGCTGCCCGCCAATCGAGTCAATCTCGTCGAAAAAGATGATGCTCGGTGCGGCCTCGCGCGCGCGCTGAAAAAGCTGGCGGATTTGCCGCTCTGACTCGCCCACGTACATGTTGAGGAGCTCGGCACCCTTGACGGCAAAGAAATTGAGATCTGCTTCGGTCGCAAGGGCTTGGGCCGCCATGGTTTTGGAGCAACCTGGAGGTCCATACAGGAGGAAGCCTTTGGGAGGATTAGGCGTGTAGCGAAGTAATCTGTCTTTGGGGACCTGGCGAGTGTTGTCAGTCAGTCCTAGCCCACGGCTTCAACATGGTGGAACATAACCTAGCAAGACTTACTGTTGCCAGAGCAATGGCTTCTTGCAACGACTTCTTCACCTCATCCTGACCACCGATATCATCCCAATGCACGGGAGGCGGCTTCAGGTTGATGTCGTGCATAGCAGATGGTCTGATAGTCTGCATTGCTTGCAGTAATATCTTTTCAGAAATGTACTCGTCTTCGGGTGTGATGGCGCTCTCGGCGTCTTCGAGCTCGCCGAGCTTGGCCTCCCATAACTCCGAGGCTTCTCCTACCAGTCTCGCGAGGTCCTTGCCATTGTACGCGTGCGTCCGTTCCGTCAACCGCGTCAGGATCTCATCCTTGGACTCTGGCGGAAGAGGCAAGTCGAACGAAGACAGGATGGCTTTTCTGCGGCTCAGGTCAGGGAGAGGGACATTGATATGCTTCTCAAAGCGTCCAATGTCGGTCAAGTCTGTCGGTAGATCGGTAAGATAGTCGAGACATGCTGCAATCACCAATATTTTAGGCCTTTCGCTTTTAGCAGTCGCGTCGTCAACGAGCTTGTCGAGAAAGTCGCCCACGGCTTGGATCACTGCGTTCCTGTTGCTGCGCTCCTTGTCGATGAGCTGCTCGAACCTGTCCATGACTATTATGCTAGGTTGATTCTCCCTTGCTCGCTGGAACGTGTCGAGGACGGAAGAGAGCTTATCGCTCGGTTGAATTCGATGCACAGTGCCCCAGCCGGTTTTAGAAATGTGGTTGAGCAGGAGCGTCTTGCCTGTGCCGTGCCCGCCGTGGATGACAAGACCGCATGACTTTGGCGTAGCTGGCGATCGCAGCTGACCCGTCCACAGCCGAAAGAGCCTGTTGAGCTCCTGGATCTGGTGTTCGAGACCTGGTATATTGTCGAGTCGTAATCGTGAGGGCCGGGCAGGTTCGTTTGCAATACCAGCCTCGCCGCCGGATTGTATGCGGACGTTGGTGGTCTCGGGGTTGAAGCGCGCGTTGACTGTGTTGGAGCCATTGACGCTGATAACTTTGAAGTTGCGGTAGATCTGGTCTGCAAAGATCCTCTTGAGCACCAAGCCTGGGAAGACATCGTCCAGTCCTATGAGATGGCCCTTGACTGATCTTGCCCAGAACAACAGGTCTTCGCCCCTGATGCTGGGCTGATCTGCCGTGATATCCTCCAGCAAAACATCCTCCGCTCCTGGCACCGTCTTTTCGCCGCTGTAGATGACCTTGACCTGGTCGCCTAGTTTAAACTCGCAGGCGTCCTGGAAGGCCTTGCTCATCTGGGCGACAGCGCGGCTCAGTTTTGGGTCGGCTGCAGTCCATAGCGAACCTTCGCGCCTCGTCACCTGGCCGTCTGGGAGCGTCTTTTCGACAGCACACGGCTTGCCATTCTCCAGCGCCGTGCCTGCCAGCTCGTAGAGAACCTCCTTGTTGACATAGATGCGCGAGGCGCCTTTGAGCGACTTGTCGGCGCCCTTGTCGGAGGAGCTTGTGGGAATCGGTCTGACCTTGACCTCGATGAACTTCATGTCGGCAACCGCATGAGAGAGGGCGTGCTGGCCGAGTGGGTGTGCATTGAAAGGTAGAAGAGTAAGAAGGAGAGGCTGAGGAGGAGGAGGAAAATAGAATATCAAAACTCTGTGTCGGTGGAGACGACTTACACGGCGAAAACGGTACGTATCCATGTATCTTTTGAGGGCACCCTTGCCAGCAGACACATCCCTGTCGAGCTCGATTGGCAAGGCTCTGTCGAGGTACCCAAGTACCCTTGTATCGAGATATCTAGGTACTTCGTCCACTTTTCTAGCACTTCGCTTCTCCAACCCGCCGTCTAGAAAGTTTCAACCACTTTTTCTGATCTGCAACGCGACCAGACGCGACACCAACAAACCACGCGCAGAAGAAACGAGGCCTGCCTTCATACGGCATCCTGGCCGCGCAGCAAAGCGAATGAGCCGATAACATCAGAGCGCGGTCGCTTTGATGCTGCGAGGTAGGCGACTGCCGGTCTCGCCGTGTCAACTGCCACGATGCGGGATCGAATATAGAGGGGCAGCAGCAACAGCACGGAGAGCAAGATTCATCAGCCATACCACGCCTCTCACGCCCAAAGGCCCGCCGCCGAAGCTGCTTCCTGCTACGAGCCATGGCTCTGACCATTCCGGCTACTCTGCACAAATGCAGACAGAGCTGCAGGCCTGGGAAGCAGAGCGCCAACAGCAAATTCGACAAGCCCTGAACACGCCAGCAAATCGCCCCGATGCGCTGCCGGCCTCTCTGCCCAAACCAGACGTGTCTCGCAGCTACATGGACTCCAAGGCCGACAAGTTCTTCCCAGACGTCGAGTCAACCATGCGCGAGATTGAGAAAGAAGTCGAATTCAGGTCCCTGCGCCTGACTTCGAGCGGACAAGAGCCCTGGGCGACGTCTGGGGACGATGTGTGGTCGCATCAGCGCGAATCCGAGCACACACTGCAAAACTTACAGAGACGCAAAAAGCGTCTGAACAAGAAGCGGAGGCAGGCATCCAGGATTCGAAAGGAAGCATTCGAGGCAGCTCGAACCCAGAGGCTGAAGGTCCTGGAAGAGAAAACCAAACCCCAAGACCCATATCTGGCTCGCTTAGCGGCGATGGGTCACCAGCCGTTTGTAGTGCCAAAAGCTGAGAAGCTCCGGCCATATATGCAGACGCCGCCGCGGCCAATATACGAGTTCTTGCAGAAGCCCAAATCGCCTAGCCACTGGCCGCAGGACGGATGGCTGCAACGTACAGTGCCGGGGCAGAAGGAGGCCGCCACGTCTACTCTTGACGAACCGGACCATGTGAAACTCGAGAAGATCGCAGCGAACAGTGCTGTTGTAGTGGGCCTTAGGCTCAAGGGCTCGCCACTCGCGTCTTCGGACGACGAGGCAAGCTTTGTCAAGCTCGACGAGCAGCCGACCTGGGTGCCGTTCCAGAAACTAGACCCGGGCCCAAGAAGACGGCAACTAGACAAGTTCAAGAAGCGTGCCAAGGCTAAGCCAGCCTTGAGAGGACCGGCGGGATTGACCCCGCAAGAAGAGGCAATCTATCAGACACAGAAGCCGACCGTGATAGATGTTTCGCAGCTCGAACTCAGCCAACCAGCTAGCATGATGAACCTGGACCAAGGCAGCAATCGCTGGTCGTTCCACGGCGTCACATCTGAGGACACACCGTCCACTGTGCACTCCATCTTTTCAATGTTATTCCCTACTAAACCGCACACAGACCGGAGCTCGATCTCACAGACATCGCCATACGGCCCATCGAGGGATCCGGTCAGCATGCAACCAACCCAGGATATGGATCCGAGAAAGAAGAATTTCGTCGATGTTCCAACGCCCTCACTCAGTGCTCCAGGATCAATCTTCAACCAGTTGTTCCCTGACTCAGCAGAGCCGAGCAAAGAAACCACGACAAGCGACGACCCGGTCAAAGAGCAGAATCCACTCAACAAGGACGAAGACGCCCTCCTTGTCTCCTTGCGCAACGAAGTTCGCAACTGGATTCCCGAAGAGGATAGAGACACCATCACCGCACCGCAACCCGGCCAGTACGGCTCACAGTCCACCGTCGTCATCATCTCTGGCCTCAGCAATACCCTTGTCGACTCGGACTTTTACCGCATCATCCCTGAGGGCAGACACGTCGAAGGCTGGGCAGGCGGTCTTGTCAAGTGCGTCCAAGCCCGCCACTCGCTCACCTATGAACCCCTGGGCCAATACTATCTCATGTTCCACTCGCGACCCTCAGCCGAAGCCTTCGTCAAGGAAGTCCAACGTCTACACCATCTCAGTCGACGCCTCCTCACCATCCAAAAGGCCAAAGCCGGCATAAGCTCGTCCTCCTCCTCTTCTCCCGACAGGCCCTCGGCGCCTCCCCCACTCACAGAGGCCGAGTACGCCGCCGTGCAATCCTTCACCCTCTTCCCGCCGCGCATAACCCCCAAAATCCACATCCACATGTGGGGCACCAAGCTCATTGCCCAGCTCGCCCAACGCAACAACATCGCCGACGTGGTGCAAGCGCTTAAGCCCGAAGCCGAAACCCCAGCCAAGGTTCTTCTGCTCTTCAACAGCGGCTCTGCGACCCCGGCAGAGGGTCTCACCGTCGCCGAGCTGTGGCTCACGCTGCGAGACGACGGCCGCGAGCGCGGCGTCCCTTGGGCCATGATCAACCTCAAGGACGGCATTCGCCCCGTACGGCTGGGCTACTACCGGACGTCGCGGGCGAAGAAAATCAGCTTCCGCAGGGAACTCCTCAACGTCGACTTTTCCGGGGAAAAGGTCTTTGCGGACGAGCTCGAGATGGCGGGCCGCGCGATGCATCGCCTCTCGCCGCAGTATGATGCCGCGCTGTACGAGGAGACGAACGCGTCGCTCAAGGACGTGACTGCGCTGGGTGAGGCGCCGCCTGGTGACGAGGCTGAATTCGGAGACGATTACGCTGGCGGCACCAATACCAGCGCCAATGGCAATAGTAAAGAGCAAGGCAAGGGCAAAGACAAAGACAAGCGCTGGTCCAAAAAGTCCAACGCGGTGAGGCCCGACGAGCGCTTCAGTCGCTATATACTTACCTTTAAGCAGCGGGCGATTGCGCGGCGGTTTGTGCGGTGCTGGCATAAGAGGCCGATTTGGGACCCTGAGACGAAAAGGGCCGTTGTTGTGGATGCTGTTGCGTTCATGTAGATGGGGTGTGTGATGTTGCTGGCTTGACTTGGCTGAGCCTGTGTTTTGTATTTGTATATAAATATCTACAAACATGTATTGGGTGTATCGACTGTCGAGATATTTAAAACCGTACAAGGAACAAGAGGAATCAACGTACAACTATTACTATATATATATATAGAAAGGGAGAGAGACAGAGGCATGAATGGTTTCAGTCATTCATGCCATGAAATCAATAGATCAGAAAATCACCCACACTACTCACCTCTCCCAGCTCATGGTCCTCTGAGTGTCTGTCTGTCTGTCTGTTGTTGTTACATCTCTGTGGCCTATGGGGATATTCGAATGCAGACTACCTACCTACCTACCTAGGTAGGTAGGTAGATACTTGAATGTTCTAACTTTCCAAATCCGCCATGAACCGCGACACAATTACTCGCAGTTCTTGGAGACGGTGACGACGTGACTCCAAATGACTGTAAGTTCATAAATGCGGCATATGCACACAGCCTCCGCTGATGCTACACAACCCCAAGTATAATCTTTTCACTCTTCACGTTCCAACTTCCAACGCGCAGGTTTCACAACAATCCGAGCATCACCACCAATAACCTTATTCAATCCGTACCTCACAGATTACACTGGCAGGCTTTAGCAAAACTCACATATCAAGCACGGCCACAGCATCAGATCACGACGAATAACAATATGAACAATAGAAATCATACATCTACAGAACCAAGCCAAGGGGAGAAGATGAAAAAAGAGAAGACATAGAATAAAATAGCCACTAACTCCATTGGTTCCAGAGATATCTGCACTTGTGTATGTGTGTGTGTGTGCGTCTGTGTGTATGTGTCCGGTTTTCTTTAGGGGGGTGAAAGAAGAAGAAGAAAAAAAAGAAAACCTCTCTGGTCGGCTTGTCAAAACGTGGTAGTGTAGTGACAAAGGAAACGAGGAAATGAAGAGAAGGCAACAGATGACAGGCAGGATGTACCTGACTGCTGCTATACTTTCTCGTCCTGCGCTGCTTCCCTCATCTAAGAAAGGCGGAAGGGTTCGTGGGTGTTATTGTTTGTTGGGTCAAGAGAAGGCTCTCTTTTCCTACCCTTCCATCGCTTGCTCAACACCACCGCCTGCCCAAAAAAAATAAAAAATAAAAAAATGCAGCACTCCATCTGCTTCCCATCTGCCTCATCGGTCTCCCTCTGGCTCGGTTCGACTCGTTCCATCGACCTATTCGGCATCATCCCGAGCTATGGTGAGGCCGCCGTTCCGTGGATGAAAATGTGTGTATGTGGCCAAAAAGCCATCTTGCTCGTTCCCGACGTGTATGATCGAGCTTTTGAATCCACTTATGCCATTGTCATGCCTGTGATTTGCGCTGTTGCAATGCAATCCGCTTATGCGCATCCAGCATCTGTAGAGTCCCAATGCCTTCGTCCAACAATTCCGAGGCTAGTAGCGAGCTCTAGACGACGCTCCACCGACCCTTGCGCATTACGCCTCGACATGGCAAATATATATCTGCCCAGTATCATATCTTGGATGACCCCTCAGGTTCTTGTAATACTGCACCAGCTTTACTTAACAGCATTTGCTCGAGGCATTGCCGGCGTCTCCGCTCACGTTCACACCGCTGCCGCCGGCCGAGGTATCGGTCTTGGAGGTGTCAATGATGCGCTTCTTGATGTCTGATGCGAGGCTATAAAAGGCCTTGTCGATGTTGATGTTGCTCTTAGCCGAGACTTCGAGGAAAGGAATGCCGAGTTCCTTGGCAAGAGCCTCGCCCTGTTCCGTGGACACTGCACGCTTCTCCTCCCAGTCACACTTGTTACCAATCAGGATCTTGTTGACGCCCTCGGTGGCATGCTGCTCGACGTTTGCGAACCAGGTACGAATGTCTACAGATAGGGCAGAGCACGGTCAGCTGCACGGTCCTTGCTTGCTCGTTCTCAATGCAGAGATGTCACAGAATAGGGGCCCACTAGTGTAGCGGTGTGCATGTATGGGAATGCAGATGTGTGACTTGCACACAACGGGAAGGGTAGGTTAGGGACAGGAACGCACTCTCGAATGATCTTTGGTCCGTGACATCGTAGACGAGCAGAATGCCCATGGCGCCGCGGTAGTAGGCGGTGGTGATTGTGCGGAAACGCTCCTGGCCAGCCGTGTCCCAGATCTGCAACTTGACGCGCTTGCCATCGAGTTCAATGGTCCTGATCTTGAAGTCGATGCCGATGGTGGTGATGAAGGAGGGCGTGAAGGAGTCCTCGCTAAATCGTAGTAGACAGCATGACTTGCCTACACCCGAGTCGCCGATCAGAAGCAGCTTGATCTGTTGCAGAGAAGGCCGAGGCCATGATTAGCTGGTGTACAATGGCAATGGCAATAGTAGACTCGGACGGATGTTGCGTTGCGACGAGCAGTGTGGTATCGAGGAATAGCGGAACAGTTGTGACTGTCCTGTTGCCGGCTAGAGCATGCAGAGTGCTGCTGCATAGTGGCTTTGCTCCTGGAACAGCGCCAGTGGCAGTAGCAGTTGCATCAGCACCACCAAGCAGCAGCAGCATCGGCGGTTGTGGTGACGATGGTGGCAATCGTGCCATGAGACTGGAACCGAGAACGTGGCTCTTTGGAGGGACCGAGGGCGCCAGGACCAGGCGGCGGCGGCAGTGGGAGAGAGACACGTACCAAGAAGTCATAATTCCTGTTGCTCGACATGATGAAGGCTATGCAGGCACGAAGCGCTGGAGAAAAGGCACGGAGAAGTGCAAAAGAGAGCGAGAGAGAGAGAGAGAATCGAGGCTGGCGAGAGTAAGCAAAGAAGATAGGACGGTATTCCTCGACAACCAAGTGACGGGACGAGGAGAGAGCTGTGGACGGAGAGGTGGTCGCGGAGGCCCCAGGACGGTGAGCCTAGGCTTGCGCAGTCGAGTGGGATGAATGGATCAACCCGGTCCAAAGTGGGTTTCCTGCGCTGGAGCCGGTGTCTTTGCTGCTAGTCTCCGTCTCTTTGCTGCCAGGCGCGCTCGCATCCAATCCGCTCTGCTGACTCGTCCAGGGGGGAGGGGCGCAGTCGGGGCCGGTGAGAGGTAAAGAGAGAGAGAGAGAGAGACAGAGAGCTGGTGCTGCGTTGTCTGCTGGGCGATGAGGCGATTGCGATTGACACGGCCTCAGGCTGTAGGAGCGGAAGGGCGGCAACAGTGATGATGCCGATGGATGGATGGTGACAGGCTGCTGGGCGGGGGGTGGTCTGGGTTGTCTAAGTGAGTGCCAGGTGGTGAGTAAGGGTTGGCTGGCCTGGCCTGGCTTGGTTATAGTTAGTCAAGGTCCACGGGTATCTTCCAGGCGATGGAGTGGCACCTGCCAAACGCAGCCCTGCCAGCCTGCTATTACAGGAGGGCCCTGGGTGCTGGAAGTACCCTTCCCTACTATACTTGCCTGCTGGACCACGTGTGCTGCTCGCGATTCACCCCCTGGAGCAAAAAGCAAAAAGCCCCTACGGGAAGTTTAAGTGCACTGCAGTCTTGGGCAGCTACAGGGGTGTAACCTGCTGCAACTCATCAGGTCTGTTACTATAATGCTGTAGTGTGCCTGACAACTGCAACCAAACGCCCTAAAACGCCCGTCGATAAATAACTTTATTTTTGGCTTCATTGATCTTGCACCATGACGTGTGGATGGGCCTTGTCAATCACCCATTTAGGAACGCACAAGGGAAGAACAAGACTTTCCGATCCAAATGCTTCGAATGGCGCGTTTCAGAATTATTTGGGGACGGCATTCGCATCTGCAGCCACTTCTCGTTTCTAGCGTCTTTGCGGGAAAAAAAGGGGATGGGAATGATGCCGAGAGAGAGAGAGAGAGAGCGCGCGCTAGGCCAACAGGCCAGGTACGAATGCACGATGATAGACCGAACAAGTACAGTAATAATTCACAGTCTCAAAAGTCAGAATGCCAAACAAATTCGGGACAGCACAAACAACCCTAGTCTGAAAATCTGCCTTGTCCTTCAAGCAAGCAAGCAAGCAAAGCAAACATCCGTCCCCCGTTCCGTTTTGATCAGATTTCCATGCGCCATGTTTCATGCAACATCATCATAAAAAAAGTGCCGCTTCAGTGCATCGCCGCTGTCATCCTCGACTGTCAAAGTATGTATCGAGCCGTGGGAGATTCGTTTGCCTCAGTGGGCTTGCAACCACCGAGCATACGCCCACCGGATTCTCTCCAGCGCCCTCTGCTGTATCTGGATACCCTTGACGTTGGCCAAATCATCCAGGTCCTCTAGGAACTCGCTCTCAATCTCTCGCGGCATAAGACGCCCATCCCGGACGAGGTTGCGCAGGATGTGCACTTCGGTGACGAGCAGACCGTGGTCCTTGTACGACAGCAGGTTGTTCTGGCTGGGTGTGGCCTCGGTGAAGATGCGGTCAATGTTGCGTAGTGTACGCACGCACCGCCCAACACGCTCGCCTTGGCGGCGTATGCCTCTGCGGTTACTGAGGAGCATGCCGCGCAAGTACGAGAGCACGGCCACCGAGACAAAGAGACCAGGGGTAAGACCAACAAAACCAAAGACAAGTTCCTGCGACTTGAGCAGTGCGTCGATTCCAGAAATGGCAATTTCGAGGTCCACCTTGGTCTTTTGCACCTGGATCAGTAGACTGCGCACCAGGTCGCCCCGGACGGCACCAACAAATGGCTGCCGGAGGTCCTGTTCAAAGGCCTTGAGCACAGGCGTAACATCGCCTTCCTTGACCTTGGAGCGGATGTCGGCAATCTGCGTCTCTGTCAGCGGCGCGCTGGCACCTGCCAGAGAGGGCTTGTCCACGGCAAAGTCGACAACCATGCGCTCCAGGCTCTCCCGGTCGGCCTTCAGGCTGTCGCGGCTCATGATGGCAATCTCGGACTGGGAATCGTGGCGAATGGTGCCAATGACCTTGCGAACAGGCTCCACGACCCAGTTGAACCAAAAGTCGCGAGCCGTTACTCCAAAGTCGCGGATCCAGTTGACAATGTCTGCCTTGCGGTTGACCAGAATACGAAGAATGGTGGACGAAGAGATGAGCACAAGTCCGGCCGGGAGCCAGTACCTGATGAGGCGGGATGGCTGGCCGTTTGCCTGGACAACTTGGCGCATGGTTGCAGTGTGTGTCGGGATGCGCTTCTCCAAGAGGAACAGCAAGCGGCGTGCCATGACGGCCGGCTTGCTCACCATGTCCTCGGCGTGAATGGACAGGTCCGGGTCCTGCTCGACGCCAGCAAACACCTTGTCCTCAAACTCCGAGACACCACGGTCGAGGGTTGCCACGTCTCGCAGGACCATGTCCATCAGGGCGACGCTGCGCTCAACCACGCCTTTCCATTCCATACCATGGTCGTGTGATTCGCTCTTGTACTCGTCCATGCCAAAGCTGAGTCCTTCATCGATGAGCACGCCCAGGCCACTTGCCGTCATTTCTCGTAGTTTCTTGAGCTGGCTCTGCTTTCGTCTGGCATCGGAGCGACAGAGCGAGACGGTAGAAAACATCTTGTGCTGTACATCCTTGAGAGACCGCTCCATGACAGTCTCACGAACGATCCCATAGAACCGGCTCCACCGCTGGGAAAGGCTGTCTGTGCGTAGCTGCGGAGTTCTGCTAAAGAGACTGGTGCGGCGCGAGAACGTCGAGCGCACCGAGCTCTCGTGGTAGATGTCCTTTGCCCAGATCAACCAGCGCACCGGCGAGGTCTGCACGGCGTACAGGCTGCTGTAAGTATACGAGCCGAGGATCTGGTCCCAATACCAAATGTCGTGGCTAAGGGGAATGATGTCATCGAGGAGCGTGTTGAGAATCAAGCCGTAGATCTGGGTGGTGGCCTTGCTCACGAGCAGCCACTCGACCTCCGACTCATATTGGCCTTTGGCTTCGAGGGCATGCTGCTCGTCCGCGGTGGCAAGGCGAGAATCGTGGAGCAGGTCCCGGATGTGGGCAGCAGGCAGGACGGCGGTGGAGGTGCTGGACAGCTTCTTCACAATGCGCAGCAGGTCGTTGATCCTGGGAGACAACAAGTCTGCGGTGACGGTGCTGCGCGTACCGCCCTCGGTCTCTGCATCGTCCAGCTCATCGACAGCGAACTTGTCCTCTGAGTCGACGAGCGGGTTGAGCAGGATGCGGTCTATCTGGGCGTCTATGCGCCGAACTTGACTAAGCAGCAACAGGTGTTAGAGAGGAAGAAGGTGGGCGGGAGTTGCCGTTTGCTCTCTGGGGATTGGGCATCTGTTTCTCTTACTCGGCCACAATAGACATGATGAGGTTAGATAGGCGCCAAAGGCATCACGGACACACGCGCCTGGCCTCCGTGCTTGGTACGTATACAGGACCGTCCAGTGGTGGGAGGGCTGGAGGGCTATCTGGGCCGCCGTTTGGCGTGGCGGGAGGCGGAAAAACGAGAGGGATGTCGCGTGGATGGTGGCAAGACAGGCAGCTGGTGCTGGGCTGCTGCTGGGTCAGGCAAGTCAGGCCACGCAAGATCAGCTATTCAAATCTCGGAGAGGAGAGCAGCCGAGGGGCAATGCTACGAGTGGTGGGTTTGGCAAGTTTGCTAGGGGGACAAGTGAACTAGAACGTCAGACCAGTTGACAGGCAGCAGAAAAGAAGTGGGTCATCGTTGCACTTGTGGTTGGGGAATCGTCCTTCTCTCAGCCTTGCGAGGCTGCTGGGCAAACACAGCAGACAGTACCTGGCGCAGAGTGCACTGGGCGCAGGAAATACTGTGCAGCGCAAGCGCAGACGGCATTAGTAAGTATGATAGTGCTCAAGAGCGGAAGACAGTCGGAGTTTTGCAGGTTCGGTCGTGTCAGGGTGGACCAGCCCTGTTGCCGTGCTGGCAGCAGCTGTGCAGAGGCCATTGTTGCGATTGGGACTTTGTGCATGATGGCTCTGTCGACGATAGGCCAACCAGCCCCCAACGAGAGCGCGGACGGAGCAGCTACAGTGAGACGTCATCACGCCCAGCAGCAGCTTTTAGCCGCTGAAGGGGTGTATTGCCTTTTGGGCTCTCCCTTCGGCTGCTCCCGCTAGCAGCCCCCCTGGGCAAAGTCAAAAGCCCAAAAGCCAAAAAGTCCAAAAGCCAGAGGTGGCCAGCCAATTCCGACCTTGGTTATGTAAGCCCAAGGTGTTGCCATGTTGATGATCCGGATACCTCTGCATCCGTTGGCGGACGGCAAGACCTGGAAGACTGTCGGCTGTCAACCTGGCTGCAGTAGCGGCCTATGCACTTGCAGAGGTACTAGTATTTGTTGGGGGTTGCAGAGGTGCTGCAGTTGCACACGCACAGTGGCTTTAGTGGCACGGTCCGCAGGCGGATCAGGGGTACAGCTGGTGTGGCCCAGCTCTCTTAGTGGTGCTTGTTGCTGGTGGTGGTGGTGGTGGTGGTGGCGGGTTGGCGGGGCTGGGCCGCTGCGTGGCTCCCCCCTGGACGGTCCAATTGGCGACCCCACGGGACCCGGAAAAGAAGCAAAGCCCATCTGCTCATTCTCCCACGGAAGCCGGAAAAGAAGGACGGCCCATCTGCTCATTCTTCCAAAAGTGGGGTCTGGCTGGCTGATCAGTGGCCTGCAACGCTGCTGGACACGCTTGACACGCTAAAATGGCCCCCAGCAGCATGCCCTGGCGGCCCTGAAAGTCCCCTGTTTGGGCCACGCCCTGCGTCCACCCCCTGTCCGCCTCGTTCCCATCGCTCTGGCACTGCCGTCCGAGACATAATAAAACTCCCCTCTGCGACTTGTCGTTGCCTCTCTTCTTCGGTCTCGTCTCGTCTCGCACTTTGCTCTGCTACTTCCGCTTCCTGCCACAACTTCGCGATCTCTTCCCAGGAGATTCTCCCTAGGGCATCCCAATCGCTGCCTCTCGCCTCTCTCTCGCTGCTTCTTCACCCGCCTTGAAGGGCTGTCGCATCTAGCCGGTAGCCAAGCCCGCCTTCGCATTCGCCATGGCGACCGTCGTGTATGTTTCTTTGGCGTGCCAACTTCGCCTTTGCCTTCTTTCATGTCGAGAAAACGCAACAGAAGACTGACAACCTTGCGCCTTTTAGAAGCACGACGCTCTCCTCCCTCAACTCCACCATCTCCTCCACCCTCAACTCGACCTCGCCCGCCGACTACTTCTCCGTCTTCGAGGAGGTGTCCAAGATCAATGTTCATCTCAACATCTTTGAGCGCGCCTGGGCCGCTTGGTACCTGTTCATGCAAAATGACACTCTCGCCACTGGCATCCTGTCCTTTAGCATGCACGAGCTCGTCTACTTTGGCCGCTGTCTGCCCTTCTTAATCATTGATGCCATTCCTGCCTTCAACAAGTACAAGCTGCAAAACGTGAGTTTGTTTTCTGGTCCTTGAGGACCCCCTTTTCCCCTCCGTTCTTCGGAATCTTTGGAGCACCGCCCCCCAAAAAAAAAGTGGCGCGATAGACAAGCTCGGAAGCGTTCAATCTGGCGACTAACACTCAAGCAGCAAAAAATCCCCTCGTGGCGCGAGCAGTTCGACTGCGCTGCCCTTGTCTTCCTCAGCCACGTCACTGTCGAGCTCCCCCAGATCTGGCTGTTCCACCCCATCGCCGTCTACTTTGGCATGGACTACGGCGTGCCGTTCCCGTCCTGGTTCAAGATGGCCTACCAAATCGCCATCTTCTTCATCATGGAAGACACCTGGCACTACTGGTTCCACCGCGCCCTCCACTACGGCCCGCTTTACAAGAACATCCACAAGCTGCACCACACCTACTCAGCTCCCTTTGGTCTTGCTGCCGAGTACGCCTCGCCCATCGAAACCATGCTGCTGGCCACTGGAACCGTGGGCAGCCCCATTCTGTGGGTTTCTCTCACTGGTGACCTGCACCTGTTCACCATGTACATATGGATTGTCCTGCGTCTGTTTCAGGCCATTGACGCGCACTCTGGCTACGACTTCCCCTGGAGCTTGCACCACATCCTGCCTTTCTGGGCTGGCGCTCAACACCACGATGTGCACCACGAGAAATTCATTGGCAACTACGCTTCCAGCTTCCGCTGGTGGGACTACTGCCTGGACACCGAGGCTGGCGAGGAGGCATCCAAGAAGCGCCGTGAGAAGAAGCTCGCTGCTGTGCGGGCCAAGAAGGCTCAGTAAGCATGACGAATCGTTCATGCTATAGTCTCGCCATCTCACACCCGTTCTGCTCTCTTTTCCCAAGTACGTGAGGAGTCAAGTCGGAAATTGCAATGTGACGGTCAGCTTTGACTGGCCGCTGGGCAATCCTAGTATACTTTTTTTTGTTTTTTGTTTTTTTTTGCAGGCGGTTGGATCAGAATCCAGGCTAGAAGCAGCTTCTGCATTCATCCCCAGAGCCGCCATCCCAGGCTGGCATTCTTTGTCATCGGGGTCACAAGACTGTCGTTACACCTGTATATTTACTGGGCTGAAGTTTCGGCCTTCCCGTCAAAAGTCTTTAGAATAATTAGAATAATACATGCGCACAATGATGAAAGGACATGAAGACAAGCGTTCGTAACATTGCTATCTGGTTTTTTCTTCCTGTTCATGGACATGGGGTTTTTTGTAAACTTGCCATCACTTCTTTGGCACGCAACAGTCTCCGGCGCCGTTTGCAAGGGCATTGAGCTGGCAGCTGGCGCCGCTATTGGTATTAGTCGCATTGGAAGTGGCCTCGTGGATCTCGCCAAAGTCGCGGGCCAGCTCGTCGCATTTCCTTGCAAGCAAGGTGTCTTGGGCGGACAAGCCTTTTGGCTGGTGAGTTGTCCAGCGGATAAAGGTTGTGTTGTAGACCTGAATCTGTTAATGGTGAAAGCAAAACGATGCCACGTATGGGACCGATGTTCCATCATGCCCGATTGGTACCAGCAGAGAATGTAAAAGGGAGACGCACATTAGACCATTCGGGGTGGTGATGCTTGAGCTTGCACTGCAGCGAAACAGCAGTCATGAAGTCCTGCAATTGTGTTGGTTCATGCATCCGTCTTGTGGTAGGCCCTCAGTCGCCGAATGCGGTACGAGAGTGTATACTAACCCACGTCTTTGCGAATGTTTTGAATTTGAAGGACCGCTCAATTCCCTGTCCGTCGGCTGTGAGGGACCATTTGTTGGCTTGCAGAGTCTCCAGTTCTTGTGCGAGAAGGGTCTCGTCGGATCCTTCTGAGAACTTTGGCAGAGTCTGCAAAGAGGAGGAAGAAGACATGGCGGCTGGTGTTGATGAGAATGCTCGACGATGGGTAGCGAGGATTGTGGTTGTTGTTTTTCTTGCTGCTGCTGTTGCTGTTGCTGTTGCTGTTGCTTGCCTGGCCGGGCGCAAGACAGCGAGACTGCCGGGTTGGCGAAGCAAGGGATGGAGAGGCATGTATGGCTTTGCTTGACTGTGCGGGGATTGACTCTGGATGGGAGGAGAGATGGGACAATGATTGATTGGGACTCTGATATTGGACCCCTGGTGAAGCTGCAGTAACACAGTACACGGGTACGTAGGTACGTACCTCCTTCTTGATGTATTGCAGCATCCCCGTCAGCCTCACGGGCGGGCGTGCAAAGAACACCAATTGTCCAGCCTTGTCGCGTCACCCAAGCGGCAGGCACAGGCATAGCTAAGCAGGTTGTTCGCCTCCCCGTCTTGTCTCGTAGAGCCTTTGCAGAGCTTCCATCAACCTTCCTCCTCTCTGCAACGCGACGACACTTTTTTGCAAAAGAAAAAGAAAGAAAAAAAGGACCAAGGAGCACGCGCGCTTTCAATTCGAAAAATCGCCAGTCCCCCCAAGCTAGCCAATAAGTCCAGAGACCCAACTCTCTTCTCTCTCCACCATGAACCACTTCTGCGCGTTGCCCTCGTTACCGTGATCAGTCAGTCAGTGAGCTCCTCTTGCTCGACGAAGACACCCGAAGCCACGCCATCCTGGATTAGACGCACACTATCCCCCGGACGCCTCCAAGCTCTCTCTCTCTCTCCCTCTCTCTCCCTCTCTCACACACTCTCTCTCTGTTCCTCCCTGCGCCTACCGACCATGGCGCCCACAGCTATTTACGATACCACTTTCAGCAAGCCTGGCCCAGCCGCCGACCTTCCACCACCCACGCTGTACCCAGTCAAGGAAGTCAAGTTCGAGAAGCCCATCCCCGTCCAGGCAGATGGCCGCGAGAAGGCGCTGCAGCACAAAGACGGCGATGCCGCAATTATAATAGACAATGGTATTGCTGTCTCCTTGGGCCTCGATCCGAGCAGCATTCTATCAGACCAAGAACCATACAGACCGGCTAACATGCGCTGCTACTCTCTTTCTTTCCTCCAGGCTCCTCCTCCGTCCGCGCGGGTTGGTCGTTTGACGCCGCTCCGCGCCTTGCTATACCTCCCATCATGGCCAAATACCGCGATCGCAAGCTGGGCCGCACGTTCTCCCTCGCCGGCTATGACTGCTACTCGGACACGACAGCGCGCGGCCATATCCGGAATGCCTTTGAGGCTGGCACGGGCATCACGGCCAATTGGGATGTCATGGAGCATGTTCTCGACTATATCTTTCTGAAGATGGGTATGAATGGTGTAGATGGGAATATTGACGTGCCAATTGTCATGACGGAAGCTGTGGCCAACTTGCCGTATTCGAGGAAATGTGAGTTGCGCACGACCTGAGAAGGACCACAGCCCAAAGAAGCACAAGGGAGAGGCGCTAATTATGCGCAACCACAGCCATGACCGAGATCCTGTTCGAATGCTACGGCGCTCCGAGTGTCACCTACGGTATCGATTCGCTCTTCTCGTACCGCTACAACGGCGGCAACACCGGCCTGGTTGTCTCCTCATCCTACAGCGCCACACACTTGATACCCGTCTACAACCAGAGACCCATGCTGGCGCAAGCTACCCGGTTGAACTGGGGCGGCTATCATGCGGCCGAGTACCTAATGAAGCTGATTCGGCTCAAGTACGACCACTTTCCCGGCAAATTGAATGCGTCACAAGCCGAGTTCATGTTCCGCGATCACTGCTACTTGTCCAAAGACTACGACACTGAACTAGCAACCTATCTCGACTGGACTGGCCTGGAGGACCGAGAGCGCATCATTCAATACCCTTACACAGAAGAAGTCATTGTTCAAAAAACAGAAGAGGAACTGGCCAGAATCGCCGAGCGCAAGAAGGAGAGCGGGCGCCGGCTGCAAGAACAAGCCGCCAAGATGCGCCTGGAGCGGCTGATGAAGAAGGAGCAAGAGCTGGAATACTACAAGGACGTGCAGCGACGGCTGGTGGACCAGAACAAAAAGGAAACCAAGCGGATCCTCGACGATGCCGAAGTAAAGGACGAGGCACAGCTGGACAAACTGGTCAAGAACCTCGAGCAAAACATCAAACGCGCCCGGCAAAAGGACCTTGGCGGCGAGGCCGAAGAAGAGCAAGTTGAAGCACCCGATTTCAGCCTTCTGGACGTGCCCGACGAGGAGCTCGATGAAGCCGGCATCAAGGCCAAGCGCCAGCAACGACTCCTCAAATCAAACCATGAGGCTCGCGCGCGTGCCAAGGCGGAGAAGGAAGCCGAAGCGGCGCGCATCGCAGATATTGCCCGTCGCGACGAAGACAAGCGCACAAATGACCTCGAGGGCTGGCTCGATGAGCGTCGGCAGGCGCGGCTCGAGACACTCGCCAAGATGAAGGAGCGCGACCGCCTCAAGCAGGACCTAGGCAATCGCAAGTCACTTGCCTCGCAGATGCGCATGAAGACACTGGCCAACCTCGCGTCGGACAATCCGTCAGCCACGACGGGGCGCAAGCGCCGCCGCGGAGGCGACGATGACGACTTTGGCGCCGACGACGCAGACTGGGGCGTCTACCGCAACGTAGCCGTGGGCGCCAACAAGGGCGATAGCGACGACGAAGACGAAGAAGAGAACCTCGACACGACAATCCAGACGCTCGAGCGCGAACTGCTGCAGTACGATCCCACCTTTACCTACGAAGACACGGTCGAGGCCCAAAACAACTGGACCAAGTCTCTTCTGCACGCATGGCGCTACGGCCCACGGCCCGTTGACGAAGGCAGCCAGGCGGAGCGCAATCAGATTCACCTCAACGTCGAGCGCATCCGCGTGCCTGAGGTCGTTTTCCAGCCGAGCGCGCTCGCGGGCGTCGACCAAGCCGGCGTGGTGGAGATTGCGGGCGACATTCTCTCGCAGCGGCTCACGGCCATGCCCGGTCTCGACCGCGACGAGTTCCTCAAGGACGTGTTCTTGACGGGTGGCGTGACGCAGTTTGAGAATTTCGATGATAGGCTTCGAAAGGGCTTGTTGCCGCTGTTGCCCGATGGCGCGCCGCTGCGTATTCGCAGGGCAAAGGATGCGGTGCTCGATGCGTGGCGCGGGGCGGCGCAGTGGGCTGGTGGTGACGAGTGGCGTCGCGCGAGGATCACGAGAGAGGAGTATCTGGAAAAGGGCGGAGAGTGGTTCAAGGTGAGTTATTGATTGATTGGTTCGTTGCTACCGGGCATCCTGCTGAGCCCTTTGGCTTTTTTGCCCTTTTTCTTTTTTTCTTTCTTTTTTCCCCCTGTAATCTTTGATTTTTGTTGTGTTGGAACTGTGACTAACTATGGTTGTACAGGAGCACGATATGGGAAATGCGATTCCTTAGGGATAGAGAAGATGAGGGAAAAAGGATTCGCTTTGTGTGTATAATGGCTTGAGTGATATGGATTGAGGAGTTTCTCACCTTCATCACACCATCATCAAAACTAGAACTACCGTCTAAGTTGGTAACAACCAGCACCACTTGGAGCAGATGATGTTGATATACACATTTGGACGGAGAGTAGGGGTAGGAGCAAAAGATATTACAGTTGCTTCATGCCTGTACACCGTGACGTAACCATGGTGTTCTCTTCTCAATCCCCAAAACTAGCACTCAATTTAAGGATGTTGAACACTTGAAAACAACCGAGTTCCCCCCCTTTTTTTTTTTTTTTTTTTTGATAGTCTTTCTCTAACCCTTTCGCAGCAGTTTTCGCCTGCAGTACTGTCTGGATGTATTTTTGGATGCAGATTCCAGAGAGGGATATATATATATAAGGAATAATGGAAATAATCAAGCCGTCCATTTCATGGACTGGCAGATAATGAGAATGACCATAGACGCAACAGAATGCCAACATCAATCGCAGCGAGCCCAATCACGTGTAAACAAGACGAAGCAAACCTGAATAAGAACTCGTCGGAAATTATTGAGATGACCACCTATGATCGAATACCTTCACCCTTTGCCGCCCATTGTCCATGTTCCTCTTTACCCGTATGATCCGGTCTAAAATAACGAAACACTCAACATTGTTCCTTTGTGCACAAGACCTCGTCTGAATAGCTCTCTTTTCTTGCGTCTAGTATTGGAGCCAGAATTTCCTGTCCTGCTCACCATTACTATGTCGCCACTGGACGAACAACTTGCATCCCCGCACCGGCTAAAATACAGAAAATCAAACGCACTATCCATGACGCCTAACCTTACGTTAAGCAAGGCAAATCGGAGACGAATATCGAGAATTATACGAATCCCGACTCTCAGTCCGGTATGCTGCGGACCTTGCGCTCTCCTCCCCTCCCCCGTCCGGGGGAGAGGGCAAGCCAGTCAATAAACTTCTGTTCAAGACTTATTGGACTCGTTCCCGATCACACATTAAACGGTGAGTGATAAGCGCCACCTTCAGCTTTCGAATCCCCGTACTTGCCATATCCATAAACCTTCATGCCCTACATGTTGGCCGCAGGGACAGACTCGGCCTGTGCTAGCTGCCGTGAGATCTCTTCTGCTGTACGTTGATCCTCAGCGGCTTGACTATCTACTTCGGGCTTGAAGCCCGTCTCACGGCTCAGGCTTTGGACTGCTTGCGCCACAGCGTCGAGGGTGGCAGCGCCTGTCGCTGAGCCCGTGTTCGGGGTCGGCTCGGCTGGGGGTGAGCCAACTGCTTCGGGCTCCGGCTGAGGCAGGCCATGCGGTGGAGGTGGTCCAGGCACACCAGGCGCGGTGTTCAGGTTGTTCAGGTTGACATTTGGTGGTGGCTGGGGCGGTTCGATCTGGGCATCAACAAGGCGGGACTGCAGGTGCAACACATACTCTCGCAAAGAGTAGTTTTCGGATTGTAGCATCTTGAACTGGTTCTCCATCTCGCCATAGTCGCGAACCTGCTGTTCCAACTTCTTGATGTATCCCTCTTTGCGTTGACGGAACGCACGCTGCAACAGGAGGTTAGCGAATAGAATCCTGTTCCCAAAGAGCGTATTGGAAGAACAAGCATACTTGAGCGGCACGATTCTGAGCAGCGCGTTTTGAGTTTGACAGTTCGCGCTTGGCCTTGCGGCCCTCAGCATTCGGGTCAATGGGAGACACCACGCCAGCTGAGTTCACGGGACCGGGTATAGCGCCAGGGTGCTGTTGCGGATGCTGCTCGGGAGGAGCTGGGCCGCCTGTCGACATCATGTTGGCGGTGGGAGCGTAGCCTGGGCTCCTCAGCGAAGGGTGCAAAGAGAGCTCCGGGTCGAGGACCGGCGCAGAGACGGGTGGAGTGACGGGCTCAGTATAACCATGCGGCTGCGGGACCGGCGCCGTCTCTACGTGTAGTGGCTGAGGACGCGGGATGAGCTTGGGCTGAGGCCTGGCGCCGTTGCCGTTGGGGCTGGTGATGTTGGTTCCAGGCTGTCCTCTAGGCTCTGCACAGAAGCTCACAAGACAGGTCAGCAAATCGGTACAAGCAGACTAGGCGCGAACAGAGAGCAGGAGGTCTGAGGCCAATCGGACGTTGGAAGACATATAGTCTCGCAGAAGGTGAGAGACATGTTGATGCAATGATGAAGTTGATTTAGTAGGTAATGCGGTGCAAGTTGATACTTCAACGAGACAGGCAGCCCAGCTTCCGATCGGACAAGATCAAGGGGCCATGTAGGCTACTAGCCCATGTGATCGTATTGTCAGAAGTTGCTGAGGTAATGCAATTTGGCGATATGTAAGTCGCGACGCCCAAAACGGCGTTGGATGACAGATGGAGGCGCAACAAGGTGCTTGATGAAGTAAGCCAGCTCGCACAACACCCTTGCATAAGAGGCTGTAGACCGAGCAACATACCCCAAATAGAAAATGGTAATCAAGAGGGCCGAAAATCTGAACGAGCAAGGTTGGCGAAGAGCTTCGAGGCAACTCAAGACACCCAAAAGCGAGTTGTTGTCCTACTGTAATGTCGCTTCAAAGATGCCGTGGGTCGAGTGAGACGGGACGCGATGAGAAGCAGCTGCTTACTTATTGTTGGCGCAACAAGTAGAGAGCTGGGAGACACAGATGATTCAGGACGCGTACCGTCCCAGGTACCTCGTTCGCGGTGCCCGAGGAAAGCTGACTTGGCAACAATAGGAGGGAGAGCAAGTGCGGATGGGGAGTGGGGAACCATTCTTTTATTATGTAAGGGCCGTGTAAAGAGGGACTGGTAGCGCGGTTTTGGGGGGAGAAGAGACCGGAGTGAGACGAGGATTGGGGAAACAAGAAACACCGAGATACTATTGCATAGTACGTAAAATAACAAGCTCCGCGCGTGACTGGACTTGTATTCAGCCTTACCAGGACAATGCCGCTCCTGCAAGTGTGCCACTTGAAACATCAACTCGCCAGCCTCGACGCTGGACAAGGAGGAGAAGGAATAGGAGCAGGCAAGGTGCAGCCGACAACAGACAGCGGCAGCAGCGATAGTGGCACTGCGCCAGCGAATAGGCAGACGGGAAGGATGAGGATCAGGAAGGAAGCCGAAGCAGAGTGACAAACGATGCGAAATTCAAAGAACTCCCGTGAAGGTGGGTGGCAGAGCGAGATTTGCGAGGGCGGGTGCGACGGACACTTGATGACTGATGAGAAGCGAGTGCATACCCAAACAGTACTGTGACCGTACCAAAGGGCAATAATGACAAAGAAGATGCTTGAGAGGCTGATGGACGGTGGAGCGGTGATAGCAAGAGAATAACATAACCAAAAAGAAACGAAAAGCACTTTCGGATCACTCACCAATCTTGATATTGGCAGCAGCCTGCATCTTACTGCTTCTGCTCGACAGGTCAAAAAAGGCGCGTCGATGAGGACTTGTTCTTTGCTGGGCGAGTACTCGAGTCTCGAGTCTCTTGGTTTATTGATCCTTTTCTGACCTTGGTGCTGACAGTACAGTGGCAGCAGTGGCAGTGACAACGAGTGGTCTGAGTCAGCGGCGGGCTGGCAAAGCTTAAATACTGGTGCTGCTGCTGCTGCGGCTGCGGCTGCTGGCTGGTTAGGCTGCGTGCTGCTCGTTTCGACTGAATAACTGGGGGCTCTCGGCTCGATGGACCCGTCACGTTGAGGAACGCGCAACCAAAGCGTGAATAACAAGCGTGCAGGGTGAGGTAATCCGACGGCAGTCCGAGCTTTGTGCTGCTGGAAAGTGATGACTAAAAAGCTGCAAATCAAATGCACCTGCAGACAAGGATATCGCCGCCTGAAGCCTCTTAGCCTGAGCTGGGCACTGCGACTTTATTTCCGAGTGGTCGCGAACGAAACAGCTGGTTTATTGGACTGGATTGGGTGGGCTGGCTGGCTGGCTCGCTCGTTCGGTCTTCTCTGTCTCTCTCTCTCTTGTCGCGCTCTCTCTTTTGTGAGGTGACTCGAGTCGTCCAAACAAGCAGTAGCAGGACCGGACAGACACGCTGCTGCTGCTGCCGCTGCTGCTGTCGTTGTTGTTGATCGAGCTGGCTGGCTGGCTGACTAGCTGGCTGGGTGACCGATCTGATCTGGGGAATCTGGCCTGACGCGGAATGCTGGATGCTACCTAGTGTGGCCTGGACTGCGCAGTCAGCTTTTCCTGTCTGTGTGCTTTGCTTTCGTAACCCAAATAACTGGGCCTGTGAGTCGTTCCTTTTCTTGCATGACAAAGTGTTTATTGATTGGAGATCTGCCCTTCATCAACACGGCAAATTGAACCGTCGAAGATCGAGTTGGCGGTGGACTTATCGGCCGGCTCGACGGCACATCTCGCAGGGTGCAAGGAGCATGAGCAGGCACAGATGCTGGCAAAGAGGCGAGCAAAGGCGGCAGGCCAGCACTAGCAGGAAAGAGGATGAAGGGCCACTCACGCAAGGTATTTGTCCGACTGACTGACAATCCGCGCGCCACTTGCTGAGGGTGTCACGATCTGGATGCGTGATGCGTGATGGAGGGATGTGCAGCTTGGAGAGATGCTAAGTCAGCCTGCGATGCTGTTTATGTAAGATAGAGAAGGAAGGGGGAACGCGTGAACAGCCAGCGCGGGGGGGTCTGTTACTGCCGGGTTTTGAGCAAGCCCGCCAGATGACTGGTGGGGGGTGGCTTGCCCGTGCTAGCCGCGCGCTGATTACGTAATTTGGACCACGAGCCCCGCCCTTGCTTACTGTGCATGTACACAAGTAGAGTACTTTGACCGCTTGGCGTCAAGGTATACAGTTTGTCAGGCAGTGTGCCCATCCCCAGAGACAGTGCCTTGCTTGGTCATCCTCCAGCAAAGCTGACTTTGGATTCCACCATCAGATCCCCACGACATCTATCATCTGCATCATCTGCACTTCTGCATTGGCAAGTCATCATGAATCCTTCTGTCTATCGAAAATGCCGTGGTACTGACGAATGATACTAGGAGGCTGCCCGCAACGAGGGTGACTCGAGGTATCCCGAGACGACAAACCATGGTACGGAGCATGCATCCTGGGCAGCTGGTTGTGTTGCAACCGAGCTCGACCTACAGAAAGCTGACTGACCGACTGCCCGACCTCGTCCTCGCATCTGCTGTGCTTGCAGTTCCTGGGACCCAGCATCAGCTAATCGCGGTGTATCAGACACGCGGCCCGTCGTACCACCATCGCTAGCCTACTCAGGCGCTTTTGCTCAGTCTTAGTATTTGCATTGTCCAACAGACCAACGCCAGGCTGACAGTTGACGATTGGCTTGTTGTGTGAAGGCTGTGTGACCGAGCGCATTTCAACCGAGAACCAACTTGCGTCAATTGACCCCCATCTCAGCCCCCTTGACTGCAGTCTCTACACCCACTGGTATCCTTTGGCAGTCGATACTGCAAACATTGCATGCGTTCGCGACGGATATTGCAGAATTTCATCTCATATATACCATGCACATGAATCCTGGCAATGCCTGGCTTGTGTTTCCCATGTGCCAGAGCTATTTTCAAGAGTTGTTCTAGCGTATCACGACTACTTCACGGACTCAGGCGGTCCTAAAGTGTCTGTTGTACACTCGATCTGTGTGCCGAACACACTGGAAGCGGAAGCCCTTTGTTCCAACCATGGCTATCACGTTGGTCTTCGCGCTCTTGTCTACCTTCTTTCTCTATCTCTCCAATCGTGCTCTGGTTTCCTCTCAAAAGATCCCATCTGCCTCCACTCTGTAGCAACCTCCACCTGGTACCAGTGTACCTTTCAGACTGCAAAATCTTTATTTGGCAATTTGCCGAGCTATTCACGAATTTGCTGAAGCATGTGGCTCTGGCAGGCGCTTCTAGCAATCAGAACTTGACAAATGTGTTATCGGCTCGGCAACTTCGTTCCTCGTTGCATCTCGAGGATGTGTCCAGAGTTACACTGGTCCAAGAGCGACGTTAAGATTCCAGGCAGCAATTTGATTTTGCGGCTTGATGGCGGGAACATGGAAAGCAAATACCACGATGCAAGGCTCGTCTTGGAAGGCTCGTCTTGGATGACTATCATTACTCCAGTCTTTGCCACTTGATGATACGGACTCAAACATGTGCTGTCCGGTTTCCCTCCAGTCAATCAGACGCCAGCGTTTTCGGGCAATCGACTCGAGTGGCCCTTGACAGAAAGTCTACTCTTTGCACTCACTTGGCACGATCGTTGGCCTATCTGAAATGATTTGCGGCTCGTCTTTGCCAGCTTCTGTTGTTGATCATCATCCCGGAAGAATGTCCAGCAACGTTGGCGACGAGATGATTTCCAACTCTCTTTGTTTTCTTGGAACGCTCTTAGACCATGGTGTTTGTTGGGCCCGAGGACGCGTCTTGGTCGTCCGCTAAGTGCTCCCACTTGCGTAATTCAGTCGGCGGCAATTCATCATTCGCTTACCCATCCCCAAGTACACGAAGAAATGACTGTCTATCACTATGATGGGAAAGTCTGCTGCACGACGGCAACAGGGCGGTTTTTGTATTGCCCTCATCCTACATCACATGACAATTGGACATGTTGAGGCCCATGACAGAGTTAAGACCATTCACAATTGCTTACGCATGGATCCTTCCATGTGGCCGGATCCGAGCAGCCATCTCATCCTTCTTATGACAATGTGTTTGAAGATCCTGAGAGCACACATCATCGACATGCTTCTGCGATATATCTGCAAGAGGAAGCACTCTTGCATGGTGCAATCAACTTGTGTTTGCAAATGGAGCACCTCCAAGACGCACGCATACAATATTAGCCAGTGGCAAAATACAGGGCAAAGAACAAACCAGGGAAGCATAACGTGAAACTCGTCTGCCTGGAATCTGGCCATCAAAGCTACACCTCGTTGACATTCGACGTGACCTCAGGAATGTCATATTCCAACACGATCCTGCCAAGCGTCAGGGACACCAACCCTGGGCCCAGCAGTCCAAAATCGTCCCATATTACATGTACCATTTTGGCTTCCTCATTGATCCGTCATCAGAGGCGGGAGAAGATAAAAAGGGCATGGTCTAATTTTAGATTGTTGATGTCCTTCAGCTAAGTCAAGTAACTCACCAGATGCTCTTGTTCATACTCGAGGCAAGATGGTTATTTTGCTTGCTGTACTGCAGCATACACTTTTCGAAGTGACTTGAGCATCCGACAACCTCTGATGCGCAACAGTGAAAAGAAAGGTTGAAGACAGGATAGGAAACACGACCGACAACTGATGGAGGCTACTTGTATCTTTTACGTAATCCCATGCATTGAGCCATGTAGATGGGTACATGGTGGCTTCTGTCTGTCCATCATCGCGGGAGCATAGAGGCACTGGGACGCAGGGTCATCAAGTGGTGGCAGTCGATGACAGTGGATGGTGAGACTGTGAGTGTGGGTGCGGGCTTTATCATGTCGTTTCCTGAACGGACCATGGCGGTGTTGTCGGACAACAAGTGGACACAACAGAGGAGACTAGACAGAGATTCTCTGAGGATCTTCGTGCCACTGGGAAGAACGTCAAGTGACTCTCTTGCACAACGGAACTGACTCCAAGAAGGCAGCAGTCTGCACACCAAAGACAGGCCTCTTCGCAACCCTCATCCACCTTTACGTCGACTTGAAAGCTTTTGCACCCTTCCATACATGCGTGATGCTGTCCACATCCATCAAGACCTCGAGATCATCCAGCGGGTTGCCCCTGACGAGAATAAAGTCAGCGTCGTACCCTGCGCGCAACTGGCCAGCCTTGGGCGCCTGTCCACCCAACGTCTCAGGCGGCGTGGCTGTTGCGGCCTCAATCGCTTGCAACGGCGTCATGCCCGCCTCCTTCAGCCAATGCAGCTCCTTTGCATTCTTGCCGTGAGAAATGGGACTGCTCCGATCGCTGCTGTGCGTGTCTGTGCCCAGAGCAATCTTGACACCCTCCGCAACCGCAAACTGTAGACTCTTTCGACTCAGCTTCGCAATCCTCCCAATCACCTTCTCGACCTTCTTCTTGAGCGGCGGCGGGAACTCCTCGCCTCCCGCAGCGATCGTCTCCACAATATGCCTCGTTGGCACCAAGATCGCGCCCTTCTCCTTCATAAGCGCCGCGACCTCGGCATCCAGATACATGCCGTGCTCAATCGTCTTGACGCCGCCCTTCAACGCACTCACAATCCCGTTCTTGCCGATCGCATGGCTCGCCACCACCCGACTACTCCGCGCCGCCTCCTGCACAATCGCCTCAATCTCGGCCGCCCCGAACTGGCTGTCCTCTGGCGAGTCCTGCAGGCTGAGCACCCCGCCCGTCGAGCAAATCTTGATCACTTTCGCCCCGTTGCGAATCACCTGGCGCGTCCCGCGCAGACACTCGTCCACGCCGTCGCAAATCATGTAATCGTTGGCCGCAGCCCTGCGATTCGGGTCCAACGGACGGATCACCTCCAGCGGGCAGTCGTGGCGATCCCCATGTCCGCCTGTGATGGTCAGCACGGCGAGCGCGGAGTAGACATTCGGGCCGGCGATGGCGCCCGCGGCGATGAGTGGTTGGAGGTGGCCTGCTGTGCCGCCGAGCTCGCGCACAGAAGTGAAGCCTGCAAGGAGGGTAGCGTGCAGGTCGGCCACGAGGGCAGCGCCGACGCGGGCTTGGTGGCCGGGCATCCACTCGGCGATGGAGTTGCCGGAAACGGTGGGCACGGCGACACCGGTGCCGAAGAAGTGGGTGTGGACGTCCCAGAGGCCCGGGAGGAGGGTTGTGCCTGGGTGAGACGTGAAGGGGACGTGGGCGTACTTCTCGGGGAGGGAGAGAGAGCTGCGAGGAGAGGATTGTGATTGGAGCTGTCCGGCCCAGTGGATCGTGCCGGTGGAGGGCGAGACAATGATGCCGCCATTGGGGATCGGGTCGCCGCGGCCTGGGATGAGGAGGTCTGCGGTTACGCCGTAGAGGTCTGAGGGTGTTTCTTCGTCGTCGGTGTCCGTGTCGGTGTCATCGTCGGTGTTGCTGTCGCTGCTGTCTTGGTGATTGTCAATGTCCATTGTGGTGGATTGGCCGGTGTGCTGGGTCTGTGGCTGCTGTGTGGCAAGGGCAGGAGGAACTGCCTCGCATACTGCCAGAGGTCTGTGAGTGGTAACTGTCATGACTGTATTTTCGCGCAGTGAGTCGCACAGGGGAAGGTGAGCCTCGAAATGATCAGCTGTGCATAACAAACACGAGAGTCCGTGGCTTGTGTGAATTGGGGATTGGCCTGCTCCCATTCATCGGACGGCTGAACGTCGTTGCATGTATGGATGAGAACGTTATTATTTAAAAATGTTCACTTGCTGAGAGAGCTCGAGATGTGCAAATGGACATCACCCCCGCTCGCTCGCAGGCAAAGTAAGCGAACAGACAAAGCATCAGATATGCCCCGTTCTATCCGCACACACAGCCGGATAGGCAAGTCTGGCACGGAAGAAGCAGTGCAGTCACCATCGCCGCTCCATCCATCTAAACCTAGTTGAGCCCCTTGCAGGTGATCACCACCCAATGGGCCCCGTGGACGGGTGATAGGTGGAAAGGCAATTCAAGGCTGCTAGGTTTCCGGATTGACAGCATCGGGGCTTGTTTGGATTCAAGAATGTTCACGGTTGTCAAGTCAGGATATACTTATAAACATTTGCGCCCACTCTTCACCATGACGGTCTCTGCATTGTATGACAATGTATATGTCGTGGTAGAATCCCAACCAAATATGCGATTCTGATAGATCATCCCTTCGACATTCAATGTTCTCAGTCTGAGAAATAAAAAGAAAAAGAGACAAGATAGAAGTAACAGAATTTGAAATCCAGAGAAACCCCGGTATGTCTTGGGAAAGAAAACCTACAACTTTGCCGCATCCTTACTTGTGTGGATATATATACATATATATCTCGTACCGTTACAGAAATTGGACATGACAATACCTTTCATCAAGAATGAATGTGATGGACTCAAATCTGGCCTCGGATGAACGTCACAAGTTCAGACCAGGAGGACGACCATCTGAAAACTCGACAAAGTGGCCGGTACTATCATCATCTTTGCATTTATATCATGCTGGGACAACACGTGCGGTTCAGAAGATCCAGCCAATCCGCACAGGAGCATTGACTTTAAACTTCGCAGCGACCCTTGCAGGCAATTGAGATTTAAAGGTGTTGGCCTGATTTTTGGCTGGTTGAGTTTATATGCTTCAACCACTTACTTGCGAGCCGCTTCTGCGTGGGACTCGTCGCGCCGCTTGGTGACACCCTCTTCACACTCGCCATCCTTTGAACCAACATTTGGTTCTAATCCCTGCACAGCCTTATAACCACGTCCACATTGCTCTTGTTCATCTGGTCTCGACTTCAGACTCATTGACACCGGCCCAATAGCCCCTCCCAAGGCTTCAACGTGACCGCCCCTCTCACTTCCCTTCCCTCGGCCTTCGCCTTGGTATACGTCGACGCAACCCACGACTTGACCTCGACACCGTCAGGCAACGACCAGCTCTGCTCCTCGCCCGAGAAATTGAGCACCACAACCCACTTCTCCTTGGTATCCGTGCTGCTTGTCCGCACGTAGGCATACACCTTTTCATGGTCCGCGGAAACGTCCTCGAAATCACCATACACAAAGACGTCCTTGTGTTCTTTGCGGTCGGCAAGGCCGCGCTGCCACCACTGCCAGGGCGATAAGGTTGATTCGGAATCAGCATTCTGCTGTGCGGCAGCGTTGATCTGCTTGTAGTCGTTGTTGACAGTCATCCAGGGCGTGGTGGAAGCTGGGCAGAAGCCTGCATTGGCAGAGGCATCCCATTGCATGGGTGTGCGAGCGTGGTCTCTTGCTTTCCTGTGTCGGTGTTAGTCGCATGTGGGTAGTATCCAAATGAAAGAGGTCAGCCAGACACAAGATGAACTCACGTATCAATAATCTTCCTCGCCTCCGCAACCCTCTCGGGCTGGTCCTTGTACAGAGCCATGGTCTTTTGCCAGTAATTGATCGTCTCGCAGTCCTTGAACTCGTCAATTGGCCATTCTACGGGAGGCAGGTTGCGCATGCCAATCTCTTCTCCCTGGTAGACAAACAGCGTGCCGCCGAGTGTCGTCTGCATGAGCGACAGCAGCCGCGCCGAGTTCTCTCTCCACGCGTCGCTGTCGTCGGCGTAGCGAGAGATACTGCGCGGGTTGTCGTGGTTCTCGATAAAGACACTGTTCCAGCCGTCCTTTTCGATCATGGTGCGCTGCCACCGGCTTGTGATGGCCTTCATCTCCGACACCGTCCAGGGCCGCAGCGTCATGCGCACCGCGTGCCTGTCGATGTCAACCACGTCAAAGATGAAGATCATGTTGAGCTCCTGGCTGTTTGCGCCCACAGTGCGCAGAATCTCGCTGTCGTCCGAGATGCCGGGCATCTCGCCGACGGTGATGGTGTCGTACTTGGCGAGCACCTGGTCGTGCATCTCGCGCAGGAACTCGTGCAGCCGCGGCCCATTGACAAAGTACTTCCACGCCGGGTGGTACTCGTGGCCCGTTTCCAGCACCGCCTCTGCGTCAGGGTAGCCGGGCACCTTGGAAATCATATTGATGACATCGAGGCGGTACCCGCACACGCCGCGGTCGAGCCAGAACCGCATAATGTCCCAGACAGCCTCGCGCACCGCGGGCGTCTCCCAGTTGAGGTCCGGCTGCTCTGCGGTGAACAGCGAGAGGAAGAACTCGCCGCTGCCCTCGTCCCACGTCCACGCGGAGCTGTACTCGCCCAGGATGCGCGCCCAGTTGTTTGGCGGCAGAGGCCGGCCCGTGTCGGGGTCGAAGCCGCGCGGGGGCTGCCAGTGGTACCAGTCGCGCTTGGGGCTTGCTGTGGAGGCGCGGCTCTCGCGGAACCAGGCGTGGTGGTCTGACGTGTGGTTGACGACGAGGTCCATCATGAGGCGCATGTTGCGGGCTTTGAGCTGGGCAATCAGCTCGTCCACGTCGTCGAGGGTGCCGTAGCGGCGGTCGATGGCCTTGTAGTCGGAGATGTCGTAGCCCATGTCGGCCTGGGGCGACTGGAAGATGGGCGAGATCCACAGCACATCGACGCCGAGGGACTGTAGGTAGTCGAGGCGCGACGTGATGCCCTTGATGGTGCCCCAGCCGGGGATCGCGGCGTCAGGAGTCGACTGAAAGGAGGACGGGTAGATTTGGTAGATGACGCTCTCCTTCCACCATTTTGGCGACGAGTACGAGTTGGAGCCAAACTCAAAGGCCATATTTGACGGTCGTCGTGGTGGTGGTCGTGGTCGTGTGGTCGTGTGCAAGGTTTGCTGATGGGTTGGGACGGGGCTGGGGAAGAAGGTGAAGAAGAACAAAAAGAAGGAACAAGAGAGGAACGGATGGAACAGGCAGGAGGAAGTGAATTAATTAATCACCCAGGTGACGATGAGTCGAATCCCTCTGTACTTGTACATCCCAAGTCCCGTCACGAGGTTCCCAGCGCCGCTGCACTACCAATGCCCTCAACTATACACCAGCAAGGTACTTGCTTGCTTGCTTGGTTGCCGACTCGACAGCCAATCTTCAAGTCACGACAACACTCTCTACTTACTCGCTATAACCTCACGTTCCCACGTCCCACGCGTCATCACCATCTCTCCTCCCTCGCTCCCTTGCCGTTTCCCGTGCACCCACACATCCAACCTCGCATGGTACAATTGTGAAGACCTCATAACATAAAACAACAACAATATGCAATCGCAGCAACATCATCAGCAGTATCAACGGACAACAGCCAACAACCACCGCTCCTGCTCCTGCCTTCGTTCGTTCCTTCGTTCGCTCGGCCAGGCGGGCGGGCGGCCACAGCACCCGTCATACATTTCGGTCCGGGAGCCGTGGCCCGCTGCCCGCTGCCGCTCCGCTACTTTCCCCGAGAAATAGTCCGTCCTGCTTGGTGACTCGAGAGATGTGTACAAGGCAACCATCGGCTGCAACGCTACAGAGAAAAATGCATGTACCAGAGTTATGCAGCTTGCCGATCAGGACCAGTCGTACCGAGTACAAACTGCTTTGTATTTTCTGTGTCTCTCTGAACAACGTTTGAAATGGTGCCAACACAAGGCAAATCAGACAAGAAGACCAGGAGAGTGATAGGTGGCATTTCCCCCCCCCCCTTTTTTGGTGGTTAGTTGGTTGGGATTCCTGTTACACCCAGAAATGGTTCTAAGGCTTCTCATTGTAATATATGCAATAGATGAGTACCGGTATTTGTATTCCATACTTGTAGTGCTAGTATCAGTAGCAGCCGCTGTACTCATCCGTCCAACACTCCTCGTTGGAGAAGCACCACCATCAAAAATATACATGTCGTGCCTTTGCATTTCAACCACCTCATCTCCGTCACTGTAAAGTCACCGTTCCCCCCTCTTCTTGCCATGAAAACAACAAAACGCCACGAGCATGAGCACTGGCACTGATGGCGGCCTTGCCCCATACATATTGCTGCCGCCAATGGCGATGCACAGCTTACCCGTCATTCTCCCTTTCATGAGGACTTCCATTTCCTTCCTTGATAACTCCTATCCCTTCTCCAGCCCTGGAATCCTCTTTCCTCCCAATCCAGCGATGCTGCCCAGCATCACAAGTACACCACAAGGAAATAAAGAAGAAAGCGTTAAAGAGTAGACCGGAAACAAAACAGAGAGAAGCAACTGGCCCCTGCCCTCTGTCCTCCCACTTTGAGAAATTCCCACTCTTACCAGAAGCACCCGTTGTAGATGGTAATGATGGTAATGGCGGCGGCGGTGGTGGTGGTGGTAGTGGTGGTGATGATGATGATACATAATACATG